>OY759262.1:1305000-1715000 GCA_963662155.1 Lamellibrachia columna
GTTTTTACCCCCATTCTTTTGTTCTCAAACATTCTTTTGTTCTCAAACATTCTTTTGTTCTCAAACATTCTTTTGTTCTCAAACATTCTTTTGGTCTCAAACATTCTTTTGTTCTCAAACATTCTTTTGGTCTCAAACATTATTTTGGTCTCAAACATTCTTTTTTTCTCAAATATTCTTTTGGTCTCAAACATTCTTTTGTTCTCAAACATTCTTTTGTTCTCAAACATTCTTTTGTTCTCAAACATTCTTTTGTTCTCAAATATTTTTTTTTCTCAAACATTCTTTTGGTCTCAAACATTCTTTTGTTCTCAAACATTCTTTTGTTCTCAAACATTCTTTTGTTCTCAAACATTCTTTTCTTCTCAAATATTTTTTGTTCTCAAACATTCTTTTGGTCTCAAACATTATTTTGGTCTCAAACATTCTTTTGGTCTCAAGCATCGCTGTTTTGAGTTGGCTCCTTAAAATATCAGTTCAAATGAGTTACGTTGTTTATTTTTATACTAATTCAAGCAACAACCATCAACACTAAGCACAACAACATTATTAAATTGCAAACATTGATTAAACTGTATAGTACTAAACTGCACTACACTAGCCTACTACACTACCATACACTACACTACACTACACTGCACTACACTACACTACACTACACTACACTACACTACACTACACTACACTACACTACACTACACTACACTACACTACACTACACTACACTACACTACACTACACTACACTACACTACACTACACTACACTACACTATCTTATCCTACACTACACTACACTACACTACACTACACTGCACTGCACTGCACTATCCTATCCTACACTACACTACACTACACTGCACTATCCTATCCTACACTACACTACACTACACTACACTACACTACACAATCCTGTCACTATGTTAATTAAAGTTGAAGTCGTCGTGAAAAAACTGCTTGTTAAATACAACATTGAGAAACCCGCAAATGGGAGTGCTGAAAGGCTCCTGTACATAGGTTGCACGTATGTGCCGTTCACCAAGTGTAAACATGCGCACACCAAATACTGCAAACAATTGCAACTCACTCGAGCATCTTCATCTGAGAACATTGCGAAAGGCCGACTACCACAGAAGATGTTCCGGTGCCATTGAGGTGACAACCTTTCAGACTGGAACAAAAGGAAATATTAAATTGTTTATTTTATGTCTTTTCGATAACAAACGCTGATTGTAAACATTGATTAAGCCCATGATAATTTATAACAATACTATTATTAGAATAAACACAATTGACACTAAAACAAAAACAACCACCAAGTTGTCCCTCTCAACTTGTGTGACGTTATTTGTGTGGAAACTAGTAAGTCTTACCCTAGGTTCTGCAGTTGATGCATGACGTTGAGGCTTTCCCCCAGGGCTTCAGCGGTCGACGGGTTTGACATATCATTCTTGGACAAACTGCACATGAAACGGCAGTTAACAATAATAATCAAACTAAAAAGAACGAAAATGTCGTCTTGAGCACTGAAGGGTGTTCATTATAAGCAAATATAATGGTGGTTATGCAAAGGATGTTTTGTTAACACATTGAGGATATAATATAATGATGGTTATTCAAGGGATGTTTTGTTAACACACTGGGGATATAATATAATGATGGTTATTCAAGGGATGTTTTGTTAACACACTGGGGATATAATATAATGATGGTTATTCAAGGAATGTTTTGTTAACACATTGAGGATATAATATAATGATGGTTATTCAAGGGATGTTTTGTTAACACATTGAGGATATAATATAATGATGGTTATTCAAGGGATGTTTTGTTAACACACTGGGGATATAATATAATGATGGTTATTCAAGGAATGTTTTGTTAACACATTGAGGATATAATATAATGATGGTTATGCATGAGATGTTTTGTTAACACATTGAGGATATAATATAATGATGGTTATTCAAGGGATGTTTTGTTAACACATTGAGGATATAATATAATGATGGTTATTCAAGGGATGTTTTGTTAACACATTGAGGATATAATATAATGATGGCTATTCAAGGGATGTTTTGTTAACACATTGAGGATATAATATAATGATGGTTATTCAAGGGATGTTTTGTTAACACATTGATGATATAATATAATGATGGCTATTCAAGGGATGTTTTGTTAATACATCGAGGATATAATATAATGATGGTTATGCAAGGGGTGTTTTGTTAACACATTGAGGATATAATATAATGATGGTTATTCAAGGGATGTTTTGTTAACACATTGAGGATATAATATAATGATGGTTATGCAAGGGGTGTTTCGTTAAAACATTGAGGATATAATATAATGATGGTTATTCAAGGGATGTTTTGTTAACACATTGAGGATATAATATAATGATGGTAATTCAAGGAATGTTTTGTTAACACATTGAGGATATAATATAATGATGGTTATGCAAGGGATGTTTTGTTAGCACATTGAGGATATAATATAATGATGGCTATTCAAGGGATGTTTTGTTGACACATTGAGGATATAATATAATGATGGTTATTCAAGGGATGTTTTGTTGACACATTGAGGATATAATATAATGATGGTTATGCAAGGGATGTTTTGTTAGCACATTGAGGATATAATATAATGATGGTTATTCAAGGGATGTTTTGTTAACACATTGAGGATATAATATAATGATGGTTATTCAAGGGATGTTTTGTTAACACATTGAGGATATAATATAATGATGGTTATTCAAGGGATGTTTTGTTGACACATTGAGGATATAATATAATGATGGTTATTCAAGGGATGTTTTGTTGACACATTGAGGATATAATATAATGATGGTTATTCAAGGGATGTTTTGTTGACACATTGAGGATATAATATAATGATGGTTATTCAAGGGATGTTTTGTTGACACATTGAGGATATAATATAATGATGGTTATTCAAGGGATGTTTTGTTGACACATTGAGGATATAATATAATGATGGTTATTCAAGGGATGTTTTGTTGACACATTGAGGATATAATATAATGATGGTTATTCAAGGGATGTTTTGTTGACACATTGAGGATACTGTTTGTTGTGAGAGATAATGAGAGACACAGCAAGTGTTCCTGATGTGTGTAATTATGGTATACTATCTAAAGGTTATTGTTTCTCTGGCTACGTATGGGAAGAACACCTGACTGGTGCAAACTGTCTACTAGTGCCACAGTAACTGGTGTCATCATCTTGTCAATCAAGGATATAACTACTTCAATGTAATAACCTACATTGTTAATAAAGCATTCACAATTTGGAACATCAAACTGCTTCTGTCTGCTAAAATGCGATGTATATATATTAAAACGCATTTACATTTAAATCGAAAACCAGTTAAGCGTTTTGAGGTCATAAACTATTTTGCCTGATTAAAATGGAAGACAGAGATACTCGGACGAACAGTTTTATTGATTAGTTTTATTGGTGCAAATAGTTGGCTAAACCATATTTTTTAAATATATCAAATAAAATAATATACATTACAATGCCACATATAAACCGGCAAGTAAATTCCGTTTTCTACTACAGATTTTCTTAAAATCAGTTTCGCTCATTGTAAATTACTGTGCGAGGCATTTTCGCAGGCACTTTGTAAATTTCTAATTGGTTTTCCTTTGCTATATGACTAAAAACTAACACATATGTGATAGTTCTCAAATCAAATTCCAAGTTCTGTCCGAATAAAAAGTTACACTCAGTGTCGGTGTTAGCAAACACTTTGTTCTCTAAAACAAACTTACAATATTACAGAGGTCAATATACATTAGTAGCAAATATTGACATAATTTAGCGTCATCGGATAGAGCAAATACAACTTACTCGAGCACCTTCATTTGCGAGTGTCTTGCAAGACTTTTAGCCACACACATCGCCCCATTACCAGTCAGTTTGCAGCATTTCAAGCTACAAAGGAAGAACAAGATAACACATCCAGGACACACCCAGGACACATCCAGGACACACCCAGGACACATCCAGGACACATCCAGGACACATCCAGGACACATCCAGGACACATCCAGGACACATCCAGGACACATCCAGGACACATCCAGGACACATCCCCGATCTGCGGCATTTCACTAAAGGTAAAGGTAGTTCTTATATAGCGCGATATCCAGTCCTTAGGACTGCTCAAAGTGCTTTACACTTCACCCTCTAACCACGTCAGAGACAGAGTGCACATGTAAAACCAGATATATTTATTCCAGACAGTTAAACACGTGATTTGCTGTGATAACTAAAAGGTATGCTATTGCACAAATAGTAAGAAATAAAGTTCATTTACATTCTGTATGTAAATGTACTACTTTGTACAAAACATGTCCTCTCGAACAGTGATACTAAATTGATACATAATCATAAATACAACATATTAAGATGTGTATATTTTATTGTTTCTGGATTTCCTTAAAACCTCTGATAATTTATCCTACCTCAGTGTCTTATTTTACCGCAGTCTCTTATATTACCTCAATGTCTTATCTTATCTTAATGTATTATTTTACCTCAGTGTCTTATCTTACCTCAGTGTAGTCAATTGTTTCAGATTCCCCAGTGTTTCAAGAGTGACCGAAAGGGTTCTGCAAGTACTTGACCTGCTGAAATCATTATCAGCTAACCTGTGAATAACAAAGAAAGAGGTGCTTATAAACGGAACGAATAACTGCTGACTTCTTTGAATAAATGCTGACTTCTTTGAATAACTGCTGACTTCTTTGAATAACTGCTGACTTCTTTGAATAGCTTCTGACTTCTTTAAAGCTAGACACCCTGATCGTCTTTGTAATAAATAACTTGATGATTGTAAGGACAACGAGTGCGTGGACGTCCAGAGGCAGTGGAAGGTCAATATCAGGCAGTAGGCCCATCCTGTGAACTGATCTCAATACAAGCTGAGACAGAGGACTGTCAATGTTGTCGATGTTGTCAATGTTGTCGATGTTGTCAATGTTGTTGACGTGGTGAAGTGGGAGAAATTAACCTTGTTCACTTGACTAACCATTTGCAGTACGACAACAGCCTGCTGTCTTTCAATGATTGTGCATCCAGTTTCAGTTGTATCAGTTTTATTGCCGATTTGACCTGTTAATACCAAACTGTATCCGGCACACGAGTGTGTCATCGATGAGAACGTGCATATTAAAAGGAGTCTTTTTGGTAGCACGACACATTTAGCCACTTTCTAAACAAATATAAATATTGTATATAATAATTAAGGCTTTGGGCAACGCCGTGCTTAGAATCCCATCCTTGAAGTACCCGTTGTTATTTATGTTACGCGCCTCGGTTTGTTTCAATCTTTAATCATCGTATGCATTACGCATTTTATGAAAACACCAAAAAACCAAGATTTTTCCAGTCCTAAATATTTCTTTTAAGTCAAACCTTTATTGCTTTTTTATGATGATTCAGACTCGATTATACTTTCGCCTTAGTGACAGTATGATCACTTTCATTGCATTGTACCTGTTAATGATAAATATCTAAGCCGACAGAACCTGCAAGAAAATACGGAGAATAAACATGTTAAACGCCACTCATGAGAGAAACGGCCCGTCACACGAAGAGCTTTGTGTTGGGTAAGATAATGACATGGACCATGTCCCACCGTCCAACCAACAGTCGTAATGTTGAGCCACACGTAAGCACGATATGGTAGATACAAAACAGTTAAATGAGTCGACAATGAGTCGGCGGTGAGTTGCGTCAACTACTAAATACAACTAAAATCAACTCACTGTAGCTTCTCAAGATTCGTGCATTGTGCTAAGCTGGCAGCCACGGTCTTCAACCTTTCATCTGAGAGACAGCAACAAGATATGCTGTAGAAGACAAGACACGGTTATTAGTTGTTTCAAGAATGTTTAATTTAATAACGAGATATAATAGGCAACGGTAAAACGTGAACGACTGGGACGTTTTTAGGAAATTAAATGAACATCTTACTTCAAACTCTGCAACTTTGACATAGACGTGAATATCTTCACGAGAGCCGCTCCGGCCTCTGGACTGCTAAAGTCGTTGTGCGACAACCTGTCGATTAAAGTACAGCTTAAAAATAACACAATGATACCATCACACGGAGCTATAGAACGATTTTTATTAAAGCAATTGTACCATTAATTGAATTAATTTATCCGAAGTATATGTCAACAATCAAACAGACAAGAACAACATTACATATTGGAGTAAGGTTTCAAATCAATATTATTTGAATACCATTGTTCCTTTAAATGACAAATTTCACTGAACGAAAACCAGACAATATCCGAATTATCGGTATTATAGTAATCAGTTACGCACACTAGAATATTCATGTACATGCAAACAATGCATGTGTTTAGTAATTATGCAAACTATGTCTGCTCAATCCACAACAATCTGAACCCATTGACTATGATACACTGTCGCATTATTGGTGAGTATTTGCACGTATGTTTAAGAAAACAGAGCTTTTACCATTATAAAACGGACATTTTACAACTGAAACACAATTTTACCATTAAAGACATCATTATAAATATGCAAAGGTATCGATTTTAAACATAGTCACACAAACTGATCAATTAAAACGCGCGCTTAATTTTGCAATTTATGTAAACCGTTACAGAATGTATGCCGTATGCCGTGAGAAAATGAATGCATTCTACGTACTCCAGTTTCTCTATGTTCGTACACTTTGCGAGGCCTGCCAAGTCCAACGCCCCCTTGCCTTTTAGTTGGCACCTTCTCAAACTGCAGCGGAGAAACAAGTTGATCGAAGGACCATCTATATATATATATATATATATATATATATATATATATATATATATATATATATATATATATATATATATATATATATATATATATATATATATATATATATATATATATAATTCGTTATCGGCTTGTGTAATGAAATGAAGCCTACCAAAAGTGCAGTGTTGTAAAAGATACTTATTATAATACATAATATTTAATAATAACATTTTAATAAGAACTCCCAAAGTGGTAATTGTCTTTAGAAAAGATGGACGTTTTGTACAGACTATGTATCCATCCACAACTATTTTAATCATTGGCCCAACGATTTGTACAAATTGTTTTTTTTAGGCTCAATATCCGTCAAACCATTGCAGACATCGTTCAACCAACCAACCAACCAACAAACACGACGCTAAAGGCGGCCTGTCCTTTCTTGTAGACTCTTTCACTTTACCTCAAAGTTGTCAGTGCCTTTGTTGAGATAATCATTTTGTTAAGGGCTTTGACGGCGCCTCGGCTGCTAAAGTCATTCTCAGAGAGCCTGGAAATTAAATGATGGTTTAATTTAATACATTAGACGTTATTCAGCAGTTTCGAAAACATGATTTTAACATGATACATCAGATTCGTCATTCTCAGCAAAGGTGTCCCACATGGGTCTACCCTTGGGCCACTGGTGTTTCTAATTTACATAAATGATATTTCACAGTCTAGTGAAATGTTTAATTTTATGACTTACGCAGATGACACTAACCTTTCAAGTACACTAAATAACTGTGTGTGTGTGTGCGCGCGTGCGTGCGTGCGTGCGTGTGTGTGCGAATTTGGTAAAATAAATTAATGGCTTGAAATTAATAAGCTGTCACTAAACATAAATAAAATCTACATATATGCTTTTCCACATGCCAAATAAAGTAAATGCCCCTACGCTCCAAATAAAGTAAATGCCCCTACGCTCCAAATAAAGTAAATGCCCCTACGCTCCAAATAAAGTAAATGCCCCTACGCTTCAAATCAGTAACACAAGCATTGAAAAGGTAAAATGAATTGAACTTCCTAGGTCTAACTCTAGACGCAAATTTAACATGAAGGGAATATTCTGAAATAATTTCAAATAAGTGTTCCAGAACAATCAGAGTGTTAAATAAACTTACACTGATAAATGTAAATACCTTGGCCATATTTTAAACAATAATCGTACTGATGATGACGATATTGCCAGGCAGAAAAGATGTATCTATGCTCAGGCAAATGCTTTAGCCAGAAAATGTTACTTATGCAACAATTCCATTAAAACAACTTTATTTAATTCATACTGTGGTTCAATGTACACCTGAAGTCTTTGGAGTCTGAAAGGTATTACTGTCGCTTATAACAACAGTTTTAGAATTATACACAACCTGTCACCCCGCTGTACTGCAAGCCATATGTTCGCTACTAATTATGTTAAATCCTTTAATGAACGTATTCGCTCATAAATGTTTAGCCTTTTATGCCTGTTGGAAAAATCCGACAATATACTTTTTGTGAATTATCTTCACACTTTTATTTATTATCGAAGTCCATTGATTAAACATTGGATTGATCAATTGTATGCTTTTAATTCATGATGTTTGTACTTTTATACAAATATATTTTTTTATCCTGACGTATCTTATCTATAGTTTTACTACACGTCATGTCTGTATATTTATATATATATATTTATCACTACATGTACCTCTATTGTTCATCATGTGTGTATATGTATGTTTTTTTTAACCTGTATGTATTTATAATATTATGGGCTCTTGTCTGAAATAAAACATTATTATTATTTATTATTATTAAACATGTATTACCCCAAAATAATATATATATATATATATATATATATATATATATATATATATATATATATATATATATATATATATATATATATATATATATATATATATATATATGTATATATATATGTATATATATATGTATATATATATATATATATATATATATATATATATATATATATATATATATATATATATATATATATATATATATATATATATATATATACATGTCTGTGTTTAAGAAGGGAGATGTGCAAGACCCAGGGAAATACCGAGGAATCACACTTCTAAGTCACGTCATGAAGCTACTAGATCCTGGATGTGAGGATCCGAAAGAGAGTAGAGCAAGAATTGGGTGAAGAACAACAGGGATTCAGAAAGGGCAGAGGGATGACTGATGGGATGTTTGCATTAAGACAAATGGTAGAGAAGAGGTTGGAGATGCAAGGGAGAATGGCAGTGGGATTTGTGGACCTTGAGAAGCCCTATGACACAGCGAGATGGATGGGAGTGCCAGAAGCAGAAGCCAGGATGGTGGAAGCAATGAATGAGAGAACAAAAGGAAGAGTTGTGGTTGGATCTGGGTTGTCGGAAGAGTTTCCAGTTAACATCGGTTTGAGGCAAGGAAGTGCCCTTAGCCCTTTACTGTTTATCATGGTGATGGAAATAATCAGCAGGAAGATCAGCACGAAAGCTATTCTCAAGAAGATGATGTACGCAGACGATCTGGCCATAATAGCAGAAAGCAAACAAGACCTACAGGAAGTGTTGGTGGAATGGAAGGGGTTGTTCGAGAAGCACGGACTGAGAATGAGCCTAGAGAAGACAGAAGTGATGTGGATTGGACACCAGAGAGAGGAGTTGAACATCAGGTTGGATGGTAAGGAGATCAAGCAAGTGGATGGCTTTGTGTACCTTGGAGGAATGGTTACGGAGGATGGGCATTCAGCGGCAGAAGTGCGACGTCGGACACAAGCGGGAGCGAATGCTTGGAGAAAGGTAGAGGGAGTCATGTTGGACAGAAAAATTTCAAAAAAGCTGAAAGGGAAAGTCCTGAGAACGTGTGTTACACCAGCATGCCTGTATGGTCTGGAGACAGTGGAGTTGGCAGAACAACAACAACAGAAGCTACAAGTCTGTGAGAATAACTGGGTTCGTCGAATAATAAGAACAAAGAGGATGGACATAAGAAGGATGAACGACCTAAGGAAAGAGGTTGGGATGCAATGCAGCCTAACAGGAAGATTGGTGAGAAGCAGGATGAGATGGGCAGGCCAGTTGGTAAGGATGGATGTAAGCAAACTAGCAAAGAGAGCAGAGGTGGAAAAACATCAAGGACGCAGGAAAAGGGGAAGGCCACAGCTGATATGGAAGAACTGCGTGAGGAGGGACATGAGAAGATCGGGGAAGGATGAAAGATGGAGAGAGGGAGCGGCCGATAGAAAACTATGGAAAGAAAGAACAGAAAGAGTGGCTCGACAAAACTTTACCTGACCCTCATCCATGTACAGCAGGGAACAAGGAGGAAGAGCACACACTAGTCCTACCACATATGACCTATTGCATCATGGAACTCTCAACGTGAAAGAATATACAAAGTACAAAAGAAGCCTGTTAGAATACTCACAATGAGTAGATACAACTTACAGACGGGTCCGCTTTTCAAAAGATTAAATTTATTAAAAATCAAATTAACTAAGATTACAAGAACTCAAATTCTAGTATAAATGTATGCACAAGCTATTACCATCGTACCTGCAGCTGACACCAAACATCCACACTCACAACACACGAAGACAACATGAATTACATACATTTATAACAAAACATGAATTTGCTAAGCGTTGCCTGAGACACAATCTACCTAGCACTTTAAACAATACACCTGCTCAGGTAAAATAAAAAATCATCACACATAGTTTAAGCGGGTTTGGGAACGACACCAAACAACAGTACAAAACTATCAAATCTCGTACAACGTAACAAATTGTTATACATGTTATACATGTTATACATGTTATACATGTTATACATGTTATACATGTTATACATGTAGGCAGAACCAACAATGACAAACCATGCAACTAAACAAACGCACGCACTCAACGAACGCACATATCCACAACTATACAAAAAGAATACACGCTTTTGTATATTTACAGGCACCCACCCACGCACGCACGCACGCACGCACGCACGCACGCACGCACGCACGCACGCACGCACGCACGCACGCACGCACGCACGCACGCACGCACGCACGCACGCACGCACGCACGCACACACACACACACTTTGCACTTGTTTGACGAACTGACTTATTAAATTTTTTTCTCTCTTTGAAAAAACATAACTTGTTAGGCCAACTAATTTACTAAATTCTTCTTCTTCTTCTTCGTGAGTTCCAGAACATGTTGTTTAACAAAGCATTTTCTCACATGTGTTACACGATCATATGTGCAGACTGCGTGTTGCAAGCCTATTGAATAATGAGTAAACTACATACCACAATTAAACGTGTAAGATAATAGAATTATATATAATCACTAAGTACCAATTAGGTTTTCCTTAATCTTTGAATCCAGTGTTAAATTTACACACTTTATGTCGTTTACCATCGCTTATGATTTGTTCTGCACACGCTATATTGATCAAATGTATGCAAACAAATAGACCGTACAACATTTATTGCGAAACGGCTGGAAATTGCTTCCCAGTCACAGGTGAATGTGATGAGAAACTCTGGTCATATAAACGTAAACACGACGTAAACACGACATAAACACGACGTAAACACGACATAAACACGATGTAAACACGACATAAACACGACGCACTCACAGTAGCTTTTCCAGTGTTCGGCAGTTCGACAAGCCTTCAGCCAGACACTTCACTCCATCTGCTGTGAGTTGACAGCGGCTCAAACTGTAATAGAAGAGACAGTTAACCCCGAGAACCAGACTTATGCAGTGGACATCATTGATAATATGGTGCACAAGAACCAGACTTATGCAGTGGACATCATTGATAATATGGTGCACAAGAACCAGACTTATGCAGTGGACATCATTGATAATATGGTGCACAACCTTTAATTTGCAAGGAACATCACATGAATTGCCACTTTGAGAATAAATGGGCCATGTTACCTCAAACTCTGCAATGACGTCATGGATTTGAGGATTTCGCCAAGACCTTTGAATGCGGGCTTACTACTGAAGTTGTTGTCATCCAATCTACAAATTAAGATGTTGTGTTAATACGTTAAAACTGCTGTAAAATATATTAAAGCAGGCAAAAGTAGGCTACCGTCAAGTTGTTTTTTAACCATGGTGCCACAGTAATGCATATGTGTGATATTTTAGAGCATTAGATTACATTTAATAACGTCATTGGTTTGTGGTTCCTGACGATATTTTACTAACCGACCAGTTTCGTATAGTTAATGTTATATTGTCTACAATTGCGTTGCGTGAACGTACTGGCTACACACAATTGTTTTGTGTGAACATATGAACAATTGAAATCATATTGAGAACATTATTCAGTCGGTAACTTACTTTAGATGGATGACCTCAGTTGTAGTGTATGATCTTAGTTGCTGCAGTAGATGATCTTTGGCAGCATACCCACAAATATCTACGGTTTCACCTGTCAAGCGATAACAGTGTTACAAATGAATCAAACGTGTGCGTTGTGATGTAATAAAACCCTCCTGCTATTTATATAAACTTAGTCAATTTCGTTATCCTTGCACATTTTTACAGAAGCAAGACATCTATAATAGAGTATATGATGCTATGCACTTTTCTTTTGCACATATACTTGCTCACTTGGTAACTGCGCACCCATTAAGATCAATGTTACGTCTTACCTTGTGCAGTGATGAATTTGAGTGTCCTCTGCAGTGTTACAATGTAAACACTTTGTAGCAATATAGATTTAACAAGATTTAACAAGATTGCCATCCCAAACAACAAGTTCCAGATGGCAAGTGGACAAGGAAGCCATTGGCTTATCGAGAGTCCAACAATTTGTTCATCTATGTGTAGCCCGCCCTTATCAAATATCTGTCAATTCTATTTTTAAACATATTCACACTACTAGCATTAACACAATCATTTGGTAGTTTGTTCCATTCATTTATCACCCTCTGTGAGAAAGAGTACTTTCTCATGTCCAACCTACACTGCTCCTTAACTAATGCTGCTTTGTGTCCTCTGGTTCTACTGCCTTCTTTAAGTTTGAACAACATATTCCTATCAACATCCTCATAACCGTTCACTATTTTAAACACTTCTATTTGGTCTCCTCTTAGTCTCCTGGTCTCTAGTGTTATCAAACCACATTGTAATAAGCGACTTTCATAACTAAGGTCTCTCAATTCTGGAATCATTTTAGTTGCTCTTCGTTGTATTCTTTCTAGCTTGTCTATGTCCTTTTTACGATACGGCCTCCATGCTTGAATACAATATTCCAAATGTGGTCTAACTATTGCTTTGTACAGGGGTACAATTAGCTGTTTCTCCTTATATGTGATAGTTCTCCTAATTAGCCCTAGCATTTGATTTCCTTTCGAAGCAGCAATCCCACATTGCTCTGAAACTTTCACCTCAGCACTAAATGTTACTCCTAAGTCCTTTTCTTGTGTGGTTCTACCTAGTACAGCATCCCCCATTTTATATTCTTCGTCCATGTTTCCATGTCCTATGTGTATACATTTACACTTCCCAAAATTGAATAACATTTGCCATTTTTCTGACCATTTAACTAATTTATCTAGATCATACACAACGGTGTCCAATATACACAAGATACACGAGATAACAGAACTATGAGAAATGTTACTCTACCATTTCCGATTATGTAGTAAACGTAAGCATTAGCCTTGCACTATGCGACAAAAGAGCGTGTCCATACATACACGCACACGCACACGCGCACACACAAATGTACACACACGCACACGCACACGCACACGCACACGCACACGCACACGCACACGCACACGCACACGCACACGCACACGCACACGCACACGCACACGCACACGCACACGCACACGCACACGCACACGCACACGCACACGCACACGCACACGCACACGCACACGCACACGCACACGCACACGCACACGCACACGCACACGCACACGCACACGCACACGCACACGCACACGCACACGCACACGCACACGCACACGCACACGCACAACAATAAATCACAATACACTGCCCAATACAAACCCTTTATTTGTGTATCAATCTTTCAAAAACCACGTTCCTAGAAAACACCGTAGTATCAGATGATTGAAAATAACCAAAACAAACAAGTTTGTTGCAGCCTTTACAAACACAGACACACATGCACACATGCACATACGCGCACACACGTACACACGCACACACGCAAACACGCACACATGCACACACGCACACGCGCACACGCGCACACACGCACACACGCATATGGTCATGATACGCAGCTTTTGGTTGTAGATGTACCCATATACAATAATTCTGTGTCGTGCTTTTGTAGACGACCCATATATCTGCCAAGCTAGCAGCGATGTGCCAGGTATATTACCTTTCTTCACATTAAGATTAAATATTAAATTTAATAAATTTTTTAAAAGGATTACTCAAGGTTTGTGCAAATCAACATTATACAGAGATAGTTTGTTTTCCGTACTGTTGTCTTTTAGGGTACTTTCTATTTTATATAGAGCTGTATTGTATTGCAAAACCTATTTTCGTTATCAAAAACACGCACAGATGCGCACACAGACACACGCACGTGTGTGTGTGTGTGTGTGTGTGTGTGTGTGTGTGCGTGCGTGCGTGCGTGCGTGCGTGCGTGGGTGCGTGCGTGCTGCGTGCATGCGTGCGTGTCTGCACTTTAAGAATATAAAATCTGCTAATGTTGTGGTTTGTATGTGAAACGTACCTTCACTGGATTGCCTTGTGTCAAATGCCGCCTCGCTAAGTTGTGTATTGTCTTCACGTCGACCTCATGGAACAGACAGAGCTACGTGTTACCAATCCTATGTTTTGATTTTATTTTGTTAACAAAACGTGTTTTCATATGTGCACTTCATGACAAGGATGTGTCTGTATACTTCATGACAAGGATGTGTATGTATACTTCATGACAAGGATGTGTCTGTATACTTCATGACAAGGGTGTGTCTGTATACTTCATGACAAGGGTGTGTATGTATACTTCATGACAAGGATGTGTCTGTATACTTCATGACAAGGGTGTGTCTGTATATTTCATGACAAGGGTGTGTCTGTATATTTCATGACAAGGGTGTGTCTGTATACTTCATGACAAGGGTGTGTCTATATACTTCATGACAAGGGTGTGTCTGTATACTTCATGACAAGATGTGTCTGTATACTTCATGACAAGGATGTGTCTGTATACTTCATGACAAGGGTGTGTCTGTATACTTCATGACAAGGGTGTGTCTGTATACTTCATGACAAGGATGTGTCTGTATACTTCATGACAAGGATGTGTATGTATACTTTATGACAAGGATGTGTCTGTATACTTCATGACAAGGGTGTGTCTGTATACTTCATGACAAGGATGTGTCTGTATACTTCATGACAAGGGTTTGTCTGTATACTTCATGACAAGGGTGTGTCTGTATACTTCATGACAAGGATGTGTCTGTATACTTCATGACAAGGATGTGTATGTATACTTCATGACAAGGGTGTGTCTGTATACTTCATGACAAGGGTGTGTCTGTGTACTTCATGACAAGGATGTGTCTGTATACTTCATGACAAAGGTGTGTCTGTATACTTCATGACAAGGGTGTGTCTCTATACTTCATGACAAGGGTGTGTCTGTATACTTCATGACAAGGATGTGTCTGTATACTTCATGACAAGGATGTGTCTGTATACTTCATGACAAGGGTGTGTCTGTATACTTCATGACAAGGGTGTGTTTGTATACTTCATGACAAGGGTGTGTCTGTATACTTCATGACAAGGGTGTGTCTGTATACTTCATGACAAGGATGTGTCTGTATACTTCATGACAAGGGTGTGTCTGTATACTTCATGACAAAGGTGTGTCTGTATACTTCATGACAATGATGTGTCTGTATACTTCATGACAAGGGTGTGTCTGTATACTTCTTGACAAGGATGTTTCTGTATACTTCATGACAAGGGTGTGTCTGTACACTCTCCGTGTCGGTCAAATCGTACACAGGAGGGCACATGAACATGTGTACACAATTAAGAATACAACTGTGTTAAATTGTTCATATTTCCATATGGTGTTAGTGTTCGTTGTCACTGTTTCGGATTAATCAATGTTCATCCCAAGGTGCAATTAAGCCAGCCAATAGAATTTATATAATATGTTATAGGTAGATGTCTAATCCAACGACACGTGGTTATAATGTCTAACTTCCGGGATTTTGGACAACAGTGGTGTTGCTAAAAGTACTGGGATTCTTACGCAATCCCATCCGTAAACGTTGGAAAAAGGGAAAGAGGACGCCCAAGAGAAACGTATCATCCGTAAACGTTGGAAAAAGGGAAAGAGGACGCCCAAGAGAAACGTATCATCCGTAAACGTTGGAAAAAGGGACAGAGGACGCCCAAGAGAAACGTATCATCCGTAAACGTTGATGGTGGGATCATTGTTCAATTCGTCGTGCCTCCCCCCGAGGACAAACCTGACAGCCTCACTGCCCCGTGCATCAGTGTTATATCCGTCAAACTGGGGATACCACAAATGAATCGAATCAGTAGTGCAATCAATATTCTCGGTTTGATTATTAGAGTCATTACGCATCATCTTCCGTTTAAAAAAAATAGGATAGATTGTGGCACTGCCAACTTATCAGTAAATGAAAAAGAAATAACAAAGTGTTTTGTTTTAATAAAATACGAACGATCGTAGACGGTGGAAGACAAGCTACTGTCTCGGTACTCATACATTTCATTACACTTCAGCAATGTTGTCCCAGTGAAGTAATTTTGAAAAGAAGATGGAGATATTTGGGAAGGCCGCCAACACGAAAAACACAGAATCAGGCGTGGTACTGGAAACCACCTGGAAATGGAAAAGAGGACGACTAAAAGAAACGTATCAACTTGCCTTAGTAAGACAGGCAGACCCAGAAAACTTGCCATAGCAAGACAGGCAGACCCAGAAAACAAAAACACTGGACCTATAAAAACGACTGAAGATAGAAATATATGGCGTCAGTTGCTCGCTGCTTGTTTTTCATCGATTATGGAAGTAACTTTACCTTCTCTGGTGGTATCGGGAAGTGTAATCGTCGGTGTGGTCGGTGTGGTCGGTGCGGTCGGTGTGGTCGGTGTGGCCGGTGTGGTCGGTGTGGTCGGTGTGGTCGGTGTGGTCGGTGTGGTCGGTGTGGCCGGTGTGATCGGTGTGGTCGGTGTGGTCGGTGTGGTCGGTGTGGTCGGTGTGGTCGGTGCGGTCGGTGTGGTCGATGTGGTCGGGCTTTCACGCGATGACTGGCGAAATTCTTAAACAGGTTAATTTCACATACAGTAATGTAGCGTAGGCCCTAATCAATAAAGTAGAATGGTGTGCGGGAAATTACAATGCCATCACCATTATTAATGTAATGTATAAACGCATAATCCTGTTTAGTAGTTGTTAATACTTGATTCTAAATAGTTATTATATTGTCATGAGCCATGTGTAACATCAACCAACAATGTAAATATTAGTATGCGCTCCCTTTCTACACTCACTTTGGCCTCTGATATACTCCACAAGATCGTTACGGTCATTGCGTGTAAGAACGCAGCAGAGCTCTTTAACCATCGCCGCGGGGTCGTTACGCTTCGGTGAATTGTTTTTCCAGTGCGACAGTATATCAAACATCACTCGCTGAATGTCGCGTGGGTACGCGAGCTCTGTTTGTTCCATGAGCGGCTTGTTATCACATAGAGCCATGCCTACTAGAAAGTATTCTTTGCCTATTTGTTTGGCCACCTCAATAAAAAGCTGAGTATCCAGCGTCACTACAACAAAAGAAATCAGCAAAGTTGTAAATCCTGCCAGCACACCAGACTGGACCTTTTGTGTGCATACCAACAAATTACATGCTGTTTTTAAACTAGATACAGCATTACATGTTACATTCCTTATGCATCAAACATGGTATCTGTTGTCATAACACAAACATGTTTGTTTAATTGGAGTGTTAACTTTTTAAGTTGTGCTAATAACCTACAAGGAAAGTGAATCAAACAACGCGCGAGTATACCTGTGAAATAGTATACCTGAGCGTCTGATTAGTGGTTCATAAATGTGTTCGTCGTCTGACTCGTTCTCATTTCTTGCTTCTACAAAGGCAAGACAAAGAATATTGCTTTAATTGTCCTAAAGCGTCTACAATGATGCATGCTTATCAACGTCACCATATCTTGAAAGAACCGTTGAACAACAAAATAATCGTGTAAGTATAATTTGAAGCGTTTTATGTAAATAATATATGTATAGTGCTGATTGGCACAATCCTCAACCGTGTCGACTGTGTGTCCCTTGTCTCACTACACGGCCGTCGATGTAGGGCCTACAGACACTGGCCTTCGACATACCTCAACCGTGTCGACTGTTTGTCCATTGTCTCACTACACGGCCGTCGCTGTAGGGCCTACAGACACTGGCCTTCGACATACCTCAACCGTGTCGACTGTGTGTCCATTGTCTCACTACACGGCCGTCGCTGTAGGGCCTACAGGCACTGGCCTCCGACATACCTCAACCGTGTCGACTGTGTGTCCCTTGTCTCACTACACGGCCGTCGCTGTAGGGCCTACAGGCACTGGCCTTCGACATACCTCAACCGTGTCGACTGTGTGTCCCTTGTCTCACTACACGGCTGTCGATGTAGGACCTACAGACACTGGCCTCCGACATACCTCAACCGTGTCGACTGTGTGTCCCTTGTCTCACTACACGGCTGTCGATGTAGGACCTACAGACACTGGTCTCCGACATACCTCAACCGTGTCGACTGTGTGTCCCTTGTCTCACTACACGGCTGTCGATGTAGGACCTACACGCACTGGTCTCCGACATACCTCAACCGTGTCGACTGTGTGTCCCTTGTCTCACTACACGGCTGTCGATGTAGGACCTACACGCACTGGTCTCCGACATACCTCAACCGTGTCGACTGTGTGTCCCTTGTCTCACTACACGGCTGTCGATGTAGGGCCTACACGCACTGGTCTCCGACATACCTCAACCGTGTCGACTGTGTGTCCCTTGTCTCACTACACGGCCGTCGATGTAGGGCCTACAGGCACTGGCCTTCGACATACCTCAACCGTGTCGACTGTGTGTCCCTTGTCTCACTACACGGCCGTCGCTGTAGGGCCTACAGACACTGGCCTTCGACATAACTCAACCGTGTCGACTGTGTGTCCCTTGTCTCACTACACGGCCGTCGCTGTAGGGCCTACAGACACTGGCTTTCGACATACCTCAACCGTGTCGACTGTGAAGTCACGCGTTGTAACCGCGCGACGCGTGCTCATTCAAATTCCCATAATAAGGCAATCACTGTCTATGAAAAGCCACTTTTATCTCCCCAGTATTCTGGTTACCGAAGATTTATCTACATTTACAGATTTATCTAGTTTTATCTACACTAGTCGTGGCCGAGTTATCTGCGATGTCTTTTTTTTTATTTGTTGATATATTATGGAGAAGATCAATCATTAGGCGGATACAATCAGTGTGTGCGTGCGTTGCGTGCGTTGCGTGCGTTGCGTGCGTTGCGTGCGTTGCGTGCGTTGCGTGCGTTGCGTGCGTTGCGTGCGTTGCGTGCGTTGCGTGCGTTGCGTGCGTTGCGTGCGTTGCGTGCGTTGCGTGCGTGCGTGTGTGAAAACACATATATCAACCGAAGGCTTAGAATCTAATTGACTGAAGCTTAAAATCGCGATAATCAGTGCAATTCTTTTAATAATAATAATAATAATAATAATAATAAAATTATTTCTTTGGTGCCAATATCCTCAGAAAATCCAAGCTCAGTGGCATATACCGGCGAATACGGCGAAGATCACGGATATGATAAAAACAGCAACGACACGTTTGAAAAATATGTTGTCTAAAGTTGAAATTCTTATCAAAAGTGACTCCCAAATTCTTCGCTGAGGCTGCTGGTGTGATATTTTGACTCAGGATACGTGTCGGGAAAAAACCATCAAGTTTGCCACACTGCTTTGGAGTACCACTGATGAGAAATTCAGTTTTGTCTGCGTTTAACTTTAATTTGCTGTAAGTCATCCAGAGGAAGATTTCGTGAAGACAATCGCTGAGCTGATTTAGGGAGCGATTTGTATCCGGGGTAGCCAAAGAAATGTAGATATGTGTGTCATCTGCGTAAAGGTGGTGATCCAAGTTATGAATTTGGATAACAGAGCTGAATGGCATAGTGTAGAGAGTGAACAGCAAAGGCCCCAGAAAATATCTTTTATTGTTTGTTTTATATGAGTATTTCAGAAAATCACACCATGAAATGTATCCTCGACTTCATCGACAATTACGCTTAATATTACTACTAGTATTAATATTACGAACATTTAATATTATCGTCGGCATTCACAGTTCCCGAGAATCGGGTTGACAAATTATTAATTTGTTTTATAACCGACAGCTTTATAAGAGACTCATACATACCCATGGCACGGATGACACAACGTTGACACAATGTTGACACAACGTTGACACGGGTGACACAGCGTTGACACGGGTGACACAGCGTTGACACGGGTGACCCAACGTTAGGAGCTGGAGGCTCACACCTGAGTGAACGAGTCTTGATATATAAAAAAACGAACTGGTGGATGTTTACTCTATCTACCTGTTATGTTAGGAATACATTATTGTATTAGTATATATAATGAACTGGCTACATACATACTATCGATCGAAGGTGCAAATAAGTAGTCCCTTCATGTGCACCATCTACGCGTGTAGTGCCTTCATGTGCACCATCCACGCGTGTAGTGCCTTCATGTGCACCATATACGCGTGTAGTGCCTTCATGTGCACCATCTACGCGTGTAGTGCCTTCATGTGCACCATCTACGCGTGTAGTGCCTTCATGTGCACCATCTACGCGTGTAGTGCCTTCATGTGCACCATCTACGCGTGTAGTGCCTTCATGTGCACCATCCACGCGTGTAGTGCCTTCATGTGCACCATCCACGCGTGTAGTGCCTTCATGTGCACCATCTACGCGTGTAGTGCCTTCATGTGCACCATCCACGCGTGTAGTGCCTTCATGTGCACCATCTACGCGTGTAGTGCCTTCATGTGCACCATCCACGCGTGTAGTGCCTTCATGTGCACCATCCACGCGTGTAGTGCCTTCATGTGCGCCATCCACGCGTGTAGTGCCTTCATGTGCACCATCCACGCGTGTAGTGCCTTCATGTGCACCATCCACGCGTGTAGTGCATTAGCAAAGTACCTTTTGCTCTACTTTGTCTTGTAAGTGGCGGTATTTATTTATAGCTGGGCGACTATGGCTGCGCCCGTCTCTCGACCACATCGACAATGACTTCGGCTTTTTGTCGTTGGCAGTCGCGAGTCGTCACGGTTCAGGTGATATCACTTAATGCCTATTCATATCAGTTTCCGGTTGTAAGCCATGTTTCAGTATTTGTCCCTAGGACAAAGTAGGGGTCGTGACAACGAACTGTGTCGTTGGTCGCCACGGTTCAGGTCAAACATTGTATAATCCAAATTGGGGGTCGTGACAATGAACACTATCTAAATACTAAGTGTGTGTCAAAATGTCCTTACGTGGCGATAGATCCCTTGTCCAAATCCTGCCAGACAACTATTTGTTTACTAAAATTAATACCACTTTCTGGATGGTACGTCAGTGTCAAAACCCCGTGGCTGTCCGGCCTTGCCATGTGGACAAACGTTTGCACTTACATAAGTTAGCATTGACCTAAATAAGTGCCAGGTAAATACGTGCAAGGACCGGATGTACGTAAGTTGACTTACCTTAGGACACAATAAATATATATATTGCATATTCCTAATTCTACTAACTCTATTAATTACTCATCAAGACGTTCGACGCGTGATAAAGACGTCCGTGGTTCGCCTTGCGTGGCTGTCAATGGCGAACTTCCGCGTTGAAGTCGAGGCTAGTGAGTATGACGAAGGAACAATGGTCTGTTAACACAGTTATTGAATGAACCTCATCTCGTACGTATAAATTTTGATTGAATACAATTCCTACAAAATGCTCTTGTCTCCAAAACAATGGTCACCAGATTGCAGTACGTCAAGCGGTCCTGCCCAACTTTCAATACGTTCACTGACGTGTGTTCATACTGGTCTACACGTACATTACATTTCTTAGAATATGACAGCGTATATTGCGGTCAGGTGGCAAAGTATATGAACACGCATCTTTGAAACAGAGTCAAAAGAGGTAATACTCAAGTTATAAGTGCAACATTTATATTTCATGTATCTGTGTTGATCCGTCAGTAAATGTAATACCGTTATGTTAAGCTTCGGTCGACATGTCGATTCACGGAATATTTACAATCGTTTTGACATAAATACCGCAAACAATGAACCGAAACGTTAGCTTCAAGTGATGTGTTCTGCCAATGTCTGCGTTGTTAGGTTCTGACCACTGGAGTTGTTACCTATTACAATGTTTTGTAAGTTTAATACGTCATCAGTATTATTATAAGGTGGGATTGACTAGTAGGGGAGAGTTGCCGGGATTGGATCAGTTCCTCGATCGGACCAGTGCTGTATATTCCACATTACTGTATACCGCGGCATCCTTTATAGGTTATATTCCACATTACTGTATACCGCGGCATCCTTTATAGGTTATATTCCACATTACTGTATACCGCGGCATCCTTTATAGGTTATATTCCACATTACTGTATACCGCGGCATCCTTTATAGGTTATATTCCACATTACTGTATACCGCGGCATCCTTTATAGGTTATATTCCACATTATTGTATACCGCGGCATCCTTTATAGGTTATATTCCACATTATTGTACACCGTGGCATCCTTTATAGGTTATATTCCACATTACTGTATACCGCGGCATCCTTTATAGGTTATATTCCACATTATTGTATACCGCGGCATCCTTTATAGGTTATATTCCACATTATTGTATACCGCGGCATCCTTTATAGGTTATATTCCACATTATTGTATACCGCGGCATCCTTTATAGGTTATATTCCACATTATTGTATACCGCGGCATCCTTTATAGGTTATATTCCACATTACTGTATACCGTGGCATCCTTTATTAATTATATCATTCATCAGTGGCATTTCGGATGACACGGTAAATTTTGTCGAAATAGCAGTACTTTTTAAATATGTATAATCGAAAGTAGGTTTTCTATGTCCCCGACATAATAATCAGGCCGTGATCAGTTATCAGTACAGCACCCTTGGTCATACTTACGGTCGAAAATATGTGTCCATCAAGAGTATAGGATCCCAACGTATGTGGCGATAATAAGAAATTTAAAGTGGATGTCGTCTGCTATTGCAATATTTTTAACACGTGAAATTCCACGATTGGACCACTGCAGTTGCCACAATTGGACCAGTGACTCACATAAGGGTTTGCCATCATTAGATGTGTGTAATTATTCCAAAACAGTTTATTGATTACCATAAAGTAATATTAGACAAGGGAGCAATTATAATAATGCAAATAAAGGAAGTTGCTAATTGGTCCAATCGAGGGAACTTGTAACAGAACACATTTGGTCACAGGTAAATATACCTTTTTTTCGGACTATCAAAGACTTTATTAGGGTTTACATAAATTTAATGTCAATGTCATATATAAACGGAAGAGGATGAAAATAGCACTGACAAATGGAGGACCTCCGGGGGCAAATGCTGGATGTCCAATGAGGGGTTTGTTACTTGGCTGTGACATTTCGTAGATTTTGTTAAACCAACGAAGGAGGAGAATGTTGTGCTCATACTCGATAGCCACGTGATCCACACAAAGAATTTGGTTGCAATTGATATTGCTCGGGAAGCTGGAGTGGCCTTGGTCTCACTTCCGTCACACACGACTAACCGATTCCAGTCTTTGGATGGGGCTTTTTTCGGACCGTTTGGGAAATACTACGATGATGCAGAGGGAGAGAACATGTAGGCAGGCCAGTGACAACAGCAACTACGGTAACTAATGTAATCACGGAAGTTGCACAAGAGCACAATCCTATGCCACCTAGCTCTGACACCAGCTGTTGCAGCTCCAGCATTGACAGCTGTTGCCATGGTGACTGCACAAGAGCACAACCGTGCGTCACCTCTGACACCAGCTGTTGCAGCTCCAGCACTGACAGCTGTTGCCATGGTGACTGCACAAGAGCACAACCGTGCGTCACCTCTGACACCAGCTGTTGCAGCTCCAGCACTGACAGCTAATGCCATGGTGACTGCACAAGAGCACAACCATGCGCCACCTCTGACACCAGTTGTTGCAGCTCCAGCACTGACAGCTATTGCCATGGTGACTGCACAAGAGCACAACCGTGCACCACCTCTGACACCAGTTGTTGCAGCTCCAGCACTGACAGCTATTGCCATGGTGGCTGCACAAGAGCACAACCATGCGCCACCTCTGACACCAGTTGTTGCAGCTCCAGCACTGACAGCTAATGCCATGGTGACTGCACAAGAGCACAACCGTGCGTCACCTCTGACACCAGCTGTTGCAGCTCCAGCACTGACAGCTATTGCCATGGTGACTGCACAAGAGCACAACCGTGCACCACCTCTGACACCAGTTGTTGCAGCTCCAGCACTGACAGCTATTGCCATGGTGACTGCACAAGAGCACAACCATGCGCCACCTCTGACACCAGTTGTTGCAGCTCCAGCACTGACAGCTATTGCCATGGTGACTGCACAAGAGCACAACCGTGCGCCACCTCTGACACCAGTTGTTGCAGCTCCAGCACTGACAGCTATTGCCATGGTGACTGCACAAGAGCACAACCGTGCACCACCTCTGACACCAGTTGTTGCAGCTCCAGCACTGACAGCTATTGCCATGGTGACTGCACAAGAGCACAACCATGCGCCACCTCTGACACCAGTTGTTGCAGCTCCAGCACTGACAGCTATTGCCATGGTGACTGCACAAGAGCACAACCATGCGCAACCTCTGACACCAGCTGTTGCAGCTCCAGCACTGACAGCTATTGCCATGGTGACTGCACAAGAGCACAACCGTGCACCACCTCTGACACCAGTTGTTGCAGCTCCAGCACTGACAGCTATTGCCATGGTGACTGCACAAGAGCACAACCATGCGCCACCTCTGACACCAGTTGTTGCAGCTCCAGCACTGACAGCTGTTTCCAATAAAGCTGTACCAGAGTTATGCCCACCGAAGAAAGAAACTAGCTAAACAAAGCAAAGTCAGACCGGAGATAGCTACACCTACTAGGCCTACACCCACACAAGAGCCCAGTACTTCTAAGACCACTGCATCTCAATCGAGAACACACAACAGTTCTGATCCAACCAAACCTAGTCGATTGCAGTTCATCAAGGACATCGAAGAACTGGTCAGTGGCGCACCATTTTGTTCGATGGTAAAATCTACCCAGACATGATGCGACGAGTCATGGATGTGACGAAAGAAACTGTGGCGGTGCAGTGTGTGTAAAATGTGGGACAGAACAGGTTCCGATGGCCTCTGAAAGATGACACAGCAGTATACGAATTGGAGTTGACACTATGCAGGAGTAGTGCGACGAGTAATGGATGTGATGAAAGACTATGGTGCCAGTGCAGGCAGTTGCGAGACAGAACATGTGGTGGGCTCTAACGGTTGTCGATCATCTCCACTAGCCTATTCCGGAGCCATTGACAGAAGACTATGAACATTAGGCCCTGTTAACATTTCATTTGACTATTGATTAATTTTATGTTTCTAATGAACACTATATTTTACTCACGTATTAATTCAAAGTTTGGTCTACATAATTTGTTTGTCCAGTCGAAGAAGACATGGGACATTGTGTAGGGTGGATGGAACTACACAGATTATGCACACTGGTATGTATTACTATATTGTATTTAACTAATGATAACTATTATTGTTACTTATGTATCAATTCATAATTATACTTAGTCCTATATATAATCATTTTACTTTTGGTCCAATCGAAGACACTGGGTGGTCCAATCGAAGACACTGGGTGGTCCAATCGAGGAAACCGTGGCCACGATTGGACCGTTTTGTCATTTATTTTAAATTATTTTTTTTCAAAATTCATCAATGATTTTCTGGTGATTAATAGCTAGTTGTTGAAAATAAAATATAAACTCTATGTTAGTATATTGCTTACATCAATTACATTTGTTTTCGCATCTATATTCAAGATTATTGTTAAGGGCCCCAATCCCGACAACTCTCCCCTCTGCCTATTTCAAGTGTAACACGTGTTCGCGTTTGGCCGGGGGTTGTATAAGAAATCGCTTCGAACGCCAAAAAACCGACTAAAGTATTCAATAAATATTCCGATTGTTTTCAGGACACCAGGACAAGCGTGCAACAACCAAACACAACAAGCAATCACCTGTCTTAGTAATTAATACGTTACATGCACTAAATAATGAGAAGTTTTGTCCGGGTGCGAAGTTTCTGTTTGAACTGTAAACAAAACCGGTTGCGGGTTTCTCTGACTCTGTATCTACGACCCGCTACCGTAGTTTTTCTGACTCTGTATCTACGTCCCGCTGCCGTAGTTCTCTGACTCTGTATCTACGACCCGCTGCCGTAGTTCTCTGACTCTGTATCTACGTCCCGCTACCGTAGTTCTCTGACTCTGTATCTACGTCCCGCTACCGTAGTTCTCTGACTCTGTATCTACGACCCGCTGCCGTAGTTCTCTGACTCTGTATCTACGTCCCGCTGCCGTAGTTCTCTGACTCTGTATCTACGACCCGCTGCCGTAGTTCTCTGACTCTGTATCTACGTCCCGCTACCGTAGTTCTCTGACTCTGTATCTACGTCCCGCTACCGTAGTTCTCTGACTCTGTATCTACGACCCGCTACCGTAGTTCTCTGACTCTGTATCTACGACCCGCTACCGTAGTTCTCTGACTCTGTATCTACGACCCGCTGCCGTAGTTCTCTGACTCTGTATCTACGTCCCGCTGCCGTAGTTCTCTGACGCTGTATCTACGACCCGCTGCCGTAGTTCTCTGACTCTGTATCTACGTCCCGCTGCCGTAGTTCTCTGACTCTGTATCTACGTCCCGCTACCGTAGTTCTCTGACTCTGTATCTACGACCCGCTACCGTAGTTCTCTGACTCTGTATCTACGTCCCGCTACCGTAGTTCTCTGACTCTGTATCTACGTCCCGCTGCCGTAGTTCTCTGACTCTGTATCTACGACCCGCTGCCGTAGTTCTCTGACTCTGTATCTACGACCCGCTGCCGTAGTTCTCTGACTCTGTATCTACGTCCCGCTACCGTAGTTCTCTGACTCTGTATCTACGTCCCGCTGCCGTAGTTCTCTGACTCTGTATCTACGTCCCGCTACCGTAGTTCTCTGACTCTGTATCTACGACCCGCTACCGTAGTTCTCTGACTCTGTATCTACGTCCCGCTACCGTAGTTCTCTGACTCTGTATCTACGTCCCGCTGCCGTAGTTCTCTGACTCTGTATCTACGACCCGCTGCCGTAGTTCTCTGACTCTGTATCTACGACCCGCTGCCGTAGTTCTCTGACTCTGTATCTACGTCCCGCTACCGTAGTTCTCTGACTCTGTATCTACGTCCCGCTGCCGTAGTTCTCTGACTCTGTATCTACGTCCCGCTACCGTAGTTCTCTGACTCTGTATCTACGACCCGCTACCGTAGTTCTCTGACTCTGTATCTACGTCCCGCTGCCGTAGTTCTCTGACTCTGTATCTACGACCCGCTACCGTAGTTCTCTGACGCTGTATCTACGACCCGCTGCCGTAGTTCTCTGACTCTGTATCTACGTCCCGCTACCGTAGTTCTCTGACTCTGTATCTACGTCCCGCTACCGTAGTTCTCTGACTCTGTATCTACGTCCCGCTACCGTAGTTCTCTGACTCTGTATCTACGTCCCGCTACCGTAGTTCTCTGACTCTGTATCTACGTCCCGCTACCGTAGTTCTCTGACTCTGTATCTACGTCCCGCTACCGTAGTTCTCTGACTCTGTATCTACGTCCCGCTACCGTAGTTCTCTGACTCTGTATCTACGTCCCGCTGCCGTAGTTCTCTGACTCTGTATCTACGACCCGCTACCGTAGTTCTCTGACTCTGTATCTACGTCCCGCTACCGTAGTTTCTTTCTTAGCGTCTTGTAGCGTTTAACTGTTGTAGGCTAAATGTCCGGGCTGACACATGTGGCCCGGAATGACTTTGCAGCTTCAAACACACGCGCCAACATTTCCAATGCTGAAATATCCGATCTTCTATACAGACTTCAGTTGGAACGAATTATAGAGCGGGTAGGCTTATCTTCATCGCAGGTACATTTTGCAGACATGGAACCTCGTTGGTGCTTACGTGTTGTTGGCTCGTTTTTCAAGATGGTCGGCAATCGTACGGTTTAACCATTTCGTTATAGATTTGTGTAGAATAGTTAAATTTCCGATATATATTTCTTAGAATTTTTTACATGTTTCAATTTGTTTAGCATAGTGAAACGATGTATTGTCTTTTTATAACCATAAACGCATCTGTTTCAACATTTTAGCAACCAAAGTATTAAAAAAGATGTTAAGCAAGTTTTATGTCTCTTCGATTTCTGGTCTCACCATAGAATAGTGAATGCTTCCACAGTAACACTCCGTCACTGCAAGCATATCAAACTGTTTTTTTAGCAGGTTTACTTGTCTCCTGCTAGTGGGTTGTAGGTTTGCTTCATTGTCTCCTGTCAATGGGGTGTAGGTTTACTTCCTTGTCTCCTGCCAATGGGGTGTAGGTTTACTTCCTTGTCTCCTGCCAATGGGGTGTAGGTTTACTCCCTTGTCTCCTGCCAATGGGGTGTAGGTTTACTTCCTTGTCTCCTGCCAATGGGGTGTAGGTTTACTCCCTTGTCTCCTGCCAATGGGGTATAGGTTTACTCCCTTGTCTCCTGCCAATGGGGTGTAGGTTTACTCCCTTGTCTCCTGTCAATGGGGTGTATGTTTACTCCCTTGTCTCCTGCCAATGAGGTGTAGGTTTACTTCCTTGTCTCCTGCCAATGGGGTGTAGGTTTACTTCCTTGTCTCCTGCCAATGGGGTGTAGGTTTACTCCCTTGTCTCCTGCCAATGGGGTGTAGGTTTACTCCCTTGTCTCCTGACAATGGGGTGTAGGTTTACTCCCTTGTCTCCTGCCAATGGGGTGTAGGTTTACTTCCTTGTCTCCTGCCAATGGGGTGTAGGTTTACTTCCTTGTCTCCTGCCAATGGGGTGTAGGTTTACTTTCTTGTCTCCTGCCAATGGGGTGTAGGTTTGCTTCCTTGTCTCCTGCCAATGGGGTGTAGGTTTACTTCCTTGTCTCCTGCCAATGGGGTGTAGGTTTACTTCCTTGTCTCCTGCCAATGGGGTATAGGTTTACTCCCTTGTCTCCTGCCAATGGGGTGTAGGTTGACTCCCTTGTCTCCTGCCAATGGGGTGTAGGTTTACTCCCTTGTCTCCTGCCAATGAGGTGTAGGTTTACTTCCTTGTCTCCTGCCAATGGGGTGTAGGTTTACTTCCTTGTCTCCTGCCAATGGGGTGTAGGTTTACTCCCTTGTCTCCTGCCAATGGGGTGTAGGTTGACTCCCTTGTCTCCTGCCAATGGGTGTAGGTTTACTACCTTGTCTCTTGCCAATGGGGTGTAGGTTTACTCCCTTGTCTCCTGCCAATGGGGTGTAGGTTTACTCCCTTGTCTCCTGCCAATGGGGTGTAGGTTTACTTCCTTGTCTCCTGCCAATGGGGTGTAGGTTTACTTCCTTGTCTCCTGCCAATGGGGTGTAGGTTTACTTCCTTGTCTCCTGCCAATGGGGTGTAGGTTTACTTCCTTGTCTCCTGCCAATGGGGTGTAGGTTTACTTTCTTGTCTCCTGCCAATGGGGTGTAGGTTTGCTTCCTTGTCTCCTGCCAATGGGGTGTAGGTTTACTTCCTTGTCTCCTGCCAATGGGGTGTAGGTTTACTTCCTTGTCTCCTGCCAATGGGGTGTAGGTTTGCTTCCTTGTCTCCTGTCAACGTTATATGCTAATTGACCATTTCGCAACCCTGCTCACCGAAGTAACACAAGTCATCTAGTACAGCTAACTGGGGGTTGTGCATGTCGTGTCAGGATGACACAGAATAATCATTATTACGCAGAGCAAACAGTAACAAGGAGCCAGCTTAACTTACTAGGATCCATCCCTCCCAGTGTTGACTTCAACTAGCTTGATGCTGGTACTTGGTGGAGTTGGCAATGGTGACACACCGTGCTGCACGGCATATGTTGTGTCGTGCAATGATCACCAAGCTCAGGCTTCCGGTCTAAGTTATACCAACTTCTTGTGTTATCATTCAGCTCAAGATACAGGACTGATACTGTCACATGACATTGATTTTCGCGTACGTCAATGGTAATTATGTGGAAATGGCACTCGTAGGATCGTCCCGGTGAAGGGATGAAAGTGAAGACGTGTAAAGGTCACTGTCTGTTGTCATTAAGACTGACATGGAACAAGAGACTGGTTCTTCCAGTGACTGCGTCTAAGTAGCTGCAGTCATTGTCGGTAATTCATGCTAAGAGAAAATATCAAACCTACCTAGTATCAACTGCAAAATGCTAGCTCGTTTGTGCAATTTTTGTATGTGTTTTTTTGTGTGAAATCATCAAAGTATTAAGTAACGTAATGTTGGTCAAACATTAATCTAAGTGAAAATGGAAGCGCTGAAAACTAACGAATTTCACTCTTGGTGAAATTTCGTAACTCTGTCATGTGATCGTCGAGAGGGTGGAAGTCATCCACATTATCGGCTTTGACCCGCAAAATGTGTGTGTGCGTGTGTGTGCGTGTGCGTTTGTGTACTGAGCCTTACTAGATCTAACAAGAAAAGTCAATTCTTTCGATGATTTGAACTAAAATAGCCATTTTTATTAACTCGACTGCAGATATTACATAAACTATTCACATACTATTTGGACGTCAACGAACCGGATTTGCGATAGGCTAAATCACTTAAGGATGGAGTTTTAAATATTCCACATGTACTGTACGTGTGTAAAGATAATCATAGTAGTTCTCCAAGAAAGAAAACTTAAGGACACCTGTAGTTACGTGTACACATGTTTACGTGATACATGGCTGTCAAGAGAGGAAATCAATCTAAAAATCGACACATTACATGCTAATTACAGAATACCTTAACAACTGATCTTTGCAAAATCATGACCTAAATGTGCAAACAAGTTTAATTACATAATGAATGAGTCACAGTATAAGCAAAACAGGGAGAGAGAAGGTTTTTGTTCTGCGAAAACACAATATTTTACAACATAGACAAGACAAATAAAGAGACTATTAATCAGAGGCCGCGATTGGGCAGTTATGATCACGTGGGATCTCTGCACACTGAGGCAAGTTCTCTACTATATTTTACTGCCCCTACAGGCAGTATATTTCTCTACCATACTAGTACATTCATCTTGCGTTCATGGGTACGTATGTGGCTGTGTGCGTGCATGTGCGTTGTGCATGCAGAATTCACTATAGTGTATTCAACTGAACGATTTCAAATGTCGGAAGTACATTTACAACCACCCAACACGTTCTACTAATTCAAATAGTGTGTGCTTTTTTCAAGACACCATTAAAGTAGTTACTTACCTATATTTATATATAAAACATTTACATGTGTGAATGAAGTCCATTTATGTTATGTCCAATTCACATATGTGGTTTCGTAACATATCCTAGCAATATTTATGCAAGTATCACGCTGAAAATGTGTAACTGCAATTCACGGGGACAGAGAGATACAGAGTGTGTGTGTGTGTGTGTGTGTGTGTGTGTGTGTGTGTGTGTGTGTGTGTGTGTGTGTGTGTGTGTGTGTGTGAGAAAGAGAGGCAAGTTCTCTACTATAAGAGAGAGAGAGAGAGAGAGAGAGAGAGAGAGAGAGAGAGAGGGGAGACAGATATATAGAGAAAGTGGGAGAGAGGGAGGGAGGGAGAGAGGGAAAGGGAGAGACGGAGGGAGAGAGGGGAGAGAGAAAGAGAGGGAGGGAGGGAGAAGGAAGAGGGAGTATGAGGCATGTCACATGTCATAGAATATTGTTCTGCACCGTCTTGACATGACGTGTATATTATTGCACACGTCATATACATTATATCTATGTCCTACGTACACGTCACACGTTAGTGTGTTTTATTGTCTCACAAACACATTGCCCTATTTCAAACAAGCTGTGTTAGTGGGCCTAATTCCCGCGAGCTCCAACCAACAAGGCTGTATTGGCTAGCAAGGCTGAATGTTCTCGTGAGTTCATGCAGACAACATCGTGTTTACCTCATTGTTGTCAGTCCTGTAAGAAAGCACACACGAATAAGTTATAGTCCAACTATTCAAGTGTTTCGTATGATACCATGGTTATTATTCGGCTGTTGCACGCTACAGGAAACGGTTCCTCTTGTTGCTTTGCATTATTCAGTCCATTAATTTGTAGCGATCATATATTCCAATTCCAGCAAATATATTTGACATCGTGTTATTAAAACACAAGTTGTAGAAGTCAGCGACATATAAACTAGTGACCGTGAGATTAAGTGTTAGAGGAGGGAATTATATTCTATACAATCAGTTACCGCTACAGTCAGACTAAGTCTCACAAAGGAGAAGACATCACTGCGAAAGCTATTGCACGTCTGGGGTGTTCTGTACAAAGACAGGGATGAAAGGCAGCGCGTACGGGACAACCGATGGGCAATATTGCAGAACAAAGGGTGGGAAACTGGCACAAACAGGTTCACGTCCTATGTAGTAGCCCAACAGACAGATATGGTGAGGATGAAGAAAAAAGCTGTACTAACACATATCAATATCAAAGAAGGACCATTTGAGAAAACACGAGAAAGCCAATAAATCCCTGACTGAATTAAAGAACTGTGGGAAGGATGGCAGTACCACCTGAAGTTGGTAAGAGGTAATGCTAATAATGTAAAAGAACACAAGCATTAATGCACTCTAACTGAATAGAGAAACTGAGCTGTTTGACATACTGGTGGTGAGAGTTCCACAGGGTGACACGCTTGCGTCATAACTTTTCGTGGTAGTTCTTGATATAGCACTGCGACAAGCAGTAGACAGACGCAAAGCCGAATTCGTCGTCATTGATTTAAAATTGTCAGACGGGGTGACAAACACAGGAGCTTCTAATGAGTTCATGCCATACGACTGGAAATATCACTATCAGAGAAGGATCTAGTTTGGGGAAAGTTGGTGACTTCAAGTACTTTGGTACATGTGTCAACAACGTAGCAGCGCCTGCTCATTACAACAGTCATTGCAACAGTCAATACTTGTGGACGGCAGTGATGGTAAACAATGACAACAAGTGTTGACAACTGGATGGTTGCAACCCAAGAATACTGCAATCCACTTTCGACACCCACTGTAAGTCACATATAACAAATATAGAGCCATATGAGTCACATATAACAAATATTGAGCCGTATGAGTCACATATAACAAATATAGAGCCGTTTGAGTCACATATAACAAATACAGAGCCGTATGAGTCACATATAATAAATATGGAGCCGTATGAGTCACATATAACAAATATGGAGCCGTATGAGTCACATATAACAAATATGGAGCCATATGAGTCACATATAACAAATGTTGAGCCGTATGAGTCACATATAACAAATATAGAGCCGTATGAGTCACATATAACAAATATGGAGCCGTATGAGTCACATGTAACAAATATAGAGCCGTATGAGTCACATATAACAAATATGGAGCCATATGACTCACATGTAACAAATATGGAGCCGTGCGAGTCACATGTAACAAATATGGAGCCGTGCAAGTCACATGTAACAAATATGGAGCCGTGCGAGTCACATAACAAATATGGAGCCGTGCGAGTCACACATAACAAATATGGAGCTGTGGGAGTCACACATAACAAATATGGAGCCGTGCGAGTCACATGTAACAAATATGGAGCCGTGCGAGTCACACATAACAAGTATAGAGCCGTGCGAGTCACACATAACAAGTACAGAGCAGTGTGAGTCACACATAACAAGTATAGAGCTGTGCGAGTCACACATAACAAGTACAGAGCAGTGCGAGTCACACATAACAAGTATAGAGCCGTGCAAGTCACACAGGATATGGGAAACATAAAAGGGGGCTGAGATTTGGTGGGCATTGCTAATAACGACAGCAAATATGTTTTGAATAAAGTTAAAATAAATATGTGTGCGTGCATGCATGCATGCATGCGTGCATGAATACATTAAGTCTATGTATATTAAAACAGAAATACAAGGTCGTGGACAGTTCCATATTATATGGTACTACTTCTTGGAGAGTGTTGCTTTGAGTGAGTGGCATGTCTTACATTTAGTCAAAGTAGACCTTGCAAGTGACACACCCTTTCAACAGCTCCTTATCGTTTGACGATAGCTGACATTTCTTCAGGCTGAAACAAAATGAGCAATATTTGTACATGCAACGTTACGACTTCAAAAGCGTGTATGCATGTAAGCACAATGGTACTAGCAATTATGTAGTTTTTGGCAGTGATTTAAAACGTTTGCAAAACTACATGCGTTTGCAAAACTTCGTACAAGCTGGTCTATGGGACACACAGGATTGTGCGTACATAATGCCCATCGATACCACCCAGACTGTAGATATGTTTGCAGACATTTGTCCCCGTAGACTATCAACTAAATGAAGAATCTCATTTAACACTGTTAAGGTGATGAGTCATACAACGTATTCATTTAAACTAAGCATAAGTAATCAAATGTACTTTCACGCTTTGCAGTTGATCAGTCCTGTTAAATGAATGTAGTGATTAAATAATTATGCTGGTTCCATTGTTTTTGTGTTAATACTTCCTTATCCCATTAGTCCCTTGTGGGGTGGGGGTTACATCACACATTTGTTCCACTCGCTCTCTCTCTCTCTCTCTCTCCTCTCCTCTCCCTCTCCCTCTCCCTCTCCCTCTCTCTCTCCTCTCACTCTTCTGTCAGTTTCTATCAGTTGCTGCTATTCAGACATGAGCTTTCTCCAGATTTCTCTGTACCTTTTTTGTCTTCCTTTTCTGCTTACTTTCTTTGTTCCTATGTATTTTTTTAATTTTACCACCTTCTTTCTGTCATCTCATTTTGTTCTATATAATATCCGGACTCAGTTGTTCTCTGTCACCTGCAGCTTCTCCTGTCACTTCTCCTGTCACTTCTCCTTTCACTTCTCCTGTCACTCTGTCAATGCAAGTTTTCCCACCCCATATACACAGCCGGTACCATACGTGCCTCCAACACCTTTTGCTTTCACCTGTTCTTCAACGTTCTGTCCCACAATCTGATGACATGCGTTCTCAAAATGTTTTGACACTCTTGCAATGTTATCTGCTGGAGACACTGCAGATAAGCCTCCAGCCTATGTCCCACACCATCATGTTATCTGGATACAACATCTTCCTCAGAACTTCCTGTCCTGACATCTTTCCACTGACCAGGTTCATCACCAACATTAAAAGTATGACCCATGTAATGCTATATGTCTACTGCTGCACATGTAGTCAGTGCGAAAATGATGACATCAATAAAATCTTTCTCAAGACTGGATATCTGGATGTTAACACTTTAGTCATATCAGTCATAAGTTATGTAGGTCTCTCTCTCTCTCTCTCTCTCTCTCTCTCTCTCTCTCTCTCTCTCTCTCTCTCTCTCTCTCTCTCTCTCTCTCTCTCTCTCTCTCTCTCATTATGTTTCATACAGTATGATATGTACATGTAGATGTTGTCTTATGTAATAACCTCAATACAGTATTAAATCTAAGATGAATTATCTCAACTGTTATTGTATCCAAGCATTAATATATTAAACAGTAAAAGTTTGTAACAAATGCGCAATGGGTTTTTAATTACCACAAATTAATGCTGCTCCATACTTGATTAACACACGCACATGATTAATACACATGCTTGGTGACCACAATGGAACATCTACAAAACACATTATAAAAATGAGTTTGAGATATCTTACCTTAAAGCTTTCAGAGACTTCATCTTTTTGACACTCTCCAGAAGGGCCTTAAATGCATCTGCCTCGCTGAAGTCATTCTCGGACAAACTAAAAAATAAAATAATAGAAATAACAGTAATCAACTGCGTTGAAACGATATGGCCTGTATATTGTTCGCATGCACACACACACACACACACACACACACACACACACACACACACACACACACACACACACACACACACACACACACACACACACACACACACACACACACACACACACACACACACACACACACACACACACACACACACACACACACACACACACACACACACACACACACACACACACACACACACACACACACACACACACACACACACACACACACACACACACACACACACACACACACACACACACACACACACACACACACACACACACACACACACACACACACACACACACACACACACACACACACACACACACACACACACACACACCAAACTGTACGGTTTGTCACTTCGCAGAATGACTAAAATGTTTAGGAACTTGGTGTAATGACTGTTTCACCCATGAAATGGAAACATGACACTGTTATGACACATTTTGACTGGTCACCATTTCAGACATCTTGTGTAATAACAAAAGACAGTGTCTCAATGTGCCTCAAATACATTTTGAAGTAACTGTTTGTTAATAATTTTCCTGCTCTGCATATAAGTATCAACAACCGAAAACGAAATCGGAGATGGGGACATTCAGACCCCAGTGCACGAAGGAGGCTGTGGAACGAGCAGATCACACCATGCCCTACAGGTGGAGCTACTAGTCCACTAAAAACATTTAACTTCAAACATTTCAGAGGGTACCGAAAAGTTGAGAGAAAATACAAGGACATCTCGACCAAAAGGGAGAAGCATCATAGCTGTTAATTCACCAGGGAAAACTAAATTGGAAATGAAATCTGCATAATGGTGAAAAAGGATCTAAAAGGAAGCTATACAGTGAAACATTGATTCCAAATGATACTGATGAGTCTGATGAGGAAAGTTATCCTTGTATTGAACTTAATGAAGACATAGACAGTGAAACAATGAAGGGCAACTAAGTCCTCGTTGAGTTCTGTGACTTAGACAGTGAACCAATGAAGGGTGAATAAGTCCTCGTTGAGTTCTGTGACCTAGACAGTGAACCAATGAAGGGCAACTAAGTCCTCGTTGAGTTCTGTGACCTAGACAGTGAACCAATGAAGGGTGACTAAGTGCTCATTGAGTTCTGTGGCCTAGACAGTGAACCTATGAAGGGTGACTAAGTGCTCATTGAGTTCTGTGGCCTAGACAGTGAACCTATGAAGGGTGACTAAGTCCACTTGAGTTCTGTGGCCTAGACAGTGAACCTATGAAGGGTGACTAAGTGCTCATTGAGTTCTGTGGCCTAGACAGTGAACCTATGAAGGGTGACTAAGTGCTCATTGAGTTCTGTGACCTAGACAGTGAACCTATGAAGGGTGACTAAGTGCCCATTGAGTTCTGTGACCCAGACAGTGAACCTATGAAGGGTGACTAAGTGCTCATTGAGTTCTGTGACCTAGACAGTGAACCTATGAAGGGTGACTAAGTGCTCATTGAGTTCTGTGGCCTAGACAGTGAACCTATGAAGGGTGACTAAGTGCTCATTGAGTTCTGTGACCTAGACAGTGAACCTATGAAGGGTGACTAAGTGCTCATTGAGTTCTGTGACCTAGACAGTGAACCTATGAAGGGTGACTAAGTGCTCATTGAGTTCTGTGGCCTAGACAGTGAACCTATGAAGGGTGACTAAGTGCTCATTGAGTTATGTGGCCTAGACAGTGAACCTATGAAGGGTGACTAAGTCCAAGTTGAGTTCTGTGACCTAGACAGTGAACCAATGAAGGGTGACTAAGTGCTCATTGAGTTCTGTGGCCTAGACAGTGAACCTATGAAGGGTGACTAAGTCCATGTTGAGTTCTGTGACCTAGACAGTGAACCAATGAAGGGTGACTAAGTGCTCATTGAGTTCTGTGGCATAGACAGTGAACCTATGAAGGGTGACTAAGTGCTCATTGAGTTCTGTGGCCTAGACAGTGAACCTATGAAGGGTCACTAAGTGCTCATTGAGTTCTGTGGCCTAGACAGTGAACCTATGAAGGGTGACTAAGTGCTCATTGAGTTCTGTGGCCTAGACAGTGAACCTATGAAGGGTGACTAAGTGCTCATTGAGTTCTGTGACCTAGACAGTGAACCAATGAAGGGTGACTAAGTGCTCATTGAGTTCTGTGACCTAGACAGTGAACCAATGAAGGGTGACTAAGTGCTCCTTGAGTTCTGTGACCTAGACAGTGAACCAATGAAGGGTGACTAAGTGCTCATTGAGTTCTGTGACCTAGACAGTGAACCAATGAAGGGTGACTAAGTGCTCGTTGAGTTCTGTGACCTAGACAGTGAACCAATGAAGGGTGACTAAGTGCTCATTGAGTTCTGTGGCCTAGACAGTGAACCAATGAAGGGTGACTAAGTGCTCATTGAGTTATGTGACCTAGACAGTGAACCTATGAAGGGTGACTAAGTGCTCATTGAGTTCTGTGACCTAGACAGTGAACCTATGAAGGGTGACTAAGTCCACATTGAGTTTTGTGACCTAGAACCTATGAAGGGTGACTAAGTGCTCATTGAGTTCTGTGACCTAGACAGTGAACCAATGAAGGGTGACTAAGTGCTCATTGAGTTCTGTGACCTAGACAGTGAACCAATGAAGGGTGACTAAGTGCTCCTTGAGTTCTGTGACCTAGACAGTGAACCAATGAAGGGTGACTAAGTGCTCATTGAGTTCTGTGACCTAGACAGTGAACCAATGAAGGGTGACTAAGTGCTCGTTGAGTTCTGTGACCTAGACAGTGAACCAATGAAGGGTGACTAAGTGCTCATTGAGTTCTGTGGCCTAGACAGTGAACCAATGAAGGGTGACTAAGTGCTCATTGAGTTATGTGACCTAGACAGTGAACCTATGAAGGGTGACTAAGTGCTCATTGAGTTCTGTGACCTAGACAGTGAACCTATGAAGGGTGACTAAGTCCACATTGAGTTTTGTGACCTAGAACCTATGAAGGGTGACTAAGTGCTCATTGAGTTCTGTGACCTAGACAGTGAACCAATGAAGGGTGACTAAGTGCTCATTGAGTTCTGTGACCTAGACAGTGAACCTATGAAGGGTGACTAAGTCCTCGTTGAGTTTTGTGACCTATCCAGTAAACCAATGAAGGGTGACTAAGTCCTCGTTGAGTTCTGTGATGCAAAGAACAGTAAACATAAGGTTTATTACATTGACAAACTACTGAAAGAAAAGGATGAAGATAACGATTACGAAACTAGCTTCTTGCGTGCTAGCAGAAAAAATGTCTGGTAAATGCCAGGAATTCCAGATATCTCATCAGTAATTGATGGCAGCATCAATGCCATTTAGCAAAGAACCGTGTTCTCAGGCCACACAAGACACAATATCTTTTTTGTAGGTGAATTTGGAAAAATTTACATTTGCTAAATACACTGGAAATACACACAATACACAGCCATTATTCTTTTTACCTGATACAATCCCATTGATATTTTGAGACAGCATCAATGCCATTTAGCAAAGAACAGTGTTCTCAGGCCACACAAGACACAATACACAGCCATTGTTCTTTTTACCTGATACAATCCCATTGATATTTTGAGACAGAGGTTTGTGAACTTGACATTTTTTGTAAAAGCAATACGAGACATGTATTAGAGGAATGTAGCTCTTGTGATTAACCGACGGCCATTTAGTTAATTGTATCATTGATTCTATGATTGAGTTACGGTTACATCTAAGGCCAATTTTAATCTTACTTAATTTGGTCAATTGTTTCATGTTTAATAAATGGTGTTACGCAAATAAAACCAATGGCGTCCTATTTAAGCAATAATATATATATATATATATATATATATATATATATATATATATATATATATATATATATATATATATATATATATATATATATATATATATATATATATGAGTTTCTCAAACATAATCACTCACCTGCCCCATGTCTCAAAGAAGGTGAGACATGGGGCAAAAGACTAGTGAGGCTTTGTCATTTGGATGGACGTAGTTTCTTTAACTTTCATCTGACAAACTTAATGTCCATGTTACATATGCATAACTTCATAGTCTACAACCTGATACTGTTCAATGTTTTTAATCTCTCAGAATTACAGGTCTGTGTCCATTTAAATTTTCAAAGCTGCTTGCTCTGTGTTTGTATGTATGTATGTATGTATGTATGTATGTATGTATGTATGTATGTATGTATGTATGTATGTATGTATGTATGGATGGATGGATGTATGTATGTATGTATGTATGTATGTATGTATGTATGTATGTATGTATGTATATATGTGTATATGTATACACATATGCATGCACGCACACACACACATATGCACACACCAAATACTGCAAACAAATTCAACTCACTCAAGAATCTTTATCTCAGAACATTCTGAGAGGCCGACTGCCACAGAACATGCCCCGGCGCCATCGAGCTTACAGCCTTTCAAACTGGAACAAAAGAATAACATGTTTCCATGATAATAAAAACAAATTGTGAACAATGTTTAAGACCATGAAAACTTAGAACACAAATATTATAATATAAGCAATGTCATTATGTTGTCATCAACTAAAACAAGTGCAACCACCACGTTGTCCTCAACTCGTGTGACGTAATGCTGTGTAAACAAGTAAGTCTTACCCTAAGTTCTGCAGTTTTTTCATGACTTTGAAGCTGTCCCCCAGGGCTTCAGCGGTCGATAGGTCTGACATATCATTATGGGACAACCTGCATATTAAACAATAGTTGATGATAATATACTGCGCCACACGAAGAAGAACAGAACATTTCTTCTTGCACATAACACATTATTGTGCTAAATATAGCCTGCTGATTGTTGTGCAATACAGTCAAGAGTCGGACACAACGTTGATGCAGTTAACCTACATATAATGAAGCTAAATTCCGTTTCCTATTGCAGAATGACTTCACTTAAAACATATATGGGCTTACAAATACCAACACCCAGCAGTGAACATCTATGGGCTTACAAATACCAACACCCAGCAGTGAACATCTATGGGCTTACAAATACCAACACCCAGCAGTGAACATCTATGGGCTTACAAATATCAACACCCAGCAGTGAACATCTATGGGCATACAAATATCAACACCCAGCAGTGAACATCTATGGGTTTACAAATACCAACACCCAGCAGTGAACATCTATGGGTTTACAAATACCAACACCCAGCAGTGAACATCTATGGGCTTACAAATACCAACACCCAGCAGTGAACATCTATGGGCATACAAATATCAACACCCAGCAGTGAACATCTATGGGTTTACAAATACCAACACCCAGCAGTGAACATCTATGGGTTTACAAATACCAACACCCAGCAGTGAACATCTATGGGCTTACAAATACCAACACCCAGCAGTGAACATCTATGGGTTTACAAATACCAACACCCAGCAGTGAACATCTATGGGTTTACAAATACCAACACCCAGCAGTGAACATCTATGGGCTTACAAATACCAACACCCAGCAGTGAACATATATGGGTTTACAAATACCAACACCCAGCAGTGAACATCTATGGGTTTACAAATACCAACACCCAGCAGTGAACATCTATGGGCTTACAAATACCAACACCCAGCAGTGAACATCCGTTTAATTCTGCTCTTGTGAATGACTCTGCTTTGGCAAGTGAGTTTTAAAGATAATGATTCTGATTGTTGTTATCATAAAGTTTGGTTTGAATGTTTCGAATCGCCTATTATGACTATGATTAATTTTAATCAAAAAGGATGGTTCACTAAGACATATCTGGGCAGTCAATTATAAATAAAATGTTAAAAACTGCATTGAAACGATGTAACACGCACACATACACCCGCTCGCTCGCTCACTCACTCACTCACCGATATCATGTTTTCAACCATTAAAATGTGGTGAAATGGTGTCCTCTATACCAGAATTGTGAACGATAACATGATACTTTTGTGTTTTGATAATATATACCACACAGGTAAACATAAGTGCAACCAATGTTTACTTAATTTAGCATCATCAGAAAAAGCAACCAAATTAGACTTACTCTAGCAACATCATCTGTGAGTAGCCGCGTTCTAGGCTCTTTGCCACGCTCATTGCCCCGGGACCTGCCAGTTTGCAGCATTTCAAACTAGAAAGGTAGAACGAGGTCACATTTGAAAAAAATTATTAATATGTCTTAATATGTTTCCCTCTCCGGTGTTTCACCAACCACTAACCCTGCTGACCACTACTGCTCATAACTATCAGGGGTAGTAGTGGACCAATATTAAGAAACACTTAACATTTATCACAGATAAAATTCATTATGAATTCTTTTTGTGGATTGGTGATAATTAATTTATATTGTGTATTTTTATCAATGATCCGGTTTTTATGTTGAAAAGGTGACACCCATGTTAGTGCCATTCTGAGTATTACTGGGAGTCTCACAAACAAAGTCTTTATTTAAATGTTATGTTGATTTAATGTGTATGTATTACAAACTACGTGCATAACTGTTTCTCGAATAATGTGTGTGTGTATTACAGTGAGGATCTAGGAATAATTACAGTGAGGATCTAGGAATAATTACAGTGAGGATCTTGGAATATGGCTTTTTAGTTGCAGAAACATTCTTCTCGGTCTGTCTTTGCAGTTAATCTTTTTGACTGGTCTTCTTGGTAAATTTGCTTACAATCTTCTTGCAATCAATTATTCCACAGAATAATGTAATTAGCTTGATCCATGAAAAACAGTTGGTTATGAAGAAGCCAGTGGGATTGCTGGTAAAACATAAGCAAGTAAATTAAATACAAGAAATCTACACTAACCTATTAAGTCACTCTTGTCAACTTTCTTGAATGTGGTGAAAACAAAACGGATTATCTTACCACAAGGAGGTCAAAAGCTTCAGATTCCCCAAGACTTCGAGAGTTTCCACAAGGGGCATGCACGTGTCTTGATTGCTGAAGTCATTTTCAGCTAAACTGTGAATCACAAACAAAGAGGTGCTTAGAAATAACATAATACAGTGGACATGAAGACCTGCTGAATTCCACACAACACCCTGGTCACCTCTCTTATAAATTGCTCCACGTAGGAGTACAGGGACAATGACTGTGTGGACATCCAGAGACAATGGAAGGACAACATCAGGCAGTGGGCCCAACCCGTGAACTGTGTGTCACTACAGGTTGAGACAGAGGACTGTCAATGTTGAGGACTGTCAATGTTGAGGACTGTCAATGTTGAGGACTGTCAATGTTGTATGAGCTTCACTGGTGGTTGCTGAAGTTGAGAAGAGGAAGAAGACGAAGAACTGAACCACATTAACTCGGCTAACCACCTGTTGTATGACAACAATCAGCCTTGTCTTTCGATGTTTCTATGAAGGCCGTAACGCTTCAGTTGTAAATGTTTTGTTGCAATCTTGGTCACCAGTTAATGTCACAATCGTCCATGTTGGCCCTCGACACACGACTGTGTACGTAATCAGTTGTCCATGTTTGCCCTCGACACACGACTGTGTACGTAATCAGTTGTCCATGTTTGCCCTTGACACACGACTGTGTACGTAATCAGTTGTCCATGTTTGCCCTCGACACACGACTGTGTACGTAATCAGTCGTCCATGTTTGCCCTCGACACACGACTGTGTACGTAATCAGTTGTCCATGTTTGCCCTCGACACACGACTGTGTACGTAATCAGTTGTCTATGTTTGCCCTCGACACACGACTGTGTACGTAATCAGTTGTCCATGTTTGCCCTCGACACACGACTGTGTACGTAATCAGTTGGTCCGTGTATCTTAAAATGAGTCTTTTACTAGCACAGTCTACACGTTGTTATTCTTATCCCGGCCAAGAGTATTTATTATCATGTCTTTTTAAAGGTGTGGTCAAACTAGGTAATAAATAACAACACCACAGCAATATTAGACACTTTTCAAATAAACTGTTGTTAAAACTAAATATTTATTATACTTATGTTAGGCTAAGGGGCAACTTCATATGTATACTCCCGCTAGGCTTTGGGCAACGTCATATGTATACTCACGCTAGACTTTGGGCAAAGTCATATGTATACTCCCGTTAGGCTTTGGGCAATGTCGTATGTGTACTCCCGCTAGGCTTTGGGCAACGTCATATGTATACTCCCGTTAGGCTTTGGACAATGTCATATGTATACTCCCGCTAAGCTTTGGACAACGTCATATGTATACTCCCACTAGGCTTTGGACAATGTCATATGTATACTCCCGCTAGGCTTTGGACAATGTCATATGTATACTCCCGCTAGGCTTTGGAAAATTCATATGTATACTCCCGCTAGGCTTTGGACAACGTCATATGTATACTCCCGTTAGGCTTTAGACAACGTCATATGTATACTCCCGTTAGGCTTTAGACAACGTCATATGTATACTCCCGTTAGGCTTTAGACAATGTCATATGTATACTCCCGTTAGGATTTGGCCAAGTCATATGTATACTCCCACCCTCGAAATATCTTCTGTTGTTTCTATTGCGACAGACACACATCTTGGCTTCAGTCATTAATCTTCATATGCATTTCGCATTTTATAAAGAGCAACCCAAAACGGGATTTATCCAGTTCTAAATATAGCGCCACCACAGTATATATTAAAATGTCTTTATAATTGCTCTTGTAGTCAAACTATATTTCAATGGTTCAGAATTGATTCTACATGTAAGGCCAATATGTGTGCTTGTGACATTAGATTTGCTTTAATTGCACTGTACCTACTAAAGTTAACTATTTAAGCAGACATTACCTACGAAAAATAGTGACAACAAACATATTAAGTGCAGCTCATGAGTGAAACTGTCAAATACACTAAGAGCTTTGTGTTGGATGAGAGAATCATGGCCCCAACCATCCAACCAAGAAAATTACTATTAAAGACCATGCCCCATACCATCCAACCAGCAGTCGCAATGTTAAAGAGAATTTCTATTAAAGTGTTAAAGAGAATTACTATTAAAGACCATGCCCCATACCATCCAACCAGCAGTCGCAATGTTAAGAGTCACAACGAAGGACAATAGGGTAAGCAAAAGGGAATTGAGTCGGCATAACACAGTGCCCAGCAAGTTGTGTAAATTACTAAGTACAACTAAAATCAACTCACAGTAACCTCCGTAGATTCGTGCATTTTGACAAGTTGCGAGTAACGGTCTGCATCCCATCGTCTGACAGACGACAACAAGACATGCTGTGGGGGGAACATCATGACGGTCATTAGTTGTTTTGTGAATCGACATAACGCTGGAAGACACAAACTAGAAGAGGTACATGTGTATATTTTGGACATCTCATAACAGGATGACAGAAAATGTGATGAAGAGATCAAAAAGAGGGTAGAAATAGCACAGACAACTTTCAGCAACATGGCAAAAGGGCTCACGGGTAAATTGAACATGTAAGTAAAGTCAAGACTGTTAAAATATTATATTTGAAATATGGACAATATCCAAATGGTGCCAACACATACTAGAAGCTTCAAGATGTGATGCCTAAGAAGAATGAAAGGAGAAAAGAAAAAAGCTAATTATACCTCTGTATAAAGCAATAGTTAGGTCTCATTTAGAGTACTGTATACAAGCTTGGAGACCATATCGTTAGAAGGATATAGATACGTTGACAGAATACAGAGGAGAGCAGCTAAGATGAATCCAGAATTGAGAGACCTTAGTTATGAAGAAGGACTGTAAGAATGTAGTTTAACAACCCTAGAGACACGGCGGTTAAGAGGAGATCAAATTGTAGCTTTTAGGATATTAAATGAACATAAAAATATTGATAGAAATATTTTTTCTTACTCAAGAAAGATAATAGAACTAGAGGATATCAGGTAAAATTAGTAAAGGATCAGTGTAGATTGGGTATCAGAAAGTACAGGGTACTTGTTCTCACAGAGGACAATCAATGAATGGAACAAATTATCTACAGATTGTGTAAGCGCTAGTGGCATGAATACGTTTAAAAACAAGGTCAATGGCTTCCTAGTGCACTTGCCATCTGGGCCTTTGCCTTGGATGGCAATATTGTTAAATCTTGAATGGTGCAGGGTAAAAGAGGCAGGTGAAGACCAACAACAACATGGACATACAACATCAAAGCATGGATAGGAACAACGAAATACGAAGATCTGATAAGAACGGCACAGAGCAGACATCAGTGGCGACCATGACAGCCGACCTTCTGTGAGGAGATGGCGCCACACGATGACAAAGAATGTTCTATTAAAGAGACATAATCATACATGGTAAAATGTCTTGTCAATGACTGCCTTACTTCAAACACTCCAACTTTGACATAGATGTGAAGATGTCTCCGAGAGCCGCTCCAGCTGCTGGACTGCTAAAGTCATTGTTCGACAACCTGTCAATTAAAGTACAACTATAAAATAACACAATGATACCATTACAAGGAGCAGTAGAACGATTCTTTTAATGCATTGATAGGATTATGTTATATTATTAATCTTGTGAATTGATTTATCCAAAGAATATGTTAACAATCAACAACACAAAACCATAAATATAGGTGGTCGTATTCATCGTTAGTTCCGAAACTGTACAAGCACCGAAGGGAGAAAGAAACAGACCTTACGGATGTCATTATAATAGTTACAGTTACGCACACCAGAGTTGTGATGTTCTCACAAGATCGCAAATTCTCGAGTCCACCAATTGTGAGTTTACACTGATTCAATCTGTAACAGACAATGATGTGTTGGGTAATGACTCACCACCGTAACATATAATGCGAACAAATAAGCAGTGGAAACAATATGTTTAGCCATTGCTACTCTATGTAGGGATGTCTTACCCGTAACATATAATGTGAACAAATAAGCAGTGGAAACAATATGTTTAGCCATTGCTACTCTATGTAGGGATGTCTTACCCGTAACATATAATGCGAACAAATAAGCAGTGGAAACAATATGTTTAGCCATTGCTACTCTATGTAGGGATGTCTTACCCGTAACTTATAATGCGAACAAATAAGCAGTGGAAACAATATGTTTAGCCATTGCTACTCTATGTAGGGATGTCTTACCCGTAACATATAATGTGAACAAATAAGCAGTGGAAACAATATGTTTAGCCATTGCTACTCTATGTAGGGATGTCTTACCCGTAACATATAATGCGAACAAATAAGCAGTGGAAACAATATGTTTAGCCATTGCTACTCTATGTAGGGATGTCTTACCCGTAACATATAATGCGAACAAATAAGCAGTGGAAACAATATGTTTAGCCATTGCTACTCTATGTAGGGATGTCTTACCCGTAACATATAATGCGAACAAATAAGCAGTGGAAACAATATGTTTAGCCATTGCTACTCTATGTAGGGATGTCTTACCCGTAACATATAATGTGAACAAATAAGCAGTGGAAACAATATGTTTAGCCATTGCTACTCTATGTAGGGATGTCTTACCCGTAACATATAATGTGAACAAATAAGCAGTGGAAACAATATGTTTAGCCATTGCTACTCTATGTAGGGATGTCTTACCCGTAACATATAATGCGAACAAATAAGCAGTGGAAACAATATGTTTAGCCATTGCTACTCTATGTAGGGATGTCTTACCCGTAACATATAATGCGAACAAATAAGCAGTGGAAACAATATGTTTAGCCATTGCTACTCTATGTAGGGATGTCTTACCCGTAACATATAATGCGAACAAATAAGCAGTGGAAACAATATGTTTAGCCATTGCTACTCTATGTAGGGATGTCTTACCCGTAACATATAATGTGAACAAATAAGCAGTGGAAACAATATGTTTAGCCATTGCTACTCTATGTAGGGATGTCTTACCCGTAACATATAATGTGAACAAATAAGCAGTGGAAACAATATGTTTAGCCATTGCTACTCTATGTAGGGATGTCTTACCCGTAACATATAATGTGAACAAATAAGCAGTGGAAACAATATGTCTAGCCATTGCTACTCTATGTAGGGATGTCTTACCCATAACATATGATGTGAACAAATAAGCAGTGGAAACAATATGTCTAGCCATTGCTACTCTATGTAGGGATGTCTTACCCATAACATATAATGCGAACAAATAAGCAGTGAAAACAATATGTTTAGCCATTGCTACTCTATGTAGGGATGTCTTACCCGTAACATATAATGCGAACAAATAAGCAGTGGAAACAATATGTTTAGCCATTGCTACTCTATGTAGGGATGTCTTACCCGTAACATATAATGTGAACAAATAAGCAGTGGAAACAATATGTTTAGCCATTGCTACTCTATGTAGGGATGTCTTACCCGAGACTGCGCAACTCGTTCATCAACCTGATGCTCTCCACAAGTGTTTTGATGGTGGTCTGGAAGTCGTTCACAGATAACCTGTAACAGAAGTGTATGTGAGGCAATAGTGCAAGTTGATGGTGGTCTGACCATGGAAGTCATATGCAGAAATCCTGCATCAGAAGTATACGCGATGCAATAGTGCAACTTGCCCTTGTGCTAAGTAAATGATGTTCACAAAATAAATATGTCCAAGGATTTCCACTACAATCTGCATCTATCGATATGTGTCTGCATTGGTACAAATAATCGGACTCACCATGCCAGTGCATAAGGTGGCTAATCGTCTTAATCTCTTCTGTGTTGAATGAGACTGGTCTGGAATGTATCTAAAGAATTACGTGAAATAGTTCTTGGAAGTAGAGAATACCACTCTTCAATTGTAGAATGGAAGAAAATATTTCCAAATGTATTGGATGAGAATCTAATTTAAAGAAACTGAATATTAAGTTTATGCGACCATCTAGTGTTATGCTTTGGCCTAGTGGGAAATCTATCAGATTGTGTTCCATTTTTACTTTCCTCTTTGTGTGGGGGTTCCCATCCAATGTCTTTAAGTATTTGCACGTAGACTCAGCATTAAAGCGGACATCTTTATAAAACATACAAAGGTACAAAAAAGTTGTTATTTCCCACATAAGCCCAGCAGACTGACCACGTCAAACACGGGGGGTTCCTGTGCATGTCCAGCGAATGTCATACCTTACATTCCAATAATGCATATGTTCAGTTCTGTTTTAATTCGCACAAGTTAACAGACGGGCACAAATCGGTGCATTTTACATACTCCAGCGTCTCCATGTTCGTACACTTTGCGAGGCTGCTTGCTACGTCCATTGCCCCAGGTCCTTGCAGTTGGCAGCTTTTCAAACTGCAGTGGAGATACGTGTTTACTGACACAATATCTCCTTTGAAATCATACAGATCAGACTGCAAATAGTTTAAAATGGCGAAACACCAAGAATAATTTACGAATAACATAATCATTATGCTGTACTTGGTGGCATAAAGGGCTAACTGGCTTTTGGCCTGTAGATATTATGATTTTGGAGTATGTAGATATAATTAATGTATAATGAAATTAATTACCTACAAACAATGGTTTGTCCATATTCATTATTGGGTTGCATAACAAGGTATAGCAAAAGTGTGTTTTTGTGTGATACATACTTATTATTAGTTATTATTATCTATTGTTATTTATTATTATTTATTATCATGAAAATTATAGCCAAAACTCACAGAGGGGTAATTTATATAGATAAAAGTAGATCTTTGTGTACACATGAGGCACATATCCAGACCTAACTTATACATTGCTCGACATAGGAGTACAGGGACAATGACTGCGTGGACATCCAGAGACAATAAATGGAAGGACAACATCAGGCAGTGGGCCCAACCTTGTTGGCCCAACGATTTGTGCAAATTAGTTTTCCTAGACCCAAGATCCTTCAAAGCATTGTAGACAATGGTCTATCGACCAAACCAAACTTCATATGGCCTATGCGTTCTTTCAAACTGTTTTGTTTACCTCAGGGTCTTCAGTGCCGTTGATGAGTCGAGAATGTCTTTAATGGCCGTGACAGCATCTGCGCTGTTAAAGTCATTCCGAGACAACCTGGACATTAAATGATAATTTAGTTCAATACAAGTCATAGTGAAACAGCAACGTCAGAGTTCCAGAATATGTTATCTAACAAAGCATTTTCTCACAAAAAGACAATCACCCGTCTTGCTGGTCGCTAGGTGCCCACCCATTCACAAGGCTTCGGGGTAATGGCTGTGTAACATGAAACTTTCACATAGGCGTACATTTGGCTAAATTCATTAAAATGTAAGACAAACATATACGCAACGCTATGTAATGTCTATAAATCTGCTGCTTATATACTAAAGTGAGCAATCAAAATATACTGTTGCAATCAAAATATAAGTTGCTGCTGCTGATGATACAAACTATATACATCAAAATGTTGTTTTCGCAGATCAATGCAAGGCCCTGTTGAAACAATTACTATACATGTGTATCACACTATTTAGCCGCAAAAGCCACAAAAGTGTATGATGATATATAATTGTCACTGAGGCTGTTAGATTTTGCTTAATATTGGAATCCAATGTCGCGTAATTATTTAAATTATACATCATTCATCATTGCTTATTATTATTATTATATCGGAATTTATATAGCGCCCGAATCCAAATAAGATAAAATGTTCTCAGGCACTTTACATGAAACTGCATAAATTAAATAAAACTATAAAATACATAATTTACATAAAACTGCACAAATTAAATAAAACCATAAAATGTAGATTATTTTAAAAGTAGATAGTGTAAAGGAGTTGATTTAAACATAACAAATAAACAAGCACAGATATTACACTTATAGTACACACACGAATAAAACATTACGGATAAGTCATTGGTATATAGCAATGTCATTAAAGCGAGAGCGTGACTCAATCACGTCAGTCGTATGCCAGTTTAAAGAGATATGTTTTTAAGTGTCTCTTGAAAGAGCTGAGAGTGTTCAGTTGTTTAATGTTCTCAGGCAAGTCGTTCCACAGTATGGCCACGTGTCGGCTGAAAAAACGTTCACCATAAGTTGCAATCCATGGCACAGGTACGACGAGAAGTGACTTTTCCATTGATCTTAAACTACGGAAAACTAAACTATTACAGAAACCTGACGTCGCGACTTAATAACAATACAGTAGACGTTATGACATTTATTGAGAGCAGAAATTAGTTGCAGGTCTTCTCCCAATAGCAGTTGAATGAAATGTGGCGAGATAATTCGTATAAACATAAATACGACACACTCACAGTAGCTTTTCCAATGTTTGGCAGTTCGACAAGCCTTCAGCCAGACACTTCATTCCATATGCTGTGAGTTTGCAGTGGCACAAACTGTAATAGAAGAGACAGTTAACCCCGAGAACCAGACTTACACAGTTGACACCAGTGATAACATGGTGCACAATCCTTAATTTGCAAGGATCATCACATGGATTTGTCATTTGGAGAATAAGTGGAACACGTTACCTCAAACTCTTCAAAGACGTCATGGATTTGACGATTTCGCCAAGGTCTTTGCATACGGACTGGCTACTAAAGTTGTTGTCATCCAATCTACAAATGAGATGTTGTGTTAATATATTAAAAAGGCTGTACAATAAAAGCAAGCAAACATACATCACAGTAATTCTGATAAAACAGTAAAGTATAACCAAACTGAATTAAGAATGTTGAGTTGTTGTATAATCAGGATGTCATAGTAATAACACTGTTTTGGTATGTAACTGATGTCCAAAGGGGCGACATTTTAGAGCATTATATTATATTTAATAACGTCAGTGATTTGTAGTTTCTGAGGATATTTCACAAATCGATCAGTTTCGTGTAATTGGTGTCATATTGTCTACACTTGTGTTGCGTGAACATACTGGCTACACATAATTGTGTTGTATGAACATACTGGCTACACATAATTGTGTTGTATGAACATACTGGCTACACATAATTCTATGCACAGTTGTGTTTTGAATAGGTGCACAGAAAGAATTACTTTGTACAGAAAGAATTACTTTCTGCAACCACGTCGATAACTTACTTTAAATGTTTCACGTTTACTCCAGTGTGTGATCTTAGTTGCTGTAGTAGACCTTTCATCTTGTGACCTTTCGCAGTATAGCGACACAGATCTACGGATTCGTCTGTCAAGAGATGGGTAATGACGAATCAAACGTACGTATTGTGTAATGCATCCACACGTGTTACTTCTTTTTTTCTTCAAATCTTGTCATACATTTTGATACAAGCGAAAATATCTATAATACAGTATATATAGTGATATTCCACAATACTATTCAGATAACTATACTATGTATAGTTTGGTCTGACGTTACACACAACTACCTGTTCCATCTTGTTTTCCTGGTACTGCTTCACCCGAGGCCTTTCCTGGCTCATCTGCAATGTCTGAAGTAGAATCATTTTGTGAGTCGGTCTACTTCTTAGTACATAGGAGTAAAAGACTAAACAGTTATAAATTATGAGTATTTCTCAGGATAGTCGCCTTGATAAAACGATGAAAATGTATACAAAGATAAAAACAAGTTTGGATATGTCAAAACAATATTTTCAACATGAAAGGGCTAATGCATTACTTGGTCTTAATACATATAATTTCCATTTGTGTTTACATTTATAACAAGGACAGCTTGCATTTGAAACCTATCCATCAACACGTGCATCTCACAAAGCAGGGAATTGAATCACTAGTACAAATGTTTTAATTTTTTTGTGATTTGTTTGCTTTCGCATCTTCTTCGGTTTTCGAGAAATGCAGAGTAGAGTTAATTTTCTCCCGTCCACTTATCAGGAATTGGAAAGAAAATCATGACGTATTTTGTATTGATGAAAGACAGTAGATGGCGAAAGATAAGATATTGTCAGGTCTTGTTAGTTTGTGATATTTGTCTGCCCCTCTCAAAGGCTGAACTGATCTACGAATATCACACCAGTGGTATATTTATTATATTGAGCACACAGCATTTGAATTCAATGGGCCGCGCCTTGCTGTTAGTTAACCCTACATCACTAGTGTTTGTAGTCTGGCAATGAACACCTAGTTCTATACTTGCCAATAGGATATGGCCTTGCTGTTAGTTAACACTACGTCACTAGTGTTTGTAGTCTGGCAATAAACACCTAGTTTTATACTTGCCAATAGGATATGGCCTTGCTGTTAGTTAACACTACCTAACTAGTGTTTGTTGTCTGGCAATAAACACCTAGTTCTATACTTGCCAATAGGATATGGCCTTGCTGTTAGTTAACACTACGTCACTAGTGTTTGTAGTCTGGCAATAAACACCTAGTTCTATACTTGCCAATAGGATATGGCCTTGCTGTTAGTTAACACTACGTCACTAGTGTTTGTTATGTGGCAATAAACACCTAGTTCTATACTTGCCAATAGGATATGGCCATGCTGTTTGTGTCTAAGCTCAACTAATGCAATATGTTTTGGCCTTTGTTTACTAAACATATCCCGTTCTGACTTAGCAGCACACTTGACTGGTGCTTATTGGTCGATCTGATCAATAGTTTAGCCAGGAATTTGACCAGAATCTCCCACTTTTAGAACACATTCTGAGAGACCCATTAGAGTTATAATCTTGATTGTAGTTGTACATTGTTAGTTTTTATTGTTTTAACTATTCCAAAACTATGACTTTTCTTTCACTTTAATTGTAATATATACAACACATCGTGAATAATGAAATTATGAATGGCACCCAATATAAGTCAGTAGTGGTACAGATAGTACTGGTAGTGGGTAGCTGATAGGCATGATTTACTAATTATGTGTAAACACCTTTTGGGGGCCGGCATGCTTGCTGAGATTATTGGATGTATCTTATTTTGATGGTGTATGCTTGCCTAATTTCCTGCTCCTTAATTAATAAATCTAAATGTCATTCTTTGGCCTATTTCAATCTACGCTGGACTTGTGTTGTTATTTTGTTATTTCAATCTACGCTGGACTTGTGTTGTTATTTTGTTATTTCAATCTACGCTGGACTTGTGTTGTTATTTTGCATACAATGAAATTATGAATGGCACCCAGGGTACAATAGAAAATTATGAAAAAGAAACCATTAATACTTCTATAAATACTTCTAGTGATTATAATGAAAGAGTTACATTACATGTCACTGTATTTGTTTGGCGTCATGTTCATTATTTAATGTTTTACGGCTAAATTATGTAACTAGAAAATGTGCATAATCAATGCAACCAACTTTTGGTGCGGGTTTGCTAAATGACCCTGTTAAAATACCTTCAGTGGAATGTTATATGACATACCTTCAGTGAATTCTTATATGACATACGTTCAATGGATTCTTATATGACATACGTTCAATGGATTCTTATATGACATACGTTCAATGGATTCTTATATGACATACCTTCAGTGAATTCTTATATGACATACCTTCAGTGAATTCTTATATGACATACGTTCAATGGATTCTTATATGACATACCTTCAGTGAATTCTTATATGACATACCTTCAGTGAATTCTTATATGACATACGTTCAGTGAATTCTTATATGATATACCTTCAGTGAATTCTTATATGACATACCTTCAGTGAATTCTTATATGACATATCTTCAGTGAATTCTTATTCATTAACAAGATTTAACAAGATTTCCCATCCAAGCCAAAGGCCCAAATGGCAAGTGGACAAGGAAGCCATTGGCTTATTGAGAGTCCATCAGTGTTCATTCAATCTACACTGATCCTTTACTAACTTTACCTCATGTCCTCTAGTTCTGCTATCTTTCTTGAGAGAGAAAAACATATTTCTATCAATATTTTCATACCCATTCAATATCTTAAAAACTTTAATCTGATCTCCTCTTAACCTCCTTGTCTCTAGAGTTGTTAAACCACATTCTTACAGGTGTTCTTCATAACTAAGGTCTCTCAGTTGTGGAATAATGTTAGTTGCTCTCCTCTGTATGCATTCGAGCATATCTATATCCTATATACGATATGGTCTCCATGCTTGTGTACAGTATTCTAAATGAGGTCTAACTATTGCTTTATACAGAGGTATAATTAGCTTTTTGTCGGTGCATATTATGTTTCTCCTAATCAACCCAAGAATTTGATTACCCTTGATTACCCTTTGAAGCTGCAATATGACACTACTCTGAAAGTTTCATATCAGTACTTACTGTAACTCCTAAGTCCTTTTCTTTTACAGTAGTACCCAGAACAGTAGCTCAGCTTAATATCTCAGTAAACAGTATCTCCCATTTTATAGTTTACATCCAAGTTCCCATGTCCTGTATGTAGGCATTTACATTTCCCAAAATGGTGCTAAATTTCAAGAGTATTGTATGTAAACGATTTACCTGATGAACATTTGACCACTAACACTAGTGTATGCCTGTTTGCGGACGATACTAAAATATCCACTGTGTTCTTGAATGTTTTGAATGGCCTGACATGCAAGAGTGTCTTAATGAATTCGTGGCTTAGGCAGACCGGTGGCAGCTTCAAGTATTGGAACATAAATGCTGTGTACTGACGATTGGAAATATTACCCTGACTACTTATCACCTGAAAGGTGTGCAGCTTCTTAATGTTAATGAGTACTGAGATCTTGGTGTGATAGTGGATGATAAGTATTTATTTAAACAGCACATTTCGTCTATTTGTCACAAAGCATACAGCACAATCAATGTTATTTTTCGCTGTTTTCATACTGCTAACATTGATGCTTTCATGCCTAGTATGTATGGGTTCCATACTGTCAAACAGTGTTCCAGCACTAGGCAGACAAATGCCTTAATGAAAGCATCAATGTTAGCAGTATGAAAACAGCGAAAAATAACATTGATTGTGCTGTATGCTTTGTGACAAATAGACGAAATGTGCTGTTTAAATAAATACTTATCATCCACTATCACACCAATATTTCAGTACTCATTAACATTAAGAAGTTAGGCATTACTTGTGCATGACTAACCAGTCAAAGAATGTGCAACGGCTCTTTACGCCCCGGGTCTATTATCTTTGTCAACTTGATACTAATCATGGTTACGTACAAATACTCGAATATCTTAAACTAGAGAGTCTCAAACTCCGCCGGATTTATAATGACATGTTCATGGTATACAATATCCTGCATGGACAGGTCAATATATCTGAAAATAACCTCATGTCTTGTAATAACCCTGTTATAAGTACCAGAATTTAGACTAGAGGTCACGGATTTAAGCTTAAAACAACATCCTTTAGACTTAATATAAAAAAAAAACATTTTTGCAATCGAGTTGTGTCTACCTGGAACATACTACCTGAATGCATAGTAAACTTGACATCCAACATACAATTTAAAAAGCTCTGCATGCAGTAAACTTTGAATGAATCTGCAACAAAGTTCCAGACACCTGTAGGAGATTACTTGATTTGGAATCTTTGTATACTATTAACTGCACAGTATCATGCCACACTAACTTTTCACCAAAATTACACACTACATATGATGATGATGGGTACATGAAAAACGTTGTATTCTGTATTGAATTCATTGTAATGTTACTGTATGTATATGGACATATGCACGTGTTGTACCCATGGGACACAATTTCTTAACATTGTTCATCTTAAATAAACAATCAATCGATCAAACAAAGCTTTCATCTGGAGAGATGGTATTATACTCAGGGCATGAAGAGGAAAATGTCTTGGACACATGGAGAATCAGTCAACGTGAGGATCATCAAGACCTAATTCAAAACAACACATCACTGAATCAAACTTAACACCATACAGTGTTATGCACCAAGCAAAAACACTAAAGAAGACACAAAGGGAAACTTCTGACACATTACAGCAGACTCTAGAACAAGGAAAGAACAAAGACGTAACCATAGTGATAGGTGACATGAACGCAAAGATTGGTGCAGACAACACAGGATATGAAAAGGTTATGGCCAAACATGGACTAGAGCAAATTAATGAGAATGGAGAAATGTCCAGCTTAGTCGTTGGTGGAAATTTGTAAAGCTATATGGGTATCACTGAACCATGTCACATACAACCAAACATACCACATGTCTATAGGAAGAAGATTTAGAAGATGTCCTGTAAATATATAAGAGTGAAGCGAGGGGCAGATGCAGCATCAGACCATCATCTAGTCATGACAAAACAACAGCTCAAGCTAAAGAAATGTATAATAGCTAGTAGTGACAGAATGAAGTACAACGTAGACCTCCTAAATGACAAAGAACAACAGCTCAAGCTAAAGAAATGTATAATAGCTAGTAGTGACAGAATGAAGTACAACGTAGAACTCCTAAATGACAAAGAACAACAGCTCAAGCTAAAGAAATGTATAATAGCTAGTAGTGACAGAATGAAGTACAACGTAGAACTCCTAAATGACAAAGAACAACAGCTCAAGCTAAAGAAATGTATAATAGCTAGTAGTGACAGAATGAAGTACAACGTAGAACTCCTAAATGACAAAGAACAACAGCTCAAGCTAAAGAAATGTATAATAGCTAGTAGTGACAGAATGAAGTACAACGTAGAACTCCTAAATGACAAAGAACAACAGCTCAAACTAAAGAAATGTATAATAGCTAGTAGTGACAGAATGAAGTACAACGTAGAACTCCTAAATGACAAAGAACAACAGCTCAAGCTAAAGAAATGTATAATAGCTAGTAGTGACAGAATGAAGTACAACGTAGACCTCCTAAATGACAAAGAACAACAGCTCAAGCTAAAGAAATGTATAATAGCTAGTAGTGACAGAATGAAGTACAACGTAGAACTCCTAAATGACAAAGAACAACAGCTCAAGCTAAAGAAATGTATAATAGCTAGTAGTGACAGAATGAAGTACAACGTAGAACTCCTAAATGACAAAGAACAACAGCTCAAACTAAAGAAATGTATAATAGCTAGTAGTGACAGAATGAAGTACAACGTAGAACTCCTAAATGACAAAGAACAACAGCTCAAGCTAAAGAAATGTATAATAGCTAGTAGTGACAGAATGAAGTACAACGTAGACCTCCTAAATGACAAAGAACAACAGCTCAAGCTAAAGAAATGTATAATAGCTAGTAGTGACAGAATGAAGTACAACGTAGAACTCCTAAATGACAAAGAACAACAGCTCAAGCTAAAGAAATGTATAATAGCTAGTAGTGACAGAATGAAGTACAACGTAGACCTCCTAAATGACAAAGAACAACTAAGGAATATCAACTGGCACTACAAGACTGAGGAAGAAAACAGTTGTAATTTACTTTGTTATGAACAGGTCTGCCAGGGGGTGAAGTGTAAAGCGCTTTGAGCGGTCCTATGGACACACCTTCAGTGGATTGTTATATGACATACCTCCGGTGCACTGACATACCTTTGGTGCACAGTTATATGACACAATCCTGCAGCCTGCGGACAGTATATATCTTGTGAAAATCCCCCACTGTTATACTCTTACAACTATGAATCATTAATCAGGAATATACATATTCATTTATATATTGTGTCTATATTCTACTCTACGAAAGCTATCGAAACTGTTAATGTTGTCGGTTTTATATGAAATATGTCTACAGTGAATTGTCTTGTCTAACATGCCACCATGTTCAGGGTTTTATATGAAATATGTCTACAGTGAATTGCCTCATCTAACATGCCACCATGTTCAGGGTTTTATATGAAATATGTCTACAGTGAATTGCCTCGTCTAACATGCCACCATGTTCAGGGTTTTATATGAAATATGTCTACAGTGAATTGCCTCATCTAACATGCCACCATGTTCAGGGTTTTATATAAAATATGTCTACAGTGAATTGCCTTGTCTAACATGTCACCATGTTCAGGGTTTATATGAAATATGTCTACAGTGAATTGCCTCATCTAACATGCCACCATGTTCAGGGTTTTATATGAAATATGTCTACAGTGAATTGCCTTGTCTAACATGTCACCATGTTCAGGGTTTTATATGAAATATGTCTACAGTGAATTGCCTTGTCTAACATGCCACCAAGTTCAGGGTTTTATATGAAATATGTCTACAGTGAATTGCCTCATCTAACATGCCACCATGTTCAGGGTTTTATATGAAATATGTCTACAGTGAATTGCCTTGTCTAACATGTCACCATGTTCAAGGTTTTATATGAAATATGTCTACAGTGAATTGCCTTGTCTAACAGGCCACCATGTTCAGGGTTTTATATGAAATATGTCTACAGTGAATTGCCTCATCTAACATGCCACCATGTTCAGGGTTTTATATGAAATATGTCTACAGTGAATTGCCTTGTCTAACATGTCACCATGTTCAGGGTTTTATATGAAATATGTCTACAGTGAATTGCCTTGTCTAACATGTCACCATGTTCAGGGTTTTATATGAAATATGTCTACAGTGAATTGCCTTGTCTAACATGTCACCATATTCAGGGTTTTATATGAAATATGTCTACAGTGAATTGCCTTGTCTAACATGCCACCATGTTCAGAGTTTTATATGAAATATGTCTACAGTGAATTGCCTTGTCTAACATGCCACCATTTTCAGGGTTTTATATAAAATATGTCTACAGTGAATTGCCTCATCTAACATACCACCATTTTCAGGGTTTTATATAAAATATGTCTACAGTGAATTGCCTTGTCTAACATGTCACCATGTTCAGGGTTTTATATGAAATATGTCTACAGTGAATTGCCTCATCTAACATGCCACCATGTTCAGGGTTTTATATGAAATATGTCTACAGTGAATTGCCTTGTCTAACATGTCACCATGTTCAGGGTTTTATATGAAATATGTCTACAGTGAATTGCCTTGTCTAACATGCCACCATGTTCAGGGTTTTATATGAATTATGTCTACAGTGAATTGCCTTGTCTAACATGCCACCATGTTCAGGGTTTTATATGAAATATGTCTACAGTGAATTGCCTTGTCTAACATGTCACCATGTTCAGGGTTTTATATGAAATATGTCTACAGTGAATTGCCTTGTCTAACATGTCACCATGTTCAGGGTTTTATATGAAATATGTCCACAGTGAATTGCCTTGTCTAACATGTCACCATGTTCAGGGTTTTATATGAAATATGTCTACAGTGAATTGCCTTGTCTAACATGTCACCATGTTCAGGGTTTTATATGAAATATGTCTACAGTGAATTGCCTTGTCTAACATGTCACCATGTTCAGGGTTTTATATGAAATATGTCTACAGTGAATTGCCTTGTCTAACATGCCACCATGTTCAGGGTTTTATCTGAAATATGTCTACAGTGAATTGCCTTTTCTAACATGTCACCATGTTCAGGGTTTTATATGAAATATGTCTACAATGAATTGCCTTGTCTAACATGTCACCATGTTCAGGGTTTTATATGAAATATGTCTACAGTGAATTGCCTTGTCTAACATGTCACCATGTTCAGGGTTTTATATGAAATATGTCTACAGTGAATTGCCTTGTCTAACATGCCACCATGTTCAGGGTTTTATATGAAATATGTCTACAGTGAATTGCCTCGTCTAACATGCCACCATGTTCAGGGTTTTATATGAAATATGTCTACAGTGAATTGCCTTGTCTAACATGCCACCATGTTCAGGGTTTTATATGAAATATGTCTACAGTGAATTGCCTTGTCTAACATGTCACCATGTTCAGGGTTTTATATGAAATATGTCTACAGTGAATTGCCTTGTCTAACATATCACCATGTTCAGGGTTTTATATGAAATATGTCTACAGTGAATTGCCTTGTCTAACATGCCACCATGTTCAGGGTTTTATATGAAATATGTCTACAGTGAATTGCCTTGTCTAACACGCCACCATGTTCAGGGTTTTATATGAAATATGTCTACAGTGAATTGCCTCGTCTAACATGCCACCATGTTCAGGGTTTTATATGAAATATGTCTACAGTGAATTGCCTTGTCTAACACGCCACCATGTTCAGGGTTTTATATGAAATATGTCTACAGTGAATTGCCTCGTCTAACATGCCACCATGTTCAGGGTTTTATATGAAATATGTCTACAGTGAATTGCCTCATCTAACATGCCACCATGTTCAGGGTTTTATATGAAATATGTCTACAGTGAATTGCCTCGTCTAACATGCCACCATATTCAGGGTTTTATATGAAATATGTCTACAGTGAATTGCCTTGTCTAACATGCCACCATGTTCAGGGTTTTATATGAAATATGTCTACAGTGAATTGCCTCATCTAACATGCCACCATGTTCAGGGTTTTATATGAAATATGTCTACAGTGAATTGCCTTGTCTAACATGCCACCATGTTCAGGGTTTTATATGAAATATGTCTACAGTGAATTGCCTTGTCTAACATGTCACCATGTTCAGGGTTTTATATGAAATATGTCTACAGTGAATTGCCTTGTCTAACATGTCACCATGTTCAGGGTTTTATATGAAATATGTCCACAGTGAATTGCCTTGTCTAACATGTCACCATGTTCAGGGTTTTATATGAAATATGTCTACAGTGAATTGCCTTGTCTAACATGTCACCATGTTCAGGGTTTTATATGAAATATGTCTACAGTGAATTGCCTTGTCTAACATGTCACCATGTTCAGGGTTTTATATGAAATATGTCTACAGTGAATTGCCTTGTCTAACATGCCACCATGTTCAGGGTTTTATCTGAAATATGTCTACAGTGAATTGCCTTTTCTAACATGTCACCATGTTCAGGGTTTTATATGAAATATGTCTACAATGAATTGCCTTGTCTAACATGTCACCATGTTCAGGGTTTTATATGAAATATGTCTACAGTGAATTGCCTTGTCTAACATGTCACCATGTTCAGGGTTTTATATGAAATATGTCTACAGTGAATTGCCTTGTCTAACATGCCACCATGTTCAGGGTTTTATATGAAATATGTCTACAGTGAATTGCCTCGTCTAACATGCCACCATGTTCAGGGTTTTATATGAAATATGTCTACAGTGAATTGCCTTGTCTAACATGCCACCATGTTCAGGGTTTTATATGAAATATGTCTACAGTGAATTGCCTTGTCTAACATGTCACCATGTTCAGGGTTTTATATGAAATATGTCTACAGTGAATTGCCTTGTCTAACATGTCACCATGTTCAGGGTTTTATATGAAATATGTCTACAGTGAATTGCCTTGTCTAACATGCCACCATGTTCAGGGTTTTATATGAAATATGTCTACAGTGAATTGCCTTGTCTAACACGCCACCATGTTCAGGGTTTTATATGAAATATGTCTACAGTGAATTGCCTCGTCTAACATGCCACCATGTTCAGGGTTTTATATGAAATATGTCTACAGTGAATTGCCTTGTCTAACACGCCACCATGTTCAGGGTTTTATATGAAATATGTCTACAGTGAATTGCCTCGTCTAACATGCCACCATGTTCAGGGTTTTATATGAAATATGTCTACAGTGAATTGCCTCATCTAACATGCCACCATGTTCAGGGTTTTATATGAAATATGTCTACAGTGAATTGCCTCGTCTAACATGCCACCATATTCAGGGTTTTATATGAAATATGTCTACAGTGAATTGCCTTGTCTAACATGCCACCATGTTCAGGGTTTTATATGAAATATGTCTACAGTGAATTGCCTCATCTAACATGCCACCATGTTCAGGGTTTTATATGAAATATGTCTACAGTGAATTGCCTTGTCTAACATGCCACCATGTTCAGGGTTTTATATGAAATATGTCTACAGTGAATTGCCTTGTCTAACATGCCACCATGTTCAGGGTTTTATATGAAATATGTCTACAGTGAATTGCCTCGTCTAACATTTCACCATGTTCAGGGTTTTATATGAAATATGTCTACAGTGAATTGCCTCGTCTAACATGCCACCATGTTCAGGGTTTTATATGAAATATGTCTACAGTGAATTGCCTTGTCTAACATGTCACCATGTTCAGGGTTTTATATGAAATATGTCTACAGTGAATTGCCTTGTCTAACATGCCACCATGTTCAGGGTTTATATGAAATATGTCTACAGTGAATTGCCTTGTCTAACATGTCACCATGTTCAGGGTTTTATATGAAATATGTCTACAGTGAATTGCCTTGTCTAACATGCCACCATGTTCAGGGTTTTATATGAAATATGTCTACAGTGAATTGCCTTGTCTAACATGCCACCATGTTCAGGGTTTTATATGAAATATGTCTACAGTGAATTGCCTTGTCTAACATGCCACCATGTTCAGGGTTTTATATGAAATATGTCTACAGTGAATTGCCTCATCTAACATGCCACCATGTTCAGGGTTTTATATAAAATATGTCTACAGTGAATTGCCTTGTCTAACATGTCACCATGTTCAGGGTTTTATATGAAATATGTCTACAGTGAATTGCCTCATCTAACATGCCACCATGTTCAGGGTTTTATATGAAATATGTCTACAGTGAATTGCCTTGTCTAACATGTCACCATGTTCAGGGTTTTATATGAAATATGTCTACAGTGAATTGCCTCATCTAACATGCCACCATGTTCAGGGTTTTATATGAAATATGTCTACAGTGAATTGCCTCGTCTAACATGCCACCATGTTCAGGGTTTTATATGAAATATGTCTACAGTGAATTGCCTTGTCTAACATGCCACCATGTTCAGGGTTTTATATGAAATATGTCTACAGTGAATTGCCTCATCTAACATGCCACCATGTTCAGGGTTTTATATGAAATATGTCTACAGTGAATTGCCTTGTCTAACATGTCACCATGTTCAGGGTTTTATATGAAATATGTCTACAGTGAATTGCCTCATCTAACATGCCACCATGTTCAGGGTTTTATATGAAATATGTCTACAGTGAATTGCCTTGTCTAACATGCCACCATGTTCAGGGTTTTATATGAAATATGTCTACAGTGAATTGCCTTGTCTAACATGCCACCATGATCAGGGTTTTATATGAAATATGTCTACAGTGAATTGCCTTGTCTAACATGCCACCATGATCAGGGTTTTATATGAAATATGTCTACAGTGAATTGCCTTGTCTAACATGCCACCATGTTCAGGGTTTTATATGAAATATGTCTACAGTGAATTGCCTTGTCTAACATGTCACCATGTTCAGGGTTTTATATGAAATATGTCTACAGTGAATTGCCTCATCTAACATGCCACCATTTTCAGGGTTTTATATGAAATATGTCTACAGTGATTTGCCTTGTCTAACATGCCACCATGTTCAGGGTTTTATATGAAATATGTCTACAGTGAATTGCCTTGTCTAACATGCCACCATGTTCAGGGTTTTATATGAAATATGTCTACAGTGAATTGCCTTTTCTAACATGTCACCATGTTCAGGGTTTTATATGAAATATGTCTACAGTGAATTGCCTTGTCTAACATGTCACCATGTTCAGGGTTTTATATGAAATATGTCTACAGTGAATTGCCTTGTCTAACATGTCACCATGTTCAGGGTTTTATATGAAATATGTCTACAGTGAATTGCCTCGTCTAACATGCCACCATGTTCAGGGTTTTATATGAAATATGTCTACAGTGAATTGCCTTGTCTAACATGTCACCATGTTCAGGGTTTTATATGAAATATGTCTACAGTGAATTGCCTTGTCTAACATGTCACCATGTTCAGGGTTTTATATGAAATATGTCTACAGTGAATTGCCTTGTCTAACATGTCACCATGTTCAGGGTTTTATATGAAATATGTCTACAGTGAATTGCCTTGTCTAACATGCCACCATGTTCAGGGTTTTATATGAAATATGTCTACAGTGAATTGCCTTGTCTAACACGCCACCATGTTCAGGGTTTTATATGAAATATGTCTACAGTGAATTGCCTCGTCTAACATGCCACCATGTTCAGGGTTTTATATGAAATATGTCTACAGTGAATTGCCTTGTCTAACACGCCACCATGTTCAGGGTTTTATATGAAATATGTCTACAGTGAATTGCCTCGTCTAACATGCCACCATGTTCAGGGTTTTATATGAAATATGTCTACAGTGAATTGCCTCGTCTAACATGCCACCATGTTCAGGGTTTTATATGAAATATGTCTACAGTGAATTGCCTCGTCTAACATGCCACCATGTTCAGGGTTTTATATGAAATATGTCTACAGTGAATTGCCTTGTCTAACATGCCACCATGTTCAGGGTTTTATATGAAATATGTCTACAGTGAATTGCCTCATCTAACATGCCACCATGTTCAGGGTTTTATATGAAATATGTCTACAGTGAATTGTCTTGTCTAACATGCCACCATGTTCAGGGTTTTATATGAAATATGTCTACAGTGAATTGCCTTGTCTAACATGCCACCATGTTCAGGGTTTTATATGAAATATGTCTACAGTGAATTGCCTCGTCTAACATTTCACCATGTTCAGGGTTTTATATGAAATATGTCTACAGTGAATTGCCTCGTCTAACATGCCACCATGTTCAGGGTTTTATATGAAATATGTCTACAGTGAATTGCCTCATCTAACATGCCACCATGTTCAGGGTTTTATATGAAATATGTCTACAGTGAATTGCCTTGTCTAACATGTCACCATGTTCAGGGTTTTATATGAAATATGTCTACAGTGAATTGCCTTGTCTAACATGCCACCATGTTCAGGGTTTATATGAAATATGTCTACAGTGAATTGCCTTGTCTAACATGTCACCATGTTCAGGGTTTTATATGAAATATGTCTACTGTGAATTGCCTTGTCTAACATGCCACCATGTTCAGGGTTTTATATGAAATATGTCTATAGTGAATTGCCTTGTCTAACATGCCACCATGTTCAGGGTTTTATATGAAATATGTCTACAGTGAATTGCCTTGTCTAACATGCCACCATGTTCAGGGTTTTATATGAAATATGTCTACAGTGAATTGCCTCATCTAACATGCCACCATGTTCAGGGTTTTATATAAAATATGTCTACAGTGAATTGCCTTGTCTAACATGTCACCATGTTCAGGGTTTTATATGAAATATGTCTACAGTGAATTGCCTCATCTAACATGCCACCATGTTCAGGGTTTTATATGAAATATGTCTACAGTGAATTGCCTTGTCTAACATGTCACCATGTTCAGGGTTTTATATGAAATATGTCTACAGTGAATTGCCTCATCTAACATGCCACCATGTTCAGGGTTTTATATGAAATATGTCTACAGTGAATTGCCTTGTCTAACATGCCACCATGTTCAGGGTTTTATATGAAATATGTCTACAGTGAATTGCCTTGTCTAACATGCCACCATGTTCAGGGTTTTATATGAAATATGTCTACAGTGAATTGCCTCATCTAACATGCCACCATGTTCAGGGTTTTATATGAAATATGTCTACAGTGAATTGCCTTGTCTAACGTGTCACCAAGTTCAGGGTTTTATATGAAATATGTCTACAGTGAATTGCCTTGTCTAACATGTCACCATGTTCAGGGTTTTATATGAAATATGTCTACAGTGAATTGCCTTGTCTAACATGCCACCATGTTCAGGGTTTTATATGAAATATGTCTACAGTGAATTGCCTCATCTAACATGCCACCATGTTCAGGGTTTTATATGAAATATGTCTACAGTGAATTGCCTTGTCTAACGTGTCACCAAGTTCAGGGTTTTATATGAAATATGTCTACAGTGAATTGCCTTGTCTAACATGTCACCATGTTCAGGGTTTTATATGAAATATGTCTACAGTGAATTGCCTTGTCTAACATGCCACCATGATCAGGGTTTTATATGAAATATGTCTACAGTGAATTGCCTTGTCTAACATGCCACCATGTTCAGGGTTTTATATGAAATATGTCTACAGTGAATTGCCTCGTCTAACATGCCACCATGTTCAGGGTTTTATATGAAATATGTCTACAGTGAATTGCCTCATCTAACATGCCACCATTTTCAGGGTTTTATATGAAATATGTCTACAGTGATTTGCCTTGTCTAACATGCCACCATGTTCAGGGTTTTATATGAAATATGTCTACAGTGAATTGCCTTGTCTAACATGTCACCATGTTCAGGGTTTTATATGAAATATGTCTACAGTGAATTGCCTTGTCTAACATGTCACCATGTTCAGGGTTTTATATGAAATATGTCTACAGTGAATTGCCTCGTCTAACATGCCACCATGTTCAGGGTTTTATATGAAATATGTCTACTGTGAATTGCCTCATCTAACATGCCACCATGTTCAGGGTTTTATATGAAATATGTCTGCAGTGAATTGCCTCGTCTAACATGCCACCATGTTCAGTGTTTTATATGAAATATGTCTACAGTGAATTGCCTCGTCTAACATGCCACCATGTTCAGGGTTTTATATGAAATATGTCTACAGTGAATTGCCTTGTCTAACATGCCACCATGTTCAGGGTTTTATATGAAATATGTCTACAGTGAATTGCCTTGTCTAACATGTCACCATGTTCAGGGTTTTATATGAAATATGTCTACAGTGAATTGCCTTGTCTAACATGTCACCATGTTCAGGGTTTTATATGAAATATGTCTACAGTGAATTGCCTTGTCTAACATGTCACCATGTTCAGGGTTTTATATGAAATATGTCTACAGTGAATTGCCTTGTCTAACATGCCACCATGTTCAGGGTTTTATATGAAATATGTCTACAGTGAATTGCCTTGTCTAACATATCACCATGTTCAGGGTTTTATATGAAATATGTCTACAGTGAATTGCCTCGTCTAACACGCCACCATGTTCATGGTTTTATATGAAATATGTCTACAGTGAATTGCCTTGTCTAACATGCCACCATGTTCAGGGTTTTATATGAAATATGTCTACAGTGAATTGCCTTGTCTAACATGCCACCATGTTCAGGATTTTATATGAAATATGTCTACAGTGAATTGCCATGTCTAACATGCCACCATGTTCAGGGTTTTATATGAAATATGTCTACAGTGAATTGCCTCATCTAACATGCCACCATGTTCAGGGTTTTATATGAAATATGTCTACAGTGAATTGCCTTGTCTAACATGCCACCATGTTCAGGGTTTTATATGAAATATGTCTACAGTGAATTGCCTTGTCTAACATGTCACCATGTTCAGGGTTTTATATGAAATATGTCTACAGTGAATTGCCTCATCTAACATGTCACCATGTTCAGGGTTTTATATGAAATATGTCTACAGTGAATTGCCTCATCTAACATGTCACCATGTTCAGGGTTTTATATGAAATATGTCTACAGTGAATTGCCTCGTCTAACACGCCACCATGTTCAGGGTTTTATATGAAATATGTCTACAGTGAATTGCCTCATCTAACATGTCACCATGTTCAGGGTTTTATATGAAATATGTCTACAGTGAATTGCCTTGTCTAACATGTCACCATGTTCAGGGTTTTATATGAAATATGTCTACAGTGAATTGCCTTGTCTAACATGTCACCATGTTCAGGGTTTTATATGAAATATGTCTACAGTGAATTGCCTCATCTAACATGCCACCATGTTCAGGATTTTTATGAAATATGTCTACAGTGAATTGCCTCGTCTAACATGCCACCATGTTCAGGGTTTTATATGAAATATGTCTACAGTGAATTGCCTCATCTAACATGCCACCATGTTCAGGGTTTTATATGAAATATGTCTACAGTGAATTGCCTTGTCTAACATGTCACCATGTTCAGGGTTTTATATGAAATATGTCTACAGTGAATTGCCTCATCTAACATGCCACCATGTTCAGGGTTTTATATGTTTGCAGTGAAAGGGCAGTACAATTATTTTGGCAAACTTACCACAACATTGTCTAACTATGAAAACTGCATATGCTATAAAGTGACACAGGACGATTACCATAAACTACAAAAACAGTGCATCACCCCTCCCCTCCCCTCCCTCCCCTCCTCTCCCCTCCCCACCCCTCCCCTCCCCTCCCTCCCCTCCCCTCCCCTCCCCTCCCCACACCTCTCCTCCCCTCCCCTCACTCACTCTCTCTCTCTCTCTCTATATATATATATATATATATATATATATATTATATATATATATATATATTATATATATATATATATATATTATATATATATATATATATATATATATATATATATATATATATATATATATAATATATATATATATATATATATATATATATATATATATATATATATATATATATATATATATATATATATACGGCGCATTAAATATTTCACAAAAATGTTCCCATATATTGACTTCTTCACATTCCAACTATGTTGTAACCGTGAAGTAACATTACCTCTCCCGGGGGGGTGCACAGGGGTTTCCATCAATCCCGTGCTTCGTTCCATCGGCAGGCAGTGGAATACTTAAACAGATTTGCATCAGTGGTTAATTACTACGGACAAAAATAGTACATTTTCTTTTTAAAGTATATATTGCTAAAAAAGTTATGATTTACTATCCTGCTATTTGTAACGCCATCTCCCAAGGTGGGGTGAACTAAAACGTTGTGTCGTTACATGTGTTTTGTATTACGGCCACTGTTTACTTACACATTGTTTACTTACGCTTTGTTTACTTACACATTGTTTACTTACACAGTTATACAAAGCTGCACAACAAGCATTATGAATTTTTATGAATTTGGGATTTTTCTTCAAAGAAGTTCTGTTGTTATTGACCGGTGCATATATGTTTTTAAGAATACACATATCCTGGGGTGGGGGGTTGGGGCCTCCCGTATTGGAGGCCTAGTGGGATAAATGATCGCCCCACCTTTGCTACTTTTACATGTCATTTAATAATTGCTTTTCTCGATGAGCTAGTTTGTATTGGTGATTAAGCTATATCTCATCGATTTACATGTATGATATTTTTCTCGATCAACATGTTTGTACCAGCTATTTCTCATCGATACATGTATTTTATTATCACGATGCATTTATTAAATGAAATTTAACAACAGTTACTCTTTGTGTGTTCCTGTAGCAAACAAGCTCAGGTTTCTGCCATTACGCATCAGCAAGGTATCAACATCAAGCATCAGCAGGGTATAATACACATTACTCTATGAAATCTGCTAATGATATAGGTTTGACATGAAATGTACCTTCACTGGTTTGCCTTGTGTCACAAACTACATGTTTGGGTTCAGTATTGTCTTCATCCAGGCCTTCTGAAACAAACAACATTGCATGTCGTGAATCCTATGTTTTGGTTTTATTTGTTTACAGTGAAGAGTAAATGCAAATATCTTGGCAAACGTCTCACAGTATTGCATAATTATAAAAAAACTTCAAATGCTGTGAAGTTGAACTCACTTAGAATTGCCTCTCGTTATGTTGTCATATATGTACATTATGTGACAAAAATGTTTCTGTACACCCTTTGTAGCCAAATCACGCACATTTAGGTAAATGAACAGTAGGACGAAAACTTATACATCGCTTAATCAATCTTAATCAAGCCTTTGTGCATTGCATCTATCTGTCAGAAATGAGGATTCATCGAGCAACTTGTAGTATGTGACGACTGATCCAACAACTTGTGGTGTGTGACAACTGATCCAACAACTTGTAGTTTGTGACGACTGATCCAACAACTTGTGGTGTGTGACAACTGATCCAACAACTTGTAGTTTGTGACGACTGATCCAACAACTTGTAGTGTGTGATGACTGATCCAACAACTTGTAGTTTGTGATGACTGATCCAACAACTTGTAGTTTGTGATGACTGATCCAACAACTTGTAGTTTGTGACGACTGATCCAACAACTTGTAGTTTGTGACGACTGATCCAACAACTTGTAGTTTGTGACAACTGATCCAACAACTTGTAGTGTGTGACGACTGATCCAACAACTTGTAGTGTGTGACGACTGATCCAACAACTTGTAGTGTGTGACGACTGATCTAACAACTTGTAGTGTGTGACGACTGATCCAACAACTTGTAGTTTGTGATGACTTATCCAAAACAAAAAGCTTACTACTCATGTTTCTGGTGTCTCTGGTGTAGTTCTAACGAAAACACTGCCGGTGTTTGTTGTTATGCACTTATCTATGTCCGTCGTTTGTGGAAGGCCAGGACTCCGGGATTCACCTTCACGACTCACCTTCAGGACTCCGGGATTCACCTTCAGAGAATGGTCTCGCGTCACCCGCCACCTGTTTCAGTTCTGTGTTGTCTGCATCACGACCTTATGAAACAGACATAACATCACGACCTTATGAAACAAACATAACATCACGACCTTATGAAACAGACATAACATCACGACCTTATGAAACAGACATAACATCACGACCTTATGAAACAGACATAACATCACGACCTTATGAAACAGACATAACATCACGACCTTATGAAACAGACATAACATCACGACCTTATGAAACAGACATAACATCACGACCTTAAGAAACATATATAACATCACGACCTTATGAAACAGACATAACATCACGACCTTATGAAACAGACATAACATCACGACCTTATGAAACAGACATAACATCACGACCTTATGAAACAGACATAACATCACGACCTTAAGAAACATACATAACATCGCATGCCATCAATCCTACAGTTTCATTCTATTTGTTTGCAGTGGAAGGGCAGTACTTATGTTGATAATTTCCCACAATATTGCTTAAATATGAAAATTGCAAATGCTATGAAGTGACATACGAAGATTACCTTGTTTATTTTTCTTATATCTACATAATTCACATATCATGCAAATATACTTGCGAATATTATGTACATTGCTTAAAAAAATTAAAATGTGGTCATACATAGTTCCTCACACTTGCCAATGAAGTAACTTTACCTAGTCTGGGTGACTGTCGTGAAGGTGCAGCCATCGAAGTGGTGCTTCTTCCACTCTCCGAGTAGTTATATTCTTAAACAGGTTAATTTGACATTTGACAGTAACACAGTGTAGGCCCTGCCAGGTACCGAATACCATGGTGTAAGTCTACGTTAAAAACAATGTAATTTCTGTCAAACGTGACATTATTAATAGTACTAGGGTTACTAAAGCATACATCACGAAGATTATTAACATAATCTCTGATTAATAACAGTGGTTATAAATGGCTATGGACACAAACAGTTGCACGTGTTACACATTGTTACATGTGTTTTGTATTACGTCCATTCCACATTATTTACATATAAAAACTGTAAAGTATACATTATCTGTACAACAAGCATCACGTATTTGTAATTTTTCGCCAAGGAAATACCTCCGTTAACATAGGTGCCAACCACCCTCACAAGCTTATTGTGGTGCTACTTCTACCCCGGCATATATCCTACACAATGGACACAAGTGCGTCAAATCAGTTGTACTACGTCCCACTTGTGGTCTTGGTCTGACTTGTTTACAGGAACAAGGCGCACAACTTCAAAGAGCAATTGAAATAAATTGCCTATCATTAATAATTTTTTCAATAAACATTTATTATTATATTATTATTATTATTCGTCCAACCTTCGACGACAATTAAAGTTACGTTCCCCAATGTAGGTAAATCCACGCTCGTAATCTCATTGCTTAACACAGCGACTAAAACGTCTACGTTTTAATAGAGGTCTATCTGCCTGAGGTACTGGTGTATTCAGAAGCCCCTGGTGGTGAGGATGATGCCAACTCTTAGATATATCATAATAACTCTTCAGCTATTAACTGTCATGCTAACTTTTCAGTTATTGACTGTCATGCTAACTCTTCAGTTATTGGCTGTCATGCTAACTCTTCAGTTATTGACTGTCATGCTAACTCTTCAATTACTGACTGTCATGCTAACTCTTCAGTTATTGACTGTCATGCTAACTCTTCAGTTATTGACTGTCATGCTAACTCTTCAGTTATTGACTGTCATGTTAACTCTTCAGTTATTGGCTGTCATGCTAACTCTTCAGTTATTGACTGTCATGCTAACTCTTCAATTACTGACTGTCATGCTAACTCTTCAGTTATTGACTGTCATGTTAACTCTTCAGTTATTGGCTGTCATGCTAACTCTTCAGTTATTGACTGTCATGCTAACTCTTCAGTTACTGACTGTCATGCTAACTCTGCAGTTATTGGCTGTCATGCTAACTCTTCAGTTATTGACTGTCATGCTAACTCTTCAGTTATTGACTGTCATGCTAACTCTTCAATTACTGACTGTCATGCTAACTCTTCAGTTATTGACTGTCATGCTAACTCTTCAGTTATTGACTGTCATGCTAACTCTTCAGTTATTGACTGTCATGCTAACTCTTCAGTTATTGACTGTCATGCTAACTCTTCAGTTATTGGCTGTCATGCTAACTCTTCAGTTATTGACTGTCATGCTAACTCTTCAGTTATTGACTGTCATGCTAACTCTTCAGTTATTGGCTCTCATGCTAACTCTTCAGTTATTGACTGTCATGCTAACTCTTCAGTTACTGACTGTCATGCTAACTCTGCAGTTATGCGTAAGATATTCCAACCTATACAATGTTAAACTTCGCTTATATTAATACGTGCGTGCGTGTCTGCATTTTAAGAATATCAAATCTGCTAATGGTGTGTGTTGTATGTACCTGCATTGAATTGCCTTGTGTCAAATGCCGCCTCGTCAAGTTGTGCATCGTCTTCATGTCGACCTTATGAAACAGACAGAAGTACGTGTCATCAATCCTACGTTTTTTTTGTAGCATCGAAATGAAATATGTTGTCAAATATTGCTTAATTATGAAAAACTGCAAATGCTATAAAACGCACTTCGGCCGACAGTTTAGCGACTCAGCTTTGGAAGATCTGCCAGCATTCGTAGGAAGACCGGCACGAGTTGCAAGCCCAATTACTGTCGACGAGGTCAAATTGAACACTGGTCGAACCAGCGGTCATAACAATCTCCCGGCGGAACTTTCGAAGAGCACGGCTGGCCTGCTAGCAGAGACGATTGCCGGCATTTTCAACGATGTGCTGAAATGCCAAGAACCGCCTAATTGAGCTATTAAAATATGTGCTGATATTGCAACAGAAGCCGGGCAAACCGATTGGTCCACCGACGAGGGTACGTCCGATAGGTTTACTATCGGCACCCCGTACGACGTTGTCACTCGTCATACTGTCGTGGATCGCTCCGAAAGCAGACAACTACCTACAACCGTCGGGATTCCGAGGCGGACGTAGCACGGCTGACGTAATCTTCCGACACGTTGTCTCTGGCGTTGTCTCTGATGTCAGCGCTTATCGGTCGAAGTTCTCTGCATTGGCTTGAATCGTGCCTTCGACACCATCCGTAGACTAGAGCCAAAATTGGCTTCTTATGTCGCACCACAATTATAAATTAGAATTAGACCAACTTCTAGATATATTGTCGACATTCCTCGGCGAGTTGGAACTGCGGATTAACCGATTCCTTCTCGCGGACACTTCGCTTGAGCCGCGGCTGTCAACAGGCAATTGTCACGATTTCGCGACAACGATCTGCACGCCACAAGGCGACGGCCTTAGTCCGGTGTTGTTCACAGTTTACCTGGAAGTGGCACTTCGGGACCTACGGTCGCGGCTTCTGACACGCCCACCTGCCGACTCCAGGTTACCATTCGACGTCGAATACGCTGACGACACTGAGTTCATCAGCTCGTCACGTTCGTTCTTGGACAAGATCGAGCGTATCGCACCAGCTTGGCAGAGGGATCGTTGCCGAGCAGTGCGACGAAAACTGAATGTACAAGTGTCAGGCGGTATGCTGACCGATGAGGAACTTCGGGTAGCTCCTCGGTGATGCCGAAGACGTCGGACGCCGAAAACAGCTGACAAGCGTCGCCTTCCAGAGGTTGCGGACAGCATGGCTGAGGCGATCGAAGACCAGCCAACAACTGCGGGGCATGACGAAGACAGAGCTCGGTCATATCGATGGGTACCACCGCCGTCACCCCGTCGGCATCCATTGGCCACATCGCATTTCCAACGATCCACACTACCACCGGTGTGGTGTGTAGACAGTATGTATATATACATGTCTGTGTTATGCGTCTAGTGTTGTAGTGTAGTGAGTAGTTTGTAGTGCAGGACCCACCTGTGCAATATTCACTAACCCAGTCCCTAACTATGGGAAAAAAAGTAACTTTGGGATGTCATAGCGAGTGCCCATCGTATGTAGCTATGATCCTCTGAGGTTAAAACACACCAATCACGCCAGTACACTGACAGAAACGGCTCCTGGTCCCGAGCATGCCACACACTAGAGAGCAATGTGGCATATTTTGGGGTGATAAGAGTCTCCCAGTCAATGATTTGCTGTCTACATCAAGAGAAGAAATTCCGAAGATAAAGACAAAGAAGACTTCCATCGCGATATGGAATGTCAGGACGCTACACCAGGAAAGGCAGCTTGATAAGCTCTTGGACGAACTGGAACAATTCAACAACGATATTGCGGGTATATCCGAAACACACAGGTGTAGTGATGTGGGTGTGGCATATCAGCAAAATGGATACACGATTATTCACCATGGAAGAGAAGATGGTATCTACAGACAAGCTGTGGCACTAATCATCTCGTCTGAGTATACGAATGGTCTACTTTCTTACGAGGCCGTTTCTCCAAGGACGGTTAGTGTTAGGGTCAAAACCAGAACTGGTGTGTGAAACATCATCCACGTATATGCACCAGACTCATCTTACCCTGATGAACAATACCAAGACTTCCTTAATCTACTGCAGTTAAAGATTAGTGCTGTCCAAAATGGTGAAGAACTACAGGTTCAGGGAGATTTCAGTACAAAAGTGGGAGACGACCAACATTCTTCCTGGCCAGAAGTTGTAGGAAAGTTTGGACGGGGCCGTGTGAATGACAGAGGACAACACCTGCTGTTGAACGATGAATCAAATTGACTAATTTTTTGTCCAGAGGAAACTCAAAGGCCACCTGAAGAACTGTAGGACATGCAAATCAGCTGAACTTGGCTCAGATCACTTCCTGGTCATAACAAACATAGACGTCAAACCCTGTGTTTCAAGATCACGCAAAAAAGTAGTCAAAAGGTACGACGTGGATAAGCTTTGTGATAGAGAACCAAGGCAAGAGTTCCAGGTGAAGATTGGTGGAGCCTTTGGACATCTATTGGAGCTTGGTGATCGACCAGTGGAGGAACTCTTGTTATACTTGAAAGAGACAACAAATGAAATCAATGAGAAAGTGGTTGGCTTCAGGCATAGAAAGGAGGTCGTCAATCTTCCATCAGTTCTAGCAAGAAAGTGTGAGGAAAACAGAAAGGCACAGAGTATCTGAAGAACACCTCAAATGCAGAGAAGCGTGAAACATACAGAGATAAGAACAGACCAGTGAAGACAGCGATAAGAACCCACGAGAGAAAACAACTTGAGGAATAGAAACAAGTTATGGAGGAGGATTTCAAGAAAACGACTCGCATAATTTGTTTTAAAATGTGCGAGAACTCAGCAACAAGCCATGTAAACACTTCATGGCTGCAAATGATGGTGACGGAAACGTAAAAACAGCTCCAGAAGTGTTGAAATGCTGGGAAACGTACTTTGAGAAACATCTTAACACAAACTGGCCCAAATAAGGGAAGCACTTGGCGACATTCCAGATAACATCCCTAGATTGGTTGGACCCCCATTTTCAATATAGGAGGTACAGAAGGCTGTCAAACCAATGACGTCAAGGAAAGCTCCTGGTGCTGATAACATTATGGCAAGAACTTTGAAACAAGAGAGAAGATGGTTGAGATGCTCCTGAAAATATGCAATGCAGCATGGCATCAGGAAAAGCTATCAACAGATTGGTGCAGAAGTATGATCAACCCAGGACATAAGGAAGGGTGCAAGTTAACCCCGTCAAACTACCTACCGAACAATTTCTCTGATATCCATCACGGGTAAGTTCTTCTGCAAGATGATACCCAAGAGGACAGATGACAACATTGACACACATCTATCAAAGCAGCAGTTTTGATTCAGGAAGAACAGAGTGGCAGTAGATGTTATCTTCATTGTGCGACAGATCATGGAAAAGGCAAATGAATAGCAGGTCTTGCTGCATTTTAATTTTGTGGACTTCAGGGCAGCATTTGATACAATCTGGAGAGGGGCATTGTGGAAGATGTTGAGGTTTATTGGGATGGATCCAAAGATTATATCACTAATTAAAGCTATATATTATCATATTATAATGTTGAATGTGCAGTCGTCATCAATGGTCGACTGACATAATGGTTCGAGTGGAGATAAGAGTGAGACAGGGCTGTTTGTTATCACCTATCCTGTTCAGTTTCTTCCTGAAGTTCGTCATGGCAGACCTGAAGAGCTTATGCAGGGAGTTCAAGCTAGATACCAAACTCAGCTTTGACATACGATATGCAGATGACACAATGCGAGACTGTGGGAGAGTTATTTTTATTAGGTAGCATAGTGCCGTCTACAGATAGAGATGTTAGTCGACACATAGCCTTAGCACCGACAGCCTTTTGTAGCATATTTTCAAACAGAAGCATCTCAACAAGACTGAAAGCCATATTATATGGAGCCCTTATACTGCCAATAACAATCTATGGTGCGGAGGCTTGGATGCTATTATATGGAGCCCTTATACTGCCAATAGCAATCTATGGTGCGGAGGCTTGGATGCTATTATATGGAGCCCTTATACTGCCAGTAACAATCTATGATGCAGAGGCTTGGATGCTATTATATGGAGCCCTTATACTGCCAATAGCAATCTATGGTGCGGAGGCTTGGATGCTATTATATGGAGCCCTTATACTGCCAATAGCAATCTATTGTGTGGAGGCTTGGATGCTATTATATGGAGCCCTTATACTGCCAATAGCAATCTATTGTGCGGAGGCTTGGATGCTATTATATGGAGCCCTTATACTGCCAATAGCAGTCTATGGTGCGGAGGCTTGGATGCTATTATATGGAGCCCTTACACTGCCAATAGCAATCTATTGTGCGGAGGCTTGGATGCTATTATATGGAGCCCTTACACTGCCAATAGTAATCTATTGTGCGGAGGCTTGGATGCTATTATATGGAGCCCTTATACTGCCAATAGCAATCTATGGTGCGGAGGCTTGTATGCTATTATATGGAGCCCTTACACTGCCAATAGCAATCTATGGTGCGGAGGCTTGGATGCTATTATATGGAGCCCTTATACTTTCCAATAGCAATCTATGGTGCGGAGGCTTGTATGCTATTATAATTAGCCCTTACACTGCCAATAGCAATCTATTGTGCGGAGGCTTGGATGCTATTATATGGAGCCCTTATACTGTCAATAGCAATCTATTGTGCGGAGGCTTGGATGCTATTATATGGAGCCCTTATACTGTCAATAGCAATCTATTGTGCGGAGGCTTGGATGCTACGATCACGGGAGATTCAATCTCTTGAGGTATTTGAGATGCGCTGCCTGCGGCTATTAGAGGTGTTACCACGGCGGACAGACTACACAATATCAAGATCAGATAGGACACCTTTATCCATGAATCTATCACATATGTCATCAGACACAGAAGACTCAGGCGGCTTGGGCATGTTTGGCATATGCAAAGAGTTAACATCGTTAGCCAAGCATACAAACATGACTTCAAAGGACCGCAAAAGAGAGGAAGACCACTGAAGAGGTGGAGTGACCAGATCAGGAATGGCACTGGTCTCCCACTATTGACAGCAGAGCAGCATGCCATAAATAGAACAGAATGGAGGGGTGCAACTTCCCGGAGGACAACGAGAGGTCACTATGGCCTATGCTTTTAAATCAAATAAGTCACTCTACCTACTTCGTACTAGGTGCCACGTCGTTCACGAGTCGACCGCGGACGACACTGCCGACGGCGTTGGGCGCGGACCTGTGGCGTATCGAATGCCAACTACATTGCCCCGCCGACGTCGAAGCTTTATGCGCATTCGCCCGCGGACAGTGGCGAGATATGTGGATGAACCTCACGACTTGATAATATTACATATGCGGCTGTGATTTTTTAATGACTTTTGAAATGACATGGATTTTTATAATTATCTAATATGAGTATTATTTATTTATTTACATATTAATTAACGTTTTAAAGAGACTTCAATAATTGCTTTCAAGCACCACCTTTTCAATAACATGGTCATTGCATTGTGTATCTATTTACGTATCAACATATTTAACTTGTTAATCTTAACTGAGTTTATTGTACATTATGATTCACGCCGGAATGGCATAAGTGAAACACACGTGTTTCACTTCACGTCTGTAACGTGCCTAAGCTCTTAATAATATCAACAACAACAACAATAATGATAATAATGTGATTGTAAGTAGCTCTTATGCAGTCATGTGTCACGTTAACCGTTGAGTAACTATGTGAAGAACATTATGTGATCCCCCTTTGAATACTCACTTTGGTCTATGACATAATCCGCAACATCACTATGGCCGTTTCTACTGAGAGCGTTGCAGAGCTGTTTTACCATCGCCACGTGATCGTTACGTATCGGTGAATTCTTTTTCCAGTGTGACAATATTTCAAACATCTTTCGCTTAATATCGCCTGAGTACGCGTGCTCTATTCGTTCGATGACCGGTTTGTCAACCCCTAAAGAAATGCCTACATCAAAATATTCTTTGCCTATTTTGTTGGCCACACCAAGTAAAAACGGATCACTCAACGTCCCTACAACAAAAGAAATCAGCAAAGTTGTAACTGCCTTTTCTGACTTATCAACGTATCAGACTGAAACTCGAGATAACATTTATGCATTACATTGCTTATATAGCAAACATTAAATGGTATGTGATGTTATAACATAAACATGCTTGTTTAATTTAAGGAAACTGTTCAGGTTATGCCAGGAATGATCACGAATACTTAGATCAACAACATACGAGTGTACCTGTGTAGGAAGGTTGTCTGTTTCGTGTTTCATGAGTGCTTTCTTCTCCAGCTTCACTGCCATTTCTTCTTCCTACAAAGACAAGAAACATGATGCCTTCAACGCTTTACGATATCAAGAACAGTAGTTCCCTATGAGACGTGAAAAAGCCATTGAGTTTCATCATATTTTTCAAACGCAGTATCTACATGAGGGAAGGTACAATGTACAACTGTACCACCAAGATCAAGGTACAATGTACAACTGTACCACCAAGATCAAGGTACAATGTACAACTGTACCACCAAGATCAAGGTACAATGTACAACTGTACCACCAAGATCAAGGTACAATGTACAACTGTACCACCAAGATCAAGGTACAATGTACAACTGTACCACCAAGATCAAGGTACAATGTACAACTGTACCACCAAGATCAAGGTACAATGTACAACTGTACCACCAAGATCAAGGTACAATGTACAACTGTACCACCAAGATCAAGGTACAATGTACAACTGTACCACCAAGATCAAGGTACAATGTACAACTGTACCACCAAGATCAAGGTACAATGTACAACTGTACCACCAAGATCAAGGTACAATGTACAACTGTACCACCAAGATCAAGGTACAATGTACAACTGTACCACCAAGATCAAGGTACAATGTACAACTGTACCACCAAGATCAAGGTACAATGTACAACTGTACCACCAAGATCAAGGTACAATGTACAACTGTACCACCAAGATCAAGGTACAATGTACAACTGTACCACCAAGATCAAGGTACAATGTACAACTGTACCACCAAGATCAAGATCAAGATCAAGGTACAATGTACGTTAATTAACAGTGTTAAATCTGTGTTAAAAAATAAAATAAAAAACGATTAATACAAAAACGTGAATATATGCATATACCTGCTCAAGAGATTTGTACGTTTAACATTTCATCTCCTTCTGTTTCATTGGTATTTCTTGGTCATACACAAAAAACAAAGACGACATCTTACTTGATATCCTGAACAGTAGTTGCCTATGAGTTTCTAACAGAGCTGTTGGGTTTCACAAAGGTATCAAAACATATATATGTATACCTTAGGGAAGTCTTACATCTGCATCATCCAGCTCAAACTCAAACATGTGATTGATAGACATGCGTACACTGCCACAATCTTAACAGGTTTATTTTAATTTGAAATAAACGAGTTGGCACATTTAACTATTAGCTAAGCCTATCGCCATATTAATAACAAGGAGCCCCCGTGGGGTAGGACGCCCCTCATATATTTCCAACAGAATACGCGCTTGCTGTCTGCAGTGCTGCTTCCTAGTGCTTATTCTGCCCAAAAGCATATGCAGATGGAACATACAGGAAACAATAATTGGACGTCGACCTGGCTTTGTACCCACTGACCACCAACGCGGTGTCAACAACGTGAACATTATACGACTGAAACCGACAAATTGTCAAACCCAAAGGGGATTACAAACCGTTGCCAACGATTGTGATAAGCGTTCCCCCAACGTGGCACTGATTAATGCAAGATCTGTCAGAAATAAGACGCTCACAATAAACGAGGACGTCATCGAACACAAATGGGATGTGTTGGCCATCACCGAGACGTGGCTCAAGAAGACCGGAGACGAAGCGATCATTGCGGAATTGACGCCTCCTGGCTACACCTTTCAACACGTAACACGTGACTCTGGTCGCGGCGGCGGAGTTGCCATCGCACACCGCAACACATTCAAGACTAAGATCCTTACAAAGCTGTCGTTCACAACCATCGAACTACTCCGTCTACAATTCATCAACCCGCACTTGTTGACATAAAACGTCTGGGTCGCTTATCATCCGCCTTCATCAAGTAAGACATCTGGAACAACATCGAACTTTTACGCTGAACTATTCATCGAGGCATCCATTTCCGTCATTCCTACCGTCATTTTTGGTGATTTCAACGTTCATTTTGACGATCATATTAAATCAGAACCAATTCGCACTCTACTTGAATCGTTCAATCTAACTCAACACGTACATTCGCCGACGCATCAAACTGGACACATATTGGATCTAGTGGTCAGTCATACTGATGACAACTTCATTACTTCCGTTACTGTTCATCCTGACTCTCTGTCTGACCACCATCGCATTGAACTCACGCTAAGTGCACTGAAACATGCAGTCAAAACTGTGATGATTGCAAAGCGGAACTTCAGGAACATTGAAACTAATGCGATACGAAACGATATCAAGTCTGCGTGTGCTGACATGACAGTGTGTGCGGGCGCGAATGCTCGACAAGCAGAGGAATTTTATCGTGATGTACAACACCTATCTCACTGACTGTCTTGACAAACACGCCCCATAGAGCAACGTGCGTGTAAGAGACAACACACCACATCCCTGGTACGACTCTGACATCGACGTGTACGAGACAACACACCACATCCCTGGTACGACTCTGACATCGACGTGTACGAGACAACACACCACATCCCTGGTACGACTCTGACATCGACGACGCCAGGAACAAGACACGGAAACTGGAGAATGTGCGGAGGAGAACTAAACTGGAAATTCATCGGCAATTATATGTCACCGCCCGTGAAAAATGCACTTCTTCGATATCCGCACGCAAAGCGGATTACTATAAAAATCGCTTAGAAAAGGCAAACAACAAAACCATGTTTCGACTATTGAGATCCCTTGATGGCCAGCGCATACAACAATATCCCGAATTCCACTCGACGGTGTATGTCTGTGCGATATATCGCTAATAAACGAACTTCATTACCGCGTTCTAATGTACAGGTATTTGACTGACATAGCAAAGAACGTGACATCGACTCAGGAAGTATTATCGAACTTATAAATTTCACGCTTGAAGTGAAATTGTAGCCGCATTGACATTGTTACGCTAACAATAAAATTGCAAATGGCGACATCGAACATTCCTCCGCCCAAACCCCTGAATATTAACGATAAGTCAGCGTCTAGTCTATGGAAATCCTGGAGGAAAACATGGACTAGGATGTCGTGTCAGGCGAGCAGGCAATCTGTGTTGTGAAAGCAAACAGTGGACGAGGTCAAGGACACAAGGGACGCGGCCGACCCGGTCAATTACGTGACTATGCGAAGAAACAAAAGAAACCAACCAATGAGTACAAATTTTGCTCATACGAGCATGCACCAAAACAGTGTCCGGAGTACGGCAGGGAATGTCGTAACTGTGGTCAGCTGAACCACTTCCAGAGTAAGTGCAAGCAACAGAAGTATGTGAAGCAAGTACAAGCTGCTGTTTGTGACAGTGAATACAATGTTGGAACACTGTCTGTATTCAGTGTGGGGAATAGACGCCGTGCTATGATAACACTGAATCAGGGTGACAGCGGCGTGCCAGTGCCATTCCAGATCGACAGTGGATCTCTGAGTGTTGCGTGCTGCCACGTCACGAGTACGTGAAAGCGACTGGAGACAGATCGCTAGCAATGCTGCGGCCAGTGAAAACTGTCATTGTGACGTACAACGGAACATGCGAGAAATCGCTGGGTCAGTGTAAGTTGTCTGTTGTCAGGAAAGGAGTGAAACATAGACTATTTTTCATCGTCTTGCAAGGCAAGTACACGCCATTACTTAGCCTGGACATAATCCGCAACATCACCATGGCCGTTTCCACATGAGAGCTTCTCAGAGTTGTTTTACCATCGCCGCCGGATCTCTACGCTTCGCTGAATTCTTTTTCCAGTGTGACAATATTTCAAACACCCTTCGCTTAATATCGACTGGGTTCGCGTGCTCTATTCGTTCGATGACCGGTTGTTTAACATGTAAGAAAATGCCTACTGCAAAATATTCTTTGCCTATTTTGCCGGCCACATTAAGTAAAAACTGATCATTCAGCGTCACTACAACAAAATAAATCAGCAAAGTTGTAACTGGCTTTTCTGATTTATCAACGTATCAGACTGGAACTCGAGATAACATTTATGCATTACATTGCTTACATAGCAAACATTAAATGGTATGTGGTGTTATAACATAAATATGCTTGTTTAATTTAAGACAACTGTTCAGGTTATGCCAGGAATGATCACGAATACTTAGATCAACAACATGTGAGTGTACCTATGTAGGAAGGTTGTCTGTTTCGTGTTTCATGAGTGCTTTCTTCTCCAGCTTCACTGCCATTTCTTCTTCCTACAAACACAAGAAACATAATGCCTTCAACGCCTTACGATATCAAGAGCAGTAGTTCCCTATGAGACGTGAAAAAGCCATTGAGTTTCATCGTATTTTTCAAAAGCAATATCTTCATGAGGGAAGTCCGAGAGAGGCTACTTCGAGAGAAAAATCTAACTCTGGAAAGAGCCTACGAGATGGTACAAGCAGCAGAGGCAACCGCAGAACAAACGCATGTCATGTCAGGGGAGCAGGCAGTCTGTGCTGTGAAAGCAAACGGCGGACGAGGTCAAGGACACAAGAGACGCGGCGGACCCGGTCAATTACGTGACTATGCGAAGAAACAAAAGAAACCAACCAATGAGTACAAATTTTGCTCATACGAGCATGCACCAAAACAATGTCCGGAGTACGGCAGGGAATGTCGTAACTGTGGTCAGCTGAACCACTTCCAGAGTAAGTGCAAGCAACAGAAGTATGTGAAGCAAGTACAAGCTGCTGTTTGTGACAGTGAATACAATGTTGGAACACTGTCTGTATTCAGTGTGGGGAATAGACGCCGTGCTATGATAACACTGAATCAGGGTGACAGCGGCGTGCCAGTGCCATTCCAGATCGACAGTGGATCTGAGTGTTGCGTGCTGCCACGTCACGAGTACGTGAAAGCGACTGGTGACAGATCGCTAGCAATGCTGCGGCCAGTGAAAACTGTCATTGTGACGTACAACGGAACACGCGAGAAATCGCTGGGTCAGTGTAAGTTGTCTATTGTCAGGAAAGGAGTGAAACATAGACTATTTTTCATCGTCTTGCAAGGCAAGTACACGCCATTACTTAGCCTGGACATAATCCGCAACATCACCATGGCCGTTTCCACATGAGAGCTTCGCAGAGCTGTTTTACCATCGCCGCCGGATCTCTACGCTTCGCTGAATTCTTTTTCCAGTGTGACAATATTTCAAACACCCTTCGCTTAATATCGACTGGGTTCGCGTGCTCTATTCGTTCGATGACCGGTTGTTTAACATGTAAGAAAATGCCTACTGCAAAATATTCTTTGCCTATTTTGCCGGCCACATTAAGTAAAAACTGATCATTCAGCGTCACTACAACAAAATAAATCAGCAAAGTTGTAACTGGCTTTTCTGATTTATCAACGTATCAGACTGGAACTCGAGATAACATTTATGCATTACATTGCTTATATAGCAAACATTAAATGGTATGTGGTGTTATAACATATATATAACAGATATACATATATATAACAGATATACTCGAGCCCCTCAGACGGCTCATACAGAGTGGTGTTGGTTGCATATACACCAGGAGGCTTTTGATCGCATGAAGAAAGCTCTCACGAGCACACCAGTACTGCAGTACTATGACGTCAAGAAACCAGTGTGCATCCAGTGCGACGCGTCAGACGGAGGTCTTGGCGCAGGGTTGTTGCAGGACGGACTCCCTGTAGTGTATGCATCCCGTGCACTTACTGCCACTGAGAGAAACTATGCGCAAATCGAGAAGGAGTTACTCGCTATCGTATTTGCCTGCGAGAAGTTTGATCAATATGTGTATGGAAGAGAGAAGGTGCATGTGCAGAGTGATCACAAGCCGTTAGAAGTGATCTTCAGGAAACCACTCGTGACGGCACCCAAGATATTGCAGCGCATGCTACTGCGTCTCCAACGCTACAGTCTGGATGTGAAATACACGCGTGGGTCAGAGGTGTACATCGCGGACACGTTGAGCCGTGCGTACATTCCGAGTGAACCAAGTGTTCACGCTGTTGCACTCGCTAAGATGGATATGACAGAGGGACTGTCGGTATCTCCCAGGAGACTTGAAGAGCTGCGATCAGCCACCGCAAGTGACTGTGCTCTCCAGAAACTGATGCAAGTGACTAAGAAAGGCTGGCCTGCATAGAAGTCGGACAGTGACCTGGACGTTCGTGTGTATTACAATGTGCGACATGAACTGACCGTACAGAATGGACTCGTGTTCAAAGACTGCAGGATCGTAGTGCCGACCAGTTTACGCAAGAACACCATCGCCACGGTACATCGCTCGCATCAGGGTATACAGGGATGTATACGTCTCGCCAAGGATGCTGTATACTGGCCACTGATGAACCAAGAGATCACCGATCATGTGAGTCAGTGTAGTGTGTGCAACATACACAGACCAGAACAGTGCAAGGAGCCCATGGTGCCTCATGACGTTCCAGGCAGGCCTTGGGCGAAAGTTGGTGCTGACATGTTCGAGCTGCATGGACAGCACTACCTACTGTTGGTCGACTATTTCTCCAATTTTTTCGAGCTGATGCGACTAAGTTCGAGTACGCGAACGAAGTGTGAGATCGATGCAATGAGGTCATAGTTTGCGCGTCATGGAGTGCCCGAAGTAGTGATGTCGGACAATGGTCCACAGTTCTCTTGCAGTGAGTTCTGAGAATTCGCGCAGAGATGGGACTTCGAGCATATCACAAGCAGTCCGAGATACCCCCATAGCAATGGGACGGTGAAGAACCTCGTGAAGAAAGCGACGGAGGATGGCAGCGAAGTCCAGCTGGCATTGTTGAACTTTAGAAACACTGTGCGTGAGGATTACAGTGCATCCCCAGCACAGCTGTTGTTCGGTCGTAGATGCCGAACACTGCTTCCAATTCAGCGGAGCAGACTGATTCCGAAACTTGCAACTGACGTGTATCGTGACAAGAAGATTGCCAAGAAAGCGCAAATTGCACAATACAACAAATCAGCGCATCACCTGAACCCGTTAGCACCAGGCGATGCGATTCGTATGAAGCTGCCTGGACAGGACACGTGGACGCTTGGAGAATGTACAAAGAAGCTCTCCAAAAGATCGTACGTGGTTCTCGTTCAAGGACACACGTATAGACGCAACCGACGTCATCTGCGTGTTGTATACGAGAATCTTCCGTTACCCGACAGTGAGCCGTGGGAAATGAGTACAAATCCACCGTCACTAGAAGCTGGTTCGATGTCTCGTACACCGCCTCGTGCAGAAACGAGAATGCCGCTGTCGGAGTTACCACCAAGCGAAGAGCCAGTGCCGATGTCGGAGTTACCACCAAGCGAAGAGCCAATGCCGATGTCGGAGTCCCCACCAAGCGAAGAGCCAGTGCCGATGCAGGATACACCACCGCCACGTGTGGACTCGACACCAGTGCGCAGAGGCACACGTACCAGGACACCACCAGCGTACTTGGTAGACTATCAGTAAAGCAGATAACTTTCCTAATGTGAAGAGAACTTTTCTAATTGGCACTAATTTGCACTTGGTATTTGTAAAAGGAAAGGGATGTAACGTTAATGAGCCCTCCCTGGGTTGGCTCGGTGCTGATCTGCTGTAGGCGTTGTCGGCTGACAGCGACTGTGTATGTCTGTGTAATATATCGCTAATAAACGAACTTCATTACCGCGTTCTAATGTATAGGTATTTGACTGACATAGCAAAGAACGTGACAGATATAATGACGGTATTCTTTTCGGCAATATACATCTATATTTTAATAAAGTTAAGCAAACATCAACATATAACTGCCAGCCGAGACCACTTTCACTAATGTTATTAAAATAAAACTGCACACATTTATTCATTACATAAAACTGCAATGTACACTATACCTGGATTCCTCGCGGCCATCATCTGTATTAACCGCGACATTTGTTCTGAAACAGATCCACTTTACATGTCACCGTCTTAAATGTTGAAAATTTGTGATGCATTCTCTGACAGTCACAAAAGTACCCTCGCACATGCGCACACACCGTATATTGATCGAGGGATCGAACGATCAAGATACATGTCGCCTTCTTTTTCGTTAAATTGACATCTTTCGCTGGGTGACTGCTGACGGAAATGGTGCCCGTTGCGTATAGTTGCTATATTACCAAAATAGTGACCAACTTATTTCCGTTTTAATAACTGAATTGACATAATGTTCAATGAAAACAAATTTACATACTATTTTCCTTGTAAACGCGCTGGCCTGCGGATTTAAATATTTAAATAAAGTTAATGTCAGGCGGCGCTGGTACAGTCTCTTCCTCCGTGTTCCCTGCTGTACAGGGGCGAGGGTCAGGTACAGTCTCTTCCTCCGTGTTCCCTGCTGTATAGGGGCGAGGGTCAGGTACAGTCTCTTCCTCCGTGTTCCCTGCTGTACAGGGGCGAGGGTCAGGTACAGTCTCTTCCTCCTTGTTCCCTGCTGTACAGGGGTGAGGGTCAGGTACAGTCTCTTCCTCCTTGTTCCCTGCTGTACAGGGGTGAGGGTCAGGTACAGTCTCTTCCTCCGTGTTCCCTGCTGTACAGGGGTGAGGGTCAGGTACAGTCTCTTCCTCCGTGTTCCCTGCTGTACAGGGGTGAGGGTCAGGTACAGTCTCTTCCTCCTTGTTTCCTGCTGTACAGGGGTGAGGGTCAGGTACAGTCTCTTCCTCCTTGTTTCCTGCTGTACAGGGGCGAGGGTCAGGTACAGTCTCTTCCTCCTTGTTCCCTGCTGTACAGGGGTGAGGGTCAGGTACAGTCTCTTCCTCCGTGTTCCCTGCTGTACAGGGGCGAGGGTCAGGTACAGTCTCTTCCTCCTTGTTCCCTGCTGTACAGGGGTGAGGGTCAGGTACAGTCTCTTCCTCCGTGTTCCCTGCTGTACAGGGGCGAGGGTCAGGTACAGACTCTTCCTCCGTGTTCCCTGCTGTACAGGGGTGAGGGTCAGGTAAAGCCTCTTCCTCCGTGTTCCCTGCTGTACAGGGGTGAGGGTCAGGTACAGTCTCTTCCTCCTTGTTCCCTACTGTACAGGGGCGAGGGTCAGGTACAGTCTCTTCCTCCGTGTTCCCTGCTGTACAGGGGTGAGGGTCAGGTACAGTCTCTTCCTCCTTGTTCCCTGCTGTACAGGGGTGAGGGTCAGGTACAGTCTCTTCCTCCGTGTTCCCTGCTGTACAGGGGCGAGGGTCAGGTACAGTCTCTTCCTCCGTGTTTCCTTGCTGTACAGGGGTAAGGGTCAGGTACAGTCTCTTCCTCCGTGTTCCCTACTGTACAGGGGTGAGGGTCAGGTACAGTCTCTTCCTCCGTGTTCCCTGCTGTACAGGGGTAAGGGTCAGGTACAGTCTCTTCCTCCTTGTTCCCTGCTGTACAGGGGTGAGGGTCAGGTACAGTCTCTTCCTCCGTGTTCCCTGCTGTACAGGGGTGAGGGTCAGGTACAGTCTCTTCCTCCGTGTTCCCTGCTGTACAGGGGCGAGGGTCAGGTACAGTCTCTTCCTCCGTGTTCCCTGCTGTAAAGGGGTGATGGTCAGGTACAGTCTCTTCCTCCGTGTTCCCTGCTGTACAGGGGCGAGGGTCAGGTACAGTCTCTTCCTCCGTGTTCCCTGCTGTATAGGGGCGAGGGTCAGGTACAGTCTCTTCCTCCGTGTTCCCTGCTGTACAGGGGCGAGGGTCAGGTACAGTCTCTTCCTCCGTGTTCCCTGCTGTACAGGGGTGAGGGTCAGGTACAGTCTCTTCCTCCTTGTTCCCTGCTGTACAGGGGCGAGGGTCAGGTACAGTCTCTTCCTCCTTGTTCCCTGCTGTACTGGTGTGAGGATCAGGTACAGTCTCTTCCTCCGTGTTCCCTGCTGTACAGGGGCGAGGGTCATGTACAGTCTCTTCCTCCGTATTCCCTGCTGTACAGGGGCGAGGGTCAGGTACAGTCTCTTCCTCCTTGTTCCCTGCTGTACAGGGGTGAGGGTCAGGTACAGTCTCTTCCTCCTTGTTCCCTGCTGTACTGGTGTGAGGGTCAGGTACAGTCTCTTCCTCCTTGTTCCCTGCTGTACAGGGGTGAGGGTCAGGTACAGTCTCTTCCTCCTTGTTCCCTGCTGTACAGGGGTGAGGGTCAGGTACAGTCTCTTCCTCCTTGTTCCCTGCTGTACACGGGCGAGGGTCAGGTACAGTCTCTTCCTTCTTGTTCCCTACTGTACAGGGGTGAGGGTCAGGTACAGTCTCTTCCTCCTTGTTCCCTGCTGTACAGGGGCGAGGGTCAGGTACAGTCTCTTCCTCCTTGTTCCCTGCTGTACTGGTGTGAGGGTCAGGTACAGTCTCTTCCTCCTTGTTCCCTGCTGTACAGGGGCGAGGGTCAGGTACAGTCTCTTCCTCCGTGTTCCCTGCTGTACAGGGGCGAGGGTCAGGTACAGTCTCTTCCTCCTTGTTCCCTGCTGTACACGGGCGAGGGTCAGGTACAGTCTCTTCCTCCTTGTTCCCAGCTGTACAGGGGTGAGGGTCAGGTACAGTCACTTCCTCCTTGTTCCCTACTGTACAGGGGCGAGGGTCAGGTACAGTCTCTTCCTCCTTGTTCCCTGCTGTACTGGTGTGAGGGTCAGGTACAGTCTCTTCCTCCGTGTTCCCTGCTGTACAGGGGCGAGGGTCAGGTACAGTCTCTTCCTCCGTGTTCCCTGCTGTACAGGGGCGAGGGTAAGGTACAGTCTCTTCCTCCTTGTTCCTTGCTGTACAGGGGCGAGGGTCAGGTACAGTCTCTTCCTCCGTGTTCCCTGCTGTACAGGGGCGAGGGTCAGGTACAGTCTCTTCCTCCTTGTTCCCTGCTGTACAGGGGTGAGGGTCAGGTACAGTCTCTTCCTCCGTGTTCCCTGCTGTACAGGGGCGAGGGTAAGGTACAGTCTCTTCCTCCTTGTTCCCTGCTGTACAGGGGCGAGGGTCAGGTACAGTCTCTTCCTCCTTGTTCCCTGCTGTACAGGGGCGAGGGTCAGGTACAGTCTCTTCCTCCGTGTTCCCTGCTGTACAGGGGCGAGGGTCAGGTACAGTCTCTTCCTCCTTGTTCCCTGCTGTACAGGGGTGAGGGTCAGGTACAGTCTCTTCCTCCTTGTTCCCTGCTGTACAGGGGTGAGGGTCAGGTACAGTCTCTTCCTCCGTGTTCCCTGCTGTACAGGGGCGAGGGTCAGGTACAGTCTCTTCCTCCTTGTTCCCTGCTGTACAGGGGTGAGGGTCAGGTACAGTCTCTTCCTCCGTGTTCCCTGCTGTACAGGGGCGAGGGTCAGGTACAGTCTTTTCCTCCTTGTTCCCTGCTGTACAGGGGCGAGGGTCAGGTACAGTCTCTTCCTCCGTGTTCCCTGCTGTACAGGGGCGAGGGTCAGGTACAGTCTCTTCCTCCTTGTTCCCTGCTGTACAGGGGTGAGGGTCAGGTACAGTCTCTTCCTCCTTGTTCCCTGCTGTACAGGGGTGAGGGTCAGGTACAGTCTCTTCCTCCTTGTTCCCTGCTGTACAGGGGTGAGGGTCAGGTACAGTCTCTTCCTCCGTGTTCCCTACTGTACAGGGGCGAGGGTCAGGTACAGTCTCTTCCTCCGTGTTCCCTGCTGTACAGGGGCGAGGGTCAGGTACAGTCTCTTCCTCCTTGTTCCCTGCTGTACAGGGGTGAGGGTCAGGTACAATCTCTTCCTCCTTGTTCCCTGCTGTACAGGGGTGAGGGTCAGGTACAGTCTCTTCCTCCGTGTTCCCTACTGTACAGGGGCGAGGGTCAGGTACAGTCTCTTCCTCCGTGTTCCCTGCTGTACAGGGGTGAGGGTCAGGTACAGTCTCTTCCTCCTTGTTCCCTACTGTGCAGGGGTGAGGGTCAGGTACAGTCTCTTCCTCCGTGTTCCCTACTGTACAGGGGCGAGGGTCAGGTACAGTCTCTTCCTCCGTGTTCCCTGCTGTACAGGGGTGAGGGTCAGGTACAGTCTCTTCCTCCGTGTTCCCTACTGTACAGGGGCGAGGGTCAGGTACAGTCTCTTCCTCCGTGTTCCCTGCTGTACAGGGGTAAGGGTCAGGTACAGTCTCTTCCTCCGTGTTCCCTACTGTGCAGGGGTGAGGGTCAGGTACAGTCTCTTCCTCCGTGTTCCCTGCTGTACAGGGGTAAGGGTCAGGTACAGTCTCTTCCTCCTTGTTCCCTGCTGTACAGGGGCGAGGGTCAGGTACAGTCTCTTCCTCCGTGTTCCCTGCTGTACAGGGGCGAGGGTCAGGTACAGTCTCTTCCTCCGTGTTCCCTGCTGTACAGGGGCGAGGGTCAGGTACAGTCTCTTCCTCCTTGTTCCCTGCTGTACAGGGGCGAGGGTCAGGTACAGTCTCTTCCTCCGTGTTCCCTACTGTACAGGGGCGAGGGTCAGGTACAGTCTCTTCCTCCGTGTTTCCTTGCTGTACAGGGGTAAGGGTCAGGTACAGTCTCTTCCTCATTGTTCCCTACTGTACAGGGGTGAGGGTCAGGTACAGTCTCTTCCTCCGTGTTCCCTACTGTACAGGGGCGAGGGTCAGGTACAGTCTCTTCCTCCGTGTTCCCTGCTGTACAGGGGTGAGTGTCAGGTACAGTCTCTTCCTCCGTGTTCCCTGCTGTACAGAGGCGAGGGTCAGGTACAGTCTCTTCCTCCGTGTTCCCTACTGTGCAGGGGTGAGGGTCAGGTACAGTCTCTTCTTCCGTGTTCCCTGCTGTACAGGGGTAAGGGTCAGGTACAGTCTCTTCCTCCTTGTTCCCTGCAGTACAGGGGCGAGGGTCAGGTACAGTCTCTTCCTCCGTGTTCCCTGCTGTACAGGGGCGAGGGTCAGGTACAGTCTCTTCCTCCGTGTTCCCTGCTGTACAGGGGCGAGGGTCAGGTACAGTCTCTTCCTCCTTGTTCCCTGCTGTACAGGGGCGAGGGTCAGGTACAGTCTCTTCCTCCGTGTTCCCTACTGTACAGGGGCGAGGGTCAGGTACAGTCTCTTCCTCCGTGTTCCCTGCTGTACAGGGGCGAGGGTCAGGTACAGTCTCTTCCTCCGTGTTCCCTGCTGTACAGGGGTGAGGGTCAGGTACAGTCTCTTCCTCCGTGTTCCCTGCTGTACAGGGGCGAGGGTCAGGTACAGTCTCTTCCTCCGTGTTCCCTGCTGTACAGGGGTGAGGGTCAGGTACAGTCTCTCCCTCCGTGTTCCCTACTGTACAGGGGTGAGGGTCAGGTACAGTCTCTTCCTCCTTGTTCCCTGCTGTACAGGGGTGAGGGTCAGGTACAGTCTCTTCCTCCGTGTTCCCTGCTGTACAGGGGTAAGGGTCAGGTACAGTCTCTTCCTCCGTGTTCCCTGCTGTACAGGGGTGAGGGTCAGGTACAGTCTCTTCCTCCTTGTTCCCTGCTGTACACGGGCGAGGGTCAGGTACAGTCTCTTCCTTCTTGTTCCCTACTGTACAGGGGTGAGGGTCAGGTACAGTCTCTTCCTCCTTGTTCCCTGCTGTACACGGGCGAGGGTCAGGTACAGTCTCTTCCTTCTTGTTCCCTACTGTACAGGGGTGAAGGTCAGGTACAGTCTCTTCCTCCGTGTTCCCTACTGTACAGGGGTGAGGGTCAGGTACAGTCTCTTCCTCCGTGTTCCCTGCTGTACAGGGGTGAAGGTCAGGTACAGTCTCTTCCTCCGTGTTCCCTGCTGTACAGGGGCGAGGGTCAGGTACAGTCTCTTCCTCCGTGTTCCCTGCTGTACAGGGGCGAGGGTCAGGTACAGTCTCTTCCTCCTTGTTCCCTGCTGTACAGGGGTGAGGGTCAGGTACAGTCTCTTCCTCCGTGTTCCCTACTGTACAGGGGTGAAGGTCAGGTACAGTCTCTTCCTCCGTGTTCCCTGCTGTACAGGGGCGAGGGTCAGGTACAGTCTCTTCCTCCGTGTTCCCTGCTGTACAGGGGTGAGGGTCAGGTACAGTCTCTTCCTCCGTGTTCCCTGCTGTACAGGGGTGATGGTCAGGTACAGTCTCTTCCTCCGTGTTCCCTGCTGTACAGGGGTGAAGGTCAGGTACAGTCTCTTCCTCCGTGTTCCCTGCTGTACAGGGGTGAGGGTCAGATACAGTCTCTTCCTCCTTGTTCCCTGCTGTACAGGGGCGAGGGTCAGGTACAGTCTCTTCCTCCGTGTTCCCTGTTGTACAGGGGCGAGGGTCAGGTACAGTCTCTTCCTCCGTGTTCCCTGCTGTACAGGGGCGAGGGTCAGGTACAGTCTCTTCCTCCTTGTTCCCTGCTGTACAGGGGCGAGGGTCAGGTACAGTCTCTTCCTCCTTGTTCCCTGCTGTACAGGGGTGAGGGTCAGGTAAAGTGTTGTCGAGCCACTCTTTTTGTTCTTTCTTTCCATAGTTTTCTATCGGACGCCCCCTCTCTCCATCTTTCTCTCATTGGCATAACCAATACAATTAAACCCCCACATACAATTGCTGGCATTGGTCATTCCATACTCGGGGAACCCCACGGGAACATTTGACACTGTTTTTATCATTGGCATCATTCCCATAACTAAATATACTGTTGTGCCCCCTTCGATGAGTGATTTCGGAGGCAACCCTCCAACCCAGACCTGGCAGCAACGCATTTATGCGATGTCGGGGGCGTGGTGGTCTCTTCAGTCCACGGGACCAAACGTTTTGACGTCATTTACTTAACATAAAAATGTACATAACAGCTCTGTGTTCCTAGTTTAATATGTGAACAGGCACTGATTCATATCGGCGTGAGTAGGCACCGATAAAATGGCAATTAGTTTTATACCAGCTACGATCAGGTTGATGTCACATTTATCAAGCCACATAGTGGTGCCATCTAGTGTTCACTCTGGCGACATCGGGAATCACGCTATCAAAAAGGCAGAACAAAATCTTTTATATATTCATATTAGAAAATAAGTTTGGTCTATTCATGGAGAGTCATTGTCAGACTTACCCACTTAGCCTGATGTCTGATCATCCTGTAGACTGTTAATGAAAGCAGATACTGTATGGAATTAAGAACAATAATTATAGAAAGTAACACACCTCGCAGATCTGCGTTGGATTCTGCATCTCTGCGTACTTCGATAAGTACTTGTTCAATTCGTTCTTTCAAACCCTCGTTTGACTCGATAAAGGAGAAGACGTACCCTTCTACTCGCTGCTTCAAATCGTCGTTGGACTGAATTACTTTCAAGATATCCTTAAAATAGCAGAATAAATGTTGTTACTGCGCATGACAAACATTACATAGCTTATTGCATCATTGCATTACTTACTTTACTTACTTAATCCTCTTGGCCCCTTCAGGAGCATAGGGCGTCAAACATGTTTCTCCACCTCACTCTCTTCTGGGCTATAGATTTGGCCTCTTGCCAGGTGACCCCCACTTTTTCAAGATCTTGTAGTGTGGAGCGTCTCCAGTTGATTTTTGGCCTTCCTTGTCTTCTCTTTCCTTGTGGGTCCAGTGCTTGTTTGGTTGTATTTGTTGAATCTTTTCTGAGTGTGTGGCCAATCCAGCTCCATTTTCTCCTCTTGATTGTAGTGCTTATTTCTTCCTGTTTGGTTTACTTCCAGAGCTCTTTATTTGATATTTTGTTAGGCCACCATACATTAAGGATGTAGAAAAACGAATTAGTGTGTTCACTGATTTCACCAACACTGAATGGTGGATACTAGATAGTTTGTCATGGTGGAAACTAGATAGTTTGTCATGGTGGATACTAGATAGTTTGTCATGGTGGACACTAGATAGTTTGTCATGGTGGACACTAGATAGTTTGTCATGGTGGATACTAGATTCTTCGGTTCTGTTTTTCGCGAATTGAGTCTCAAACGAGACGAGCTAAAACGTCGATTTCGGGAGGGACCTCTATATAAATAGGGTACATAGGGTACATAGCAGGGGTTGCCTTTCAGATGACGTAAAGCACCACCCAGGGCAAAACTAAAATGCGCATTTCAATTGAATGAATGACAGATAACGTGAAAGACGTGAGTTCCGTGCATACCCCTGTATTACTTGTCTGGTCCACTACCATTTCCTTCCACGTCTCACGTTCCTGCGCAACGATGGCCGGGTCATCGATAGTTATGAGGGCATTCTCAATCTACAACACAACACGTACGAAGGTCGGTTGTCTCAATCTACAACACAACACGTACGAAGGTCGGTTGTCTCAATCTACAACACAACACGTACGAAGGTCGGTTGTCTCAATCTACAACACAACACGTACGAAGGTCGGTTGTCTCAATTTACAACACAACATGTACAAAGGTCGGTTGTCTCAATCTACAACACAACATGTACAAAGGTCGGTTGTCTCAATCTACAACACAACATGTACAAAGGTCGGTCGTCTCAATCTACAACACAACATGTACAAAGGTCGGTCGTCTCAATCTACAACACAACATGTACGAAGGTTGGTTGTCTCAATCTACAACACAACATGTACGAAGGTCGGTTGTCTCAATCTACAACACAACATGTACAAAGGTCGGTCGTCTCAATCTACAACACAACATGTACGAAGGTCGGTTGTCTCAATCTACAACACAACATGTACAAAGGTCGGTTGTCTCAATCTACAACACAACATGTACAAAGGTCGGTTGTCTCAATCTACAACACAACAAGTACGAAGGTCGGTTGTCTCAATCTACAACACAACATGTACAAAGGTCGGTTGTCTCAATCTACAACACAACATGTACGAAGGTCGGTTGTCTCAATCTACAACACAACACGTACGAAGGTCGGTTGTCTCAATCTACAACACAACATGTACAAAGGTCGGTTGTCTCAATCTACAACACAACATGTACGAAGGTCGGTTGTCTCAATCTACAACACAACGTGTACGAAGGTCGGTTGTCTCAATCTACAACACAACAAGTACGAAGGTCGGTTGTCTCAATTTACAACACAACATGTACGAAGGTCGGTTGTCTCAATCTACAACACAACACGTACGAAGGTCGGTTGTCTCAATTTACAACACAACATGTACAAAGGTCGGTTGTCTCAATCTACAACACAACAAGTACGAAGGTCGGTTGTCTCAATTTACAACACAACATGTACAAAGGTCGGTTGTCTCAATCTACAACACAACAAGTACGAAGGTCGGTTGTCTCAATCTACAACACAACATGTACGAAGGTCGGTTGTCTCAATCTACAACACAACAAGTACGAAGGTCGGTTGTCTCAATTTACAACACAACATGTACGAAGGTCGGTTGTCTCAATCTACAACACAACAAGTACGAAGGTCGGTTGTCTCAATCTACAACACAACATGTACGAAGGTCGGTTGTCTTAATCTACAACACAACAAGTACGAAGGTCGGTTGTCTCAATTTACAACACAACATGTACGAAGGTCGGTTGTCTCAATCTACAACACAACACGTATGAAGGTCGGTTGTCTCAATTTACAACACAACATGTACAAAGGTCGGTTGTCTCAATCTACAACACAACAAGTACGAAGGTCGGTTGTCTCAATTTACAACACAACATGTACAAAGGTCGGTCGTCTCAATCTACAACACAACATGTACGAAGGTCGGTTGTCTCAATTTACAACACAACATGTACAAAGGTCGGTTGTCTCAATCTACAACACAACAAGTACGAAGGTCGGTTGTCTCAATTTACAACACAACATGTACAAAGGTCGGTCGTCTCAATCTACAACACAACATGTACGAAGGTCGGTTGTCTCAATTTACAACACAACATGTACAAAGGTCGGTTGTCTCAATCTACAACACAACAAGTATGAAGGTCGGTTGTCTCAATTTACAACACAACATGTACAAAGGTCGGTCGTCTCAATCTACAACACAACATGTACGAAGGTCGGTTGTCTCAATTTACAACACAACATGTACAAAGGTCGGTTGTCTCAATCTACAACACAACATGTACGAAGGTCGGTTGTCTCAATTTACAACACAACATGTACAAAGGTCGGTTGTCTCAATCTACAACACAACGTGTACGAAGGTCGGTTGTCTCAATTTACAACACAACATGTACAAAGGTCGGTTGTCTCAATCTACAACACAACATGTACGAAGGTCGGTCGTCTCAATCTACAACACAACACGTACGAAGGTCGGTCGTCTCAATCTACAACACAACACGTACGAAGGTCGGTTGTCTCAATCTACAACACAACATGTACGAAGGTCGGTTGTCTCAATCTACAACACAACACGTACGAAGGTCGGTTGTCTCAATCTACAACACAACACGTACGAAGGTCGGTTGTCTCAATCTACAACACAACAAGTACGAAGGTCGGTTGTCTCAATCTACAACACAACACGTACGAAGGTCGGTCGTCTCGATCTACAACACAACATGTACGAAGGTCGGTCGTCTCAATCTACAACACAACACGTACGAAGGTCAGTTGTCTCAACCTACAACACAACATGTACGAAGGTCGATTGTCACAATCTAAAACATCACATCACATAACTTGTATGAAGGATGACGATATCTTATTTTTTAGAAATATACCCAAGACACAAAACGCCACATGCCTGCAATCAATCACAAACGATATCCAAATTTCAAAATGTTCTCTTTGGTTAAACTGTTCGGATATACAAAGTTCCAACGTCGTCGTATATTGAGAACTACGCACGACACTTGTATTATAAATTATAAACCAAAACAACTCAGCACATCAGCAATTACGAAATTAATATTGATGTAGGAATAGATGCGTCACACATTGGTGTTAAAAATAGTGTTAACATATAAGAAATTATAGATGTTCACATAAACCAATCACAGTGTTGATTGCCTGTCCATACAGTAACATTATGATACATACGTCATTGATGGCAGCAATGGCTGTTCGTGCGGACTGGTAGCCGCGGAGCGGCTGTTCCTGCAGCACATCTCTCATGGTCTGCAGCTTCGTTGTCAGTTCAGCCGAAGTAATTCGAAAGTTGGACGAATGCATTACATCATTCCTAATTGTTATCACCTGCAACAAATACAAAACGGGATCACGCACAAGTGGTACTTAAGAAATGTGTTAATTTGAAATTCCCTGCATCGCATTCAATAATTTATTTATAAGACAACTAAAATATGTATTGATGTTGCTGCCGATGTAGTCCTATGATTTGTTGGTGGTATAATTTACACAATCTATATATTAAATGAACATTATGTTTATTTATTCTTTGTATATTTGTAATCCTGTTACATACAAATCAATGATAGTATGCATAATGTTAATTACTATTGACATCCTGATATCGACGATTGTTCAGGTATCGTCACAATACAATTAAGTAAACTACCGATATAGTTCCGTCCTTACCGTCTTTACTTTCATCCTATCCAACTGGGGAATATTAAACGCCTTGCAATTAGTAATTAATTGCAGAAGTCCAGCCGTGTCGGTGTCAGCTGGGACGTTGCTAGCCGGGTCCTTCCCCTGGCCCATGTACACCTTCGCTAGTTGCCACGGATGTGTCGGCCACTCACGGGCGTCAGCGTTCGTCCAGTAGGGTGTGACTCTGCGCCCAGCCGCTTGTTCGATACTACGCAACCACAGGTCACACACGCCACACGGGCAGTTGATAGTCCATTGTCCATTTAATTTTTCAATTTTCTTGGCTGTGTTAGGGTGTGGACACACTCCGTGATTGAGTGAGCGGTGGAAGTTTGTGATGGTATCTGTGCAGAACTCAACCAACCCTTCACCAACACATCTCAAAGCCTGACTGGTTTTCAAGAAGTTGTGGTATTCTGGGTGCTGGAATCTACTAACTGCACTGCCTCCAGCAGCCATGTTGACCCGGCCTTATTCTGGATTCTACAACAACAACAACAACAACAACAACAACAACAACAACAACAACAACAACAACAACAACAACAAAAACAACATGGCTGCTACTGTTACTACTTCTACTACCACTACCACTACATATACCATTGTGTGTGTGCGCGCGTGCGTGCGTGTGTGTGTGTGTGTTTGTGCGTGTGCGTGTGCGTGTGCGCGTGCGAGTGCGTGTGTGTATGCGCGCATGTATATATGTATATGTGTGAAATTATCATTGATTTGTACATTTAGTTATGCATATACTCTCCTACTCTGTAAGGGGTCGTAGAGTAATATATTTGATTTGATTTTGAATAACTTTGATTTGATTTTACTACTACCACCACCACCACATCACAACTACCACCACATCCACCACAACCACCCCATCACCACCACCACCACCACAACCACAACCACCACCACAACTACCACCACCACCACCACCACAACCACCACCATCAACACCACCACCACATCCACCACTACAACTACCACCAGCAGCAGCAGCAGCAGCAGCAGCAGCAGCAGCAGCAGCAGCAGCAGCAGCAGCAGCAGCAGCAGCAGCAGCAGCAGCAGCAGCAGCAGCAGCAGCAGCAGCAGCAGCAGCAGCAGCAGCAGCAGCAGCAGCAGCAGCAGCAGCAGCAGCAGCAGCAGCAGCAGCAGCAGCAGCAGCAGCAGCAGCAGCAGCAGCAGCAGCAGCAGCAGCAGCAGCAGCAGCAGCAGCAGCAGCAGCAGCAGCAGCAGCAGCAGCAGCAGCAGCAGCAGCAGCAGCAGCAGCAGCAGCAGCAGCAGCAGCACCAGCACCACCACCACCACCACCACCACCACCACCACCACCACCACCACCACCACCACCACCACCACCACCACCACCACCTTGATTCCCTTGTAAGATAATCACTTATAAACACTCTCTATGAAAAGCATTTTACTCTCCCCGCTAAAGTGGCAACCGAAGACGTCTCATGTGCACTCGTCGTAGCCGAGTTACCTGCGCTGTCATGCTTTATAAGCACGACACACGACCACGTGTGTGTGTGTGTGCGTGCGTGCGTGCGTGCGTGCGTGCGTGTGTGTGCGTGTGCGTGCGTGCGTTCGAAACCAAGCAAATGTCAATTCAATACATAGAATGCAACGTGAGAATGAAGACTAAATTCGTAATAATTAGTGCAATTCTTGTAGTGTCTAGTTTATTTTGTAAGATTATTGCACAAATATTAAGCCACGCAAATGCCGTCTACTTTGTTGACAAGTAGGTTTACTATTCTAAATCGTAACCTTACTATTCTAAATCGTAACCAGTGGTTTGCAACAAAATCTGATATAAATTCATGCTCGTCCTCAGGATGGGTTCGGGGAGTTCGAACTATATTTTTTTCAGAAATCATTCTAAAAATCCCCGGCTGATTGTGTGAGACCGAGCACCCGTTTTCAAAACCCCGAGGACGGGCCTTAAATTACGACATTATGGGTTCTAGAAATTTTTTTTTAACTTGTTTAGCCCAATTTTACGTGCGCTTTGCTAGTTAGACACATTAAAAATCTTATTTACCCATAAAGTATTTTTTCTAATTTGTTTTGGCATATAGTACATAGTACAATATTAAACTTTGTCTACCGAAAAACATTTTAGGTATTGTCTTGTTGTTATTCCCTGTAAGTAGTTGGCTCACAGTTAGCACGTTGACATCGATGACACGGCATTGACACGGATGACAGCGTTGACACTGATGAAACAGTGTTGACACATCGTGGACAATGATGATACATCGCTGACACAGATGACACAGATGCCAAAACGCTGACACAGATAACAAAACGCTGACACGAAACCAAAACGTTGAAACGGATTACATGACATTGACATGGATGACACAACGTTGACTTGGATGACAAAACATTAGGCTCAGGCCTGAGTGAACGAGAATTGACACGTGGACAACGAATTGTGGATATTTACGGTATCTACCTTTTTGTTTATATTAAGTATGAATTATTGTAATAGTATGTACAACGAACTGACTATGTGTACACAATAGATCAACGGTGCCATTAAGTAGTCCCTACGTTATATCGGTGTAGTTATTATGCATTTACAAAAGACCTTTTGCTCTACATAGGCTTGTATGACGCGGCATTTATTTATAGCCGCGCGTATTTGGCTTTATATTTGGATAGCTGAATGCGGCTGCTCTCTCGACCACGACTGTTGTTAGCAGTCGTAGGTCGACACGGTTCAGATGAGATCAGGGGCGTAGCAAGCTGTACTACGGGTAGGGTTACAGTCATATCAAGACTTTGTTTGGTGTGGTAGTTGACTGTTAAATTCAGACTTCTGACGAAAAGATTTGACAGCTACTCACCGCTAATATGATCCCTCAGCCCATCCAATGTTTTTGTGCGTGCACCGGCCCTGGATATTTATGTAATGACTATTCATATAGAATAGCGGTTTCCGGTTGTAAGCCACGTTCCAGTATTTGTGCCTGGGATTTAAGGTCAAATCAACAACTACTAATCATTACTGACCACGTAAATACGGAGTCGTGACAACGTACTCCGTCATGGATCACCACGGTTCACATTAAACCTTGTATTGTCCAAGTTCGGGGTCATGACAACGAGTACACTGTCTGCATAAATCACAGCAGTGTATCAACATTCCTTGTCATGACAACGAGCACACTGTCTACATAAATCACAGCAGTGTATCAAGATTCCTTGTCTAAATCCGTCCCACAAAATATCTCTTGACTATGTACCACTTTCTGGAGTGTAAATCAGTGTCAAAACCTGGTGACTTCCCAGCCTGATAGTGTGTGTGAACTCTTGACATAAGCAAGCATCAACCAAAATAAGTGCCGGGTGACATGTAAAGACCGGATCTACCACATCGACTTACCTTATGGCGCAACAAACATATACTGCATGTTCGTAATTCGACTAAATATGTTGACTGCTCATTAAGGCGTTCTACGCAGGACAGACGTCAGTGGCTCGACTCTCAGCACCTGCGACACGCTCCGCGTCGCTTGGCTGTCACCGGCTGACTTCCGCATTGTAGAGGTCAATGGAAACGAGGCTACTGGCACCGTAAACTTACGAATTCTGCAAACGACGAACGATGAGTGTGCGTGCGTGCGTGCGTGCGTGCGTGCGTGCGTGCGGGCGTGCGTGCGTGCGTGTAGCTAGGTTAACCCCACCCGAGGCTCTATACTTATCACGTTTATGTATGCAGGTACCTATAGATTGAGAACAACTAAAACAAAATGCTACCTTTTTCTCCGTAACAACAGTCACCAGAGGGCAGTACTGCATGTGGCGACGACTATATTTTAATGCGTCCGCTGTCATAAGATATTAAGCTGGGAACGAACACACACACGCATGCACGCACACGCACACGCACACGCACACACACAGATACGCTAGCTAAAAGACAGTGATAACGATTGTTGATATAGCAGTACCTAAATGGTATTGTGTCAGTACCTTTTTGGAAAGCAGCTTCGCAAATTGCAAAGACTACACGACTATGTTTTCTTGCAGAGAATGGGAAAGGAAGGAGGAACATCGGGCAGATAATTAGACGGGAACACGAAACATTCAAAGCCCTCGGTTTTATCACCGGACAGATAATTAGATAGGAATATTGAACATTTCAAACTCTCAACTATATCCTCAGGTTTGCAACTGCATAGGAACAAGTTTCCAGCGATGTAACCAGGCAGAGAAGTGTACAATGACAAGCAACATACCAAGTGTACAACATACCAAGTGTACAACATACCAAGTGTACAACATACCAAGTGTACAACATACCAAGTGTACAATGACAAGCAACATACCAAGCTTTCACCAAATGTACAATAACGAGATGATCCCAAAGACAAAGGCCAGACGGTATAGATCAAAAGTGCAATAACGAGATGATCCCAAAGACAAAGGCCAGACGGTATAGATCAAAAGTGCAATAACGAGATGATCCCAAAGACAAAGGCCAGACGGTATAGATCAAAAGTGCAATAACGAGACGATCCCAAAGACAAAGGCCAGACGGTATAAATCAAATGTGGAATAACGAGACGATCCCAAAGACAAAGGCCAGACGGTATAGATCAAAAGTGCAATAACGAGATGATCCCAAAGACAAAGGCCAGACGGTATAGATCAAAAGTGCAATAACGAGACGATCGCAAAGACAAAGGCCAGACGGTATAAATCAAATGTGGAATAACGAGACGATCCCAAAGACAAAGGCCAGACGGTATAGATCAAAAGTACAATAATGAGATGATCCCAAAGACCAAGGCCAGACGGTATATAAGTCTTCTGAGCCGTGTTGCACAGCACGAACTGTGCGGCTCTGACAAAATCTGTATGCCTCAAGAAGAACTTACATTGACATTGTTACCCCGATGCCGGAGCTACTGCTACGGTGCTGCAATACATTGTTACCCCAATGCCGGAGCTACTGCTCCGGTGCTGCAACACACACGACAACAGCGGCAAACATTACGATACAAAACACAAGAGGCCATATACTGTGCGCCCATCGCGAGACTTGAGGAGAAGCTTATTCGTGCAGAACGGCACTCACGAGGTTTCAACGTCCGTTTGCTTGGCGCGCGTGAGGTGGCGGGCGATGACTACATAAAGACGGTCGAAAACATTCTACGGGATCAGTTCGCGTTAACTGGCAACATCATCGAGAATGCTCACCGTACCGGGAGACCACCGAATGACAACCCACGTCATATCATCGCTCGTTTCTCCAGCAGAGTCACCCAGGGTGCGGTTATGAGAGGTGCTCAAGGGAAACTAGCAAACACAAACTATCGTCTCATTGAAGACTTGACTCAAGAAGACGTGAAGGAAAAAACACGCATACGCCCATAGTCCCCATACATGAGTGAACTGGACAAGTCAACCGATGGCCATCCTTCCGAAATGGATAGTTTTTCTGTGAGGGACGTGAAGTCACCGCCGAGGAGATCAACACCTTCCTCAGCGAAATGGACTGAAACACTGTTACAACGTAACCATAGATAGCGAGAACCACACCCACCGTATAATGTTATGCACTTTGTTCGTGCGGATATTATATCATTATATATTGCTAGACCAATTTCGAGCCGCATAACCAGTGATTAGTCTCATCTAGCATTATAAGATTTCAGTGATACATGTTTAGTTATAGACCTATGCTTGGGGTATTATAGGCATATGCCACTACCATTATTGTTTTATGGTACTATACAATCAATAGGCCCACGTAAACAATATACAATATATATATGACCGTCTAAACAATAGATGGTCAACCCATAGTGTGTACGGTACAAATAGACGGTCAACCCATAGTGTGTACGGTACAAATAGACGGTCAACCCATAGAGTGTGTACGGTACAAATAGTCGGTCAACCCATAGAGTGTGTACGGTACAAATATGCTGTCAACCCATACAGTGAGTACGGTACAAATAGACGGTCAACCCATAGAGTGTGTACGGTACAAATAGACGGTCAAACCATAGTGTGTACGGTACAAATAGATGGTCAACCCATAGAGTGTGTACGATACAAATAGACGGTCAACCCACAGAGTGTGTACGGTACAAATATGCTGTCAACCCATACAGTGAGTACGGTACAAATAGACGGTCAAACCATAGTGTGTACGGTACAAATAGAGGGTCAACCCTACAGTGTGTACGGTACAAATAGGCTGTCAACCCATACAATGTGTATGGTACAAATATGCTGTCAACCCATACAGTGTGTACGGTACAAATAGACGGGAAACCCATACAGTGTGTACGGTACAAATAGACGGTCAACCCATACAATGTGTATGGTACAAATATGCTGTCAACCCATACAGTGTATACGGTACAAATAGACGGGCAACCGATACAGTGTGTACGGTACAAATAGACGGTCAACCCATACAGTGTGTATGGTACAAATAGACGGTCAACCTGTACAGTGTGTACGGTACAAATAGACGGTCAACCCATACAGTGTGTACGGTACAAATAGACGGTCAACCCATACAGTCTGTGTGGTACAAATATACGGGCAACCGATACAGTGTGTACGGTACAAATAGACGGTCAACCCATACAGTGTGTACGGTACAAATAGACGGTAAACCCATACAATGTGTACGGTACAAATAGACGGTCAACCCATAGTATGTACGGTACAAATAGACGGTCAACCCATACAGTGTGTACGGTACAAATAGACGGTCAACCTATACAGTCTGTGTGGTACAAATATACGGGCAACCGATACAGTGTGTACGGTACAAATAGACGGTCAACCCATATAGTGTGTACGGTACAAATAGACGGTCAACCCATACAGTGTGTACGGTACAAATAGACGGTCAACCCATAGTATGTACGGTACAAATAGACGGTCAACCCATACAGTGTGTACGGTACAAATAGACGGTCAACCCATACAATGTGTACGCAAATTCAATATTTAGGCTCTATTATCCAAGCAGCATTAAACTGGACTTCACACATTGACATAATATCAAATAAAATATCACGAACTTTGGGAGTCAAGAATAAGCTAAAGCACTTCCTACCGGGACCCATTAAATACTATGTATGATTCTTTAGTCGTGCCACACTTCAGCTATAGCGTTTTATCTTCGGGTTTTGATACGAATAGATTATCCAAACTTCAGAAAAGGGCAATCAGAAGTAAATAACTTTATTTTTACAACATAACATGTATAAAAAGACATTTATAATATATCTGAATACTTTCAATATGTTACGTTGTATGGCTGTCACTTGGCTTAGAGCCGTCGCCCAGCGACACCATTTAAACTAATTATCATTACTGTATTATTACATCTCAACCAAACAAGTTATCACCAGCCCATCATTGTAGTATTTCAGACGTCATCTAGATAAACACTGGGCCAAAGACTATAGTTTACCATAGTTACACATGTACAGTAAATACAAATATAAGAACCAGTGTTAGACACTAATTAGATAACATTAACGGTTTTGCTACACCATGCAATAGCTACTAACACTTTACAAACATTCCTGCACAAACGCTAACTGCTTCATATGTACTTAGGCTACACGTGATCACCATGTCCTGTCTTCCGATAAACTGTGACAATAAACTGTGACAATTATGTAAAACATGTTGTAGGCAATGTGTGCACACGGAAAACAACCATTGTAGGTGGTTCTCACGCTAACGGCATATTTTATAAGCCTTAGTGAGAGTCTCAGTTTTTTATGTTCAAGAAAAATAGTGTATGTATTTATTTCTGTCGAATCCAGAAATTCCAGTTCTAGTTCCACTCTCTTTGCTTCCTCGCTGTGTCTTATGGATGTGCTTCACTTTCTTTGCTTCCTTGCTGTATCTTGTGGATGTGCTTCACTCTCTTTGCTTCCTTGCTGTGTCTTGTGGATGTGCTTCACTTTCTTTGCTTCCTTGCTGTATCTTGTGGATGTGCTTCACTCTCTTTGCTTCCTCGCTGTGTCTTGTGGATGTGCTTCACTCTCTTTGCTTCCTCGCTGTGTCTTGTGGATGTGCTTCACTCTCTTTGCTTCCTTGCTGTGTCTTGTGGATGTGCTTCACTCTCTTTGCTTCCTCGCTGTGTCTTGTGGATGTGCTTCACTCTCTTTGCTTCCTCGCTGTGTCTTGTGGATGTGCTTCACTCTCTTTGCTTCCTCGCTGTGTCTTGTGGATGTGCTTCACTCTCTTTGCTTCCTTGCTGTGTCTTGTGGATGTGCTTCACTCTCTTTGCTTCCTCGCTGTGTCTTGTGGATGTGCTTCACTTTCTTTGCTTCCTCGCTGTGTCTTGTGGATGTGCTTCTCTCTCTTTGCTTCCTTGCTGTGTCTTGTGGATGTGCTTCACTCTCTTTGCTTCCTTGCTGTGTCTTGTGGATGTGCTTCTCTCTCTTTGCTTCCTCGCTGTGTCTTGTGGATGTGCTTCACTTTCTTTGCTTCCTCGCTGTGTCTTGTGGATGTGTTTCACTCTCTTTGCTTCCTCGCTGTGTCTTGTGGATGTGCTTCACTCTCTTTGCTTCCTTGCTGTGTCTTGTGGATGTGCTTCACTCTCTTTGCTTCCTCGCTGTGTCTTGTGGATGTGCTTCACTCTCTTTGCTTCCTTGCTGTGTCTTGTGGATGTGCTTCACTCTCTTTGCTTCCTCGCTGTGTCTTGTGGATGTGCTTCACTCTCTTTGCTTCCTTGCTGTGTCTTGTGGATGTGCTTCACTCTCTTTGCTTCCTTGCTGTGTCTTGTGGATGTGCCTCTCTCTCTTTGCTTCCTCGCCGTGTCTTGTGGATGTGCCTCTCTCTCTCTCTCTCTCTCTCTCTCTCTCTCTCTCTCTCTCTCTCTCTCTCTCTCTATCTTTGCTTCCATGCTGTGTCTTGTGGATGTGCTTCACTCTCTTTGCTTCCTTGCTGTGTCTTGTGGATGTGCCTCTCTCTCTCTCTCTCTCTCTCTCTCTCTCTCTCTCTCTATCTTTGCTTCCTTGCCGTGTCTTATGGGTGTGCTTCTCTCTGTGCTCTTTCTCGTCGTGTCTTATGGGTGTGCTTCTTTCTCATTTCCTCGTCGTGCCATATATATGTGGTTCTCTCTCTGCTTTTTATTGCTTATTTCTCTCCTTCTCATCATGTCTTCATGGATTATACCCATTTTGAATGCCTGAAACAGAAACATTTTGCATCTAATCTTACTACTCGTAAAAATAACAGGTCACTCGTGTGTGTGTGTGTGTGTGTGTGTGTGTGTGTGTGTGTGTGTGTGTGCGTGTGCGTGCGTGCGCGTGTGCGTGTGTGCGTGTGTGGTGTGCATATTTCTGTTCGACCGTTACTGGACGGATGGATTATATTAGTAGTGTGAAAAAATTTATCTTACAAATTATGAATTTGGAATAGCATGACAAATCATCACCATCTACTGTCACGTGCTTTGGGGCAAAACGGCAAAACAAAAGTCCAGCAGATCCATGAAATTTGTTATTACAAATACAGCAAAGATTAAATACAACTTCAAAAAGGCAAATCAACTTTAAAAAGCAAACCCTTTATAGTCTCTGATTATCTCTATTAATATGATATATCCACTTCAAATGTGTAACTGAGCTCATTCAAGCAATAGTCTTAGTCAAATAGTTAAACGTGGACATGTCTACATCTCAACATCTGTTATTATTTCTAGCCCATTTCTCATAGAATCACATAACACATACATATGCCAGTATTATCACGTGACCCAGTAGTATCCACTCACTGCGTTCGACGTCGTCAGCAACATCATGCAGGTCGATGTTTCTAAGAGCGGCGCAGAGCTGGTCAGCCATCGCTGCGGGCTCTCTACCTTTCGCTGCCTGGTCTCTCCAGTGAAGCAGTATCTCAGCCGTGACCCGCCGTGTATTGCGCGGGAAATTATTCTCTTGTCGTTTTATGAATTGTGTCTGAACGTCCAGGGCGAGCCCAAGTTCAAAATATTCATGGCCTATCATGTTGGCCACACCATTTAGAAACCGATCACTCAGCATCCCTACAAGCAAACAACAAGACAGAAAGTTGGCATTATCATGTTCACTGAATTCGTTTTCACTGGCTTTACTTACGACAGCATTATGAACATGGATTTACAACTTCTGAATTGACCGTGCCTAGCAATGTAATCTAATTATTGTTACATTTTATTAACTACTACTAACAGTTTTTACAGATCCATAATTACAAGACTGACCTGACATCTTATATATAAGTGCAATAAATAATAATATCAATAACGTGAAAACGTGATTATGTCTTTACACAAGGACTTTATACGTAGCCAGATTTGTCCAAATAACAGTGTTCCTATAAATATGTACCATTTTAAGTTTCTAATGCAACTTATATGTGTATTAATTTGTGCGAACCTAGAGTAATCCACGTACTTGTCTTGTAGTTATATATTTATTTTAATTGAACTGTTCAGAGGAGTTTGGTTTTTCAACATTGGATTACTGTGTTTCAGAATATTAAGTCTTTTGAATGTCCAATTCCTATTAAGCTGATGAAGTATCCTTCTCGTATTCATTTTAGGCATATTTATCTTGTAGGTATGTTTTGATTAAATAAACGACCTGTGATGTTACTGCATGATTTTCCTTGTGGGTTGTTGCTACATTTCTCGAGTTGATGTAGATGAAATATGTAATTATTTTCAGAATTTCACTTTAAGCGTATCGCACTAAGCTTAAAATCGATATGTTTGAGCTCTTCAAAAAGCCTCTATTTCCCAACATTCTGCATTAATGTATTCTATATTTGAACTTAATATTATTGAAATACCTGACACGTCGGTGTTATCTCGACAAATGGCTTCTTCTGGGTCGTCTACAGAGGCAAGACAAAGAATTATGTTCTATGTGTGGGTGCTACCACAATACAACTGCCTGCCAACATCACCCAAGTTTAGGTATCCCCTCATATACAACATAGTTCCCAAATTAACATTAGGAAAGTATCATATATGTGACATCATAACCAAAATACGTTTGTTAAAATACATGTGACATTATTTCTGGTCTGCTCTAGTAGAGTTACTTGAGACGCAGTTCCAAAAAGCATAATGAATAGAGTAGCACTGCTAGAACAATACTTATAAGAACTTCCCGAACTGATGTTTCTTTAGAATTGTTTTATACTAATTATCTGGTATGTAGCATTTGCAGAAATTGCCGCAATTTCAAAGGAACGTATCTTTGCATACATCTCATTATAAAACGTATTCAGAAAGTTATCTGTAAAATAAACGAGTGTACTAATTTAATAACTAAATAATTAGTATAGTTGCTGTGGATTTGAAAATGTGAACAACAACATTATTTTAAAGGTGCGGAATAAGGAAGCATGATTATGATACACAGCTTCTCTCCAATCTCCCGGAACACTTGTCTTCCAGTTATGTTTAATATTTTAACCAAATGTGTGAAACAATCATTAAAGCATCAAAGTAGAATGCACCTTTGAGGACGCATTTGTCTGACGTCGCCGCTCGACTTGTACTCACAAGTTCGGTGAGCTGCTCTCCGTGAAGCTGCAATCTATCTACAACAGATCCATTGATATGTCGTCATGTCTGCATTGTAACAATTGTTATTAGTGCATTTAACTACTTATAGTTAAATAACTACACAAGGCTATATACATTTTTAATAGGTATCACATGAATGTATCACAACATCGCAATGATATTCCACAGTGAACTATCCTTGGTCTCCTTGCGTGCTACAGTCTTCAACATTACCTTTGTCACACATCTCTGATTTAGTAACTGATGTCGCGCCTGCATCCTCGGAGGCAGAGCGTCCAGGGTTAGGCACTCTACCCATACAGTCATCCTCGGAGGCAGAGCGTCCAGGGTTAGGCACTCTACCCATACAGTCATCCTCGGAGGCAGAGCGTCCAGGGTTAGGCACTTTACCCATACAGTCTTCAACATTACCTTTGTCACACATCTCTGATTTAGTAACTGATGTCGCGCCTGCATCCTCGGAGGCAGAGCGTCCAGGGTTAGGCACTCTACCCATACAGTCATCCTCGGAGGCAGAGCGTCCAAGGTTAGGCACTCTACCCATACAGTCATCCTCGGAGGCAGAGCGTCCAGGGTTAGGCACTCTACCCATACAGTCATCCTCGGAGGCAGAGCGTCCAGGGTTAGGCACTCTACCCATACAGTCATCATCGGAGGCAGAGCGTCCAGGGTTAGGCACTCTACCCATACAGTCATCCTCGGAGGCAGAGCGTCCAGGGTTAGGCACTTTACCCATACAGTCATCCTCGGAGGCAGAGCGTCCAGGGTTAGGCACTCTACCCATACAGTCATCCTCGGAGGCAGAGCGTCCAGGGTTAGGCACTCTACCCATACAGTCATCCTCGGAGGCCAAGCATCCAGGGTTAGGCACTCTACCCATACAGTCATCCTCGGAGGCAGAGCGTCCAAGGTTAGGCACTCTACCCATACAGTCATCCTCGGAGGCAGAGCGTCCAGGGTTAGGCACTCTACCCATACAGTCATCCTCGGAGGCAGAGCATCCAGGGTTAGGCACTCTACCCATACAGTCATCCTCGGAGGCAGAGCGTCCAAGGTTAGGCACTCTACCCATACAGTCATCCTCGGAGGCAGAGCGTCCAGGGTTAGGCACTCTACCCATACAGTCATCCTCGGAGGCAGAGCGTCCAGGGTTAGGCACTCTACCCATACAGTCATCCTCGGAGGCAGAGCGTCCAGGGTTAGGCACTCTACCCATACAGTCATCCTCGGAGGCAGAGCGTCCAGGGTTAGGCACTCTACCCATACAGTCATCCTCGGAGGCAGAGCGTCCAGGGTTAGGCACTCTACCCATACAGTCATCCTCGGAGGCAGAGCGTCCAGGGTTAGGCACTCTATCCATACAGTCATCCTCGGAGGCAGAGCGTCCAGGGTTAGGCACTCTACCCATACAGTCATCCTCGGAGGCAGAGCGTCCAGGGTTAGGCACTCTACCCATACAGTCATCCTCGGAGGCAGAGCGTCCAAGGTTAGGCACTCTACCCATACAGTCATCCTCGGAGGCAGAGCGTCCAGGGTTAGGCACTCTACCCATACAGTCATCCTCGGAGGCAGAGCGTCCAGGGTTAGGCACTCTACCCATACAGTCATCCTCGGAGGCAGAGCGTCCAGGGTTAGGCACTCTACCCATACAGTCATCCTCGGAGGCAGAGCGTCCAGGGTTAGGCACTCTACCCATACAGTCATCCTCGGAGGCAGAGCGTCCAAGGTTAGGCACTCTACCCATACAGTCATCCTCGGAGGCAGAGCGTCCAAGGTTAGGCACTCTACCCATACAGTCATCCTCGGAGGCAGGGCGTCCAGGGTTAGGCACTCTACCCATACAGTCATCCTCGGAGGCAGAGCGTCCAGGGTTAGGCACTCTACCCATACAGTCATCCTCGGAGGCAGAGCGTCCAGGGTTAGGCACTCTACCCATACAGTCATCCTCGGAGGCAGAGCGTCCAGGGTTAGGCACTCTACCCATACAGTCATCCTCGGAGGCAGAGCGTCCAGGGTTAGGCACTCTACCCATACAGTCATCCTCGGAGGCAGAGCGTCCAGGGTTAGGCACTCTACCCATACAGTCATCCTCGGAGGCAGAGCGTCCAGGGTTAGGCACTCTACCCATACAGTCATCCTCGGAGGCAGAGCGTCCAGGGTTAGGCACTCTACCCATACAGTCATCCTCGGAGGCAGAGCGTCCAGGGTTAGGCACTCTACCCATACAGTCATCCTCGGAGGCAGAGCGTCCAAGGTTAGGCACTCTACCCATACAGTCATCCTCGGAGGCAGAGCGTCCAGGGTTAGGCACTCTACCCATACAGTCATCCTCGGAGGCAGAGCATCCAGGGTTAGGCACTCTACCCATACAGTCATCCTCGGAGGCAGAGCGTCCAGGGTTAGGCACTCTACCCATACAGTCATCCTCGGAGGCAGAGCGTCCAGGGTTAGGCACTCTACCCATACAGTCATCCTCGGAGGCAGAGCGTCCAGGGTTAGGCACTCTACCCATACAGTCATCCTCGGAGGCAGAGCGTCCAGGGTTAGGCACTCTACCCATACAGTCATCCTCGGAGGCAGAGCGTCCAGGGTTAGGCACTCTACCCATACAGTCATCCTCGGAGGCAGAGCGTCCAAGGTTAGGCACTCTACCCATACAGTCATCCTCGGAGGCAGAGCGTCCAGGGTTAGGCACTCTACCCATACAGTCATCCTCGGAGGCAGAGCGTCCAGGGTTAGGCACTCTACCCATACAGTCATCCTCGGAGGCAGAGCGTCCAGGGTTAGGCACTCTACCCATACAGTCATCATCGGAGGCAGAGCGTCCAGGGTTAGGCACTCTACCCATACAGTCATCCTCGGAGGCAGAGCGTCCAGGGTTAGGCACTCTACCCATACCGTCGAATGCACCATTTCATTTGTGGGTTTGACCAGTGGTTGTATAACTATATAACTGACGTAATGAACACATCAATAGTCATTGAGTTTGACCAGTGGTTGTATAACTATATAACTGACGTAATGAACACATCAATAGTCACGTATTCGAGAAGAGAGGGGGAGAGGGAAGGGAGAGAGGGGGAGGAAAGGGAGAGAGGGGTAGTGGGAAGGGAGAGAGGAGGGAAAGGGAAGGGAGGGAGAGGGGGAGAGGGAAGGGAGAGAGGGAGCAGCGTACTTAATGATATTAGAAGCGTAATGCCACGCTCAATTGCATTAAAATATTTACAATTTCCATACCTTGAAGAAGTTGATTGGATCTTGTTTGTTCTTCGAGTTGTTGCTTCAGTTTCTCGTTCGATTGCATAATGGTCAATACGTCAATTTGTAGTCGTTTCTTTAGATCCGTGTCGGTTTGGATGACTGACAACATGTCCTGTTACAGAAATCATAATATTTCACTGGCTGACATAGCTAATATACAATGTCATAGCAAAGCAACAAACGCTTTATTTTTACATGTTCGATGTTAACAACGTGTATTACAGAAATATATTTCCATTAACATTAAAGTTGCCTGCTCAATTAAATTTTTTTGCTCGTCTCATTTCAAATTCATTTTGCGAAAATTCAGACTTACCTAATATCCACTACGACAGGCTAGCTCGTGTGTGCAACTTTTGTATGTAGTTTTTGTAAAATCATCAGACAAACTTTAAAATGATTCAATGCTTGATCCAGAAATCTATTGACGTGAAAATGGAAACACGAAAGACTCACGAATGTCGCCCTTAGTGAAATTCCATAGCTTTGTCACGTGATCGGCGAGAGGATAGAAGTCACGCCCATGATCAGCATTGACCCCATATAGTCTTTACCGTTTTGGAGATCCACTATTTTGTAGCTTACCAGATCTAATGACTAAAGTAAATTATTTCGTTGATTTGAAAAAAAATACGCACTTTTGTGTTAAACCGACTGCGATTAAAAAGTAAGATCCTTTGATGCTAATCATGTTCTAAATGTGAATATAATTACAACAAGGTACAACAAACATGCTGTCATGAAACACGGTTGTGTAGTATTTTGAATCCTAAAATAATTACAAACTCAAAAGTCGATGAAACAGAGGACCGATACGCGATTTGTTTGAACAGTTTCCATGTATCATGTGGTACCAATAATGAAGTTTCTAGTTAAACTGCTCTTTAAAGTGCAAAAATAATTATTATAATAATAAATATTATGCTTATCAGCCATAAAGCTACATCAAGATAAATACTGACATCATCACTGATAAATGTCTACAAAAACACACCATTCTTGCAATGTTTACAATTATTTAGTTTTATAATCCAGTTGAGGGGATTACACTAGGGTTTTTACCTAATCTCACCAAAAAATTGCCAAATGTCCGTCTATGTTGCCAAATTTTAGAGTTAACGTAATTGACTACTCGGGGATTGCCAGGCAGGTTTATGGTGTAGCAAGCTGTATAATTCATTGATGTTGTTGTGCAAATGGAAAACTACACTAAATGTTGCCTCATAAGTTGACATAAGGGAAACTGTCAGACGAAAAATAGTTTGAATATGTTACCGTAGTGAATGAGAGAAGCCTACAAGTATATGTGACATATAGAAAGAGTCAACAAGGTAGATAATGAAAGGGTAATTATGTATTACCGTTGTGTTACTTGTCTGGTCCGCTATCATTTCCTTCCACATGTCACGTTCCTGCGCAATGACGGCCGGGTCAGTGATATCTATGACGGCAGTCCCAATCTACAACACAACACGTACAAAGGTCGGTGGTCCCAATCTACAACACAACACGTACGAAGGTCGGTTGTCCCAATCTACAACACAACACGTACGAAGGTCGGTTGTCCCAATCGACAACACAACACGTACGAAGGTCGGTTGTCCCAATCTACAACACAACACGTACGAAGGTCGGTTGTCCCAATCTACAACACAACACGTACGAAGGTCGGTTGTCCCAATCTACAACACAACACGTACGAAGGTCGGTTATCCCAATCTACAACACAACACGTACAAAGGTCGGTGGTCCCAATCTACAACACAACACGTACGAAGGTCGGTTGTCCCAATCTACAACACAACACGTACGAAGGTCGGTTCTCCCAATCTACAACACAACACGTATGAAGGTCGGTTGTCCCAATCTACAACACAACACGTACGAAGGTCGGTTGTCCCAATCTACAACACAACACGTACGAAGGTCGGTTGTCCCAATCTACAACACAACACGTACAAAGGTCGGTGGTCCCAATCTACAACACAACACGTACGAAGGTCGGTTGTCCCAATCTACAACACAACACGTACGAAGCTCGGTTGTCCCAATCTACAACACAACACGTACGAAGGTCGGTTGTCCCAATCTACAACACAACACGTACGAAGGTATGTTGTCCCAATCTACAACACAACACGTACGAAGGTCGGTTGTCTCGATCTACAACACAACATGTACGAAGCTCGGTTGTCCCAATCTACAACACAACACGTACGAAGGTCGGTTGTCTCGATCTACAACACAACATGTACGAAGCTCGGTTGTCCCAATCTACAACACAACACGTACGAAGGTCGGTTGTCCCAATCTACAACACAACACGTACGAAGGTATGTTGTCCCAATCTACAACACAACACGTACGAAGGTCGGTTGTCCCAATCTACAACACAACACGTACGAAGGTCGGTTGTCCCAATCTACAACACAACACGTACGAAGGTCGGTTGTCCCAATCTAAAACACAACACGTATTATTAAGTAGATCTAAAATGATGAATGTTCACATAAACCAATCACAATGTTATCTGCCTGTCCATGTATTGCCATTATGAAACATACGTCATTGATGGCAGCAATGGCTGTTGTTGCGGACTGATAGCTGTGCAGCACCGGTTCCTGCAGCACATCTCTCATGGCCTGTAGATTCGTCGCCAGTTCAGTTGCACTGAATTCATAGTTACTCGAATGCATTACAGCATTCCTAAGTTCTCTTACCTGAAAACCCACAATAAAAACATGCAAAGTTGCTTGCGCGACATTTATTTTGTGTTTGAATATATAACATCTATACTGATTTTGTTCGCATCAGATATTGAACAGAATGTAATAATTTTATTGAAAAGGGCATTAATTCTTCCCTTACATGTGACATTCGCTGATGAGAAGTTGTTTGCCAACTACCAACTGCAATGTTGTCTTGGGGTTTGTTACAGTTAGCATTTTATACAACACATACATTAAGTGATCACTGCGTGCTTAAAAAGGACAAAGCTGCCTTCTCTCAGCGAGATTCTAGCGCATAACTTCAGTCGATATTAACCTTTTTATCTACAAAACTTTCTTGAGAATTATTATTTCACTAACTCGCTAACTAACGCCAAACGAGTCGGAGAGAAAATATCATTTATTAACTTGTTCGACTTGTTTCTTTTATGGTATCAAATTACTTGCAATTAAACATGCTATTTATATTTGGATATAGAAAACTCTTATAAACAAGATGTTGCCAAATGGTCTTCCCCGTGTAATTGTTATCCTAATGCAGATGTTTTAATGTCAACGTGTATACCTTTTGTTGTTATTAGCATCTTGATATTGTTGATTTTTAGGAATTACCACGATAATATTACAAAATAAACAATAAATTACTAACCGATGTTACTTTCACCCTGTTCAACTTGGGAATATTAAACTCCTTGCAATTATTAATTAATTGCAGAAGTCCAGCCGTGTCAGTGTCAGCTGGGACGTTGCTAGCCGGGTCCTTCCCCTGGCCCATGTACACCTTCGCTAGTTGCCACGGATGTGTCGGCCACTCACGGGCGTCAGCGTTCGTCCAGTAGAGTTTGACGTTGCGTCTAGCCGCTTGTTCGATGCTACGCAACCACAGGTCACACACACCACACGTGCAGTCAATCGTCCATTGTCCATTTAATTTTTCAATTTTCTTGGTTGTGTTAGGGTGTGGACACACTCCGTGATTGAGTGAGCGGTGGAAGTTTGTAATGGTATCTGTGCAGAACTCAACCAACCCTTCACCAACACATCTCAAAGCTTGACTGGTTTTCAAGAAGTTAATATACTCAGGTTTCTGGAATCTGCCAACTGCACTGCCAGCTGCAGCCATGCTTTTCAAAATTGTCTGGTATTCTACAACAACAACGACCACGACAACAACAACCCTTAAATGTAATATACCACGGCTGATCAAGCGAACTGTTGAAGCAAATTGTCTGTATTATTTATTCACGTGATATGGTTTCTATAATACTTACACTAAGATATTGAATAAACACAAATATTTTGACTAAATAAAAACATCTGTATGTGCCTGCAGCTATCACAATAAAACTACCATGGAAAAGCCGAAAGATCAACGCATTCTTTCCAAAGACAATCGTCACAACGACCACGGTCACGAATAACCTAGATTAAGACAAATGTCATGGCGACAACCGTCATGGATGACCTAGTTAATGTGCACTGCTTAAATGGAGCTGTGCACTGTAAAAATTAACCCACAAACATATCAACTCTAGGTCATCAATTACTGTGAACCGCGTTGACACTGGTGACACGTTGTTGACACGGATGACACAACGTTGACACGGATGATACATTTTGACAATGATGGCACACTACCACTACCCCCTGGGCCCAGCGATGCACACTATCAGCTACAGCGAAGGACGATTTGTGCTGAGTTTTCTTAACTTTTGTATAAGCACAACCTGCGCTACAATATTGAATAATAGCCCCTAGCCTACCATTCACTAGGCTGTGCTACAGTATTGAATAACAGCCCCTAGCCTACCATTCACTAGGCTGTGCTACAGTATTGAATAACAGCCCCTAGCCTACCATTCACTAGGCTGTGCTACAGTATTGAATAACAGCCCCTAGCCTACCATTCACTAGGCTGTGCATTATGAAAAGGCCTGTTGCTCTATTTTGCTTTATAAGTCACGGCATTTATGTATAGCTGCGCGTCTCTTGTTGAATGGTTCTCCAGGCTAGCTGCGTGTCTGCTTTCTCGACCATAACAACATCTGAGCCTCGAAAGGTCTTTGCAGTTAGCAGTCACAGGTCGTCACGGGTCGTCACGGGTCGTCACGGTTCACGGTGAATAGTTATGTTTAAAAGCGGATTTGCGTCTCAAAACCACTGTTTGTGTTTGCCCTGGAGGGCCGGGTCATCCCGGGATTGAAAAAAAATCTTCATTCAAAATGTAGCATATACTTTTCCACCCGAGTTGCGCCTAACAGTGTTTAACTTGATCGTAATGACAGCGAATCGCTGTCACGTGACACTGTCAACATTGTCGCACCTTGGAATCAATACTTTGTCTAAATCCACTTTTCGAACAGTGACTGTCAAATTCGAACAGTAACTGTCAAATTCCTGGGGATTTCACGACCACATCATAGGACAATAGTGCTATAAACATAATTAAGTTAGCAAAGTGAGGACACGATTGAAGGGAAAAGGACCTATACATACGTGCCGGGTGACTGCGCATGAGAGTCGGTTCACTTACCTTGTAGCACACTGTAGGTGAAATGTGCCGACTAACGCTGTTAATATACGTGAAGGAGTTCGACGACAGACTCGACGTTCGGGCGTATTCTTTTTGTCTCTCCGACCTGTCCGCGGAGCGAAATGTCGTATTCTTTTTGACGCGGAGTGGTCACGTGATCTCTCCGCGCTAAATAGACCAGAACGGAGAAGCGGTCCAGACCGCTCCGACCTCGCCGCCTGCGGGGCATGTCGCGAGCTTAGCACAAACATTGATAAGTGGCATTTGTACAAAATATGAAATTAAACGTGTAGTTTCCTGTTCGCTTTGTACACGTGACAACGCAATGATGTATATAGTCGCTGAAGAAAAAATCGCTAACAACTGACACGCCTACTTATTCTGCGTCCATATTGTTTATGGGCGATAACAAGGCGGTTGCTACCCTCTCTGAAGTCTGTTCTTTTTGATCCACTCCGCATTCTCCGCTTCAGGTGGCTCCGCGGACGTCAAAAAGAATACGCCCTTCAGTAGCTCGATTCTCAGCGCCTGCGACACGATACGCCTTACGCGGCTGTCGCCAGCTAACTTCTGCGTTGTCGATATTTTACACCAGTTACGGCCGAAAAGGCTTTCGACACAGTAGTTGTTTTTGGTCAACGCTTTTTATAGATGCAGAGATTCTGAGGATGTAGAAGGTCACCGACAGCATATTGGGGAGATCAGCTGCCTGAAATACGACTATTCACTTGGCAGCTGTGTCCTTGTCCTTCCACTAGTCATCTTCTCTGAGCCTCTCCAGAGTGCTGTTTGCTGTGGTGCATTCGTCGTACAACTCATCCATGTGGATGTTCAATTTGCGGAGTAGGTTGAGCTTCTCAGTTACTTTATGAAAGTCATTGAATGTGAGCCGGCCAGGATGGAGAGAGAGGGGCTGCAGACTGAAGAGCCAGTTCTCCTCTGAGAAGTTGAACCACTTCTCTACATATCTGATGGCAGTGTTGAGGAACTCGGTGAACTCTGACCTGGCAGTGTTTTGTTCAGCTGCAGAGAGGCACTAAAGTTTAACCCTGGTGAGTAGCCGTAGAACCCACCTTCCCTCCTCCGAGTCATCTTGTCTTTGGAAGACATCACGATGGGGAAAAGGTCAACGCAGGTCGTGTCGTTTCTCTCTAGCTTCTTAATAACCTCTTCAAAAGAGAGATGATGTGGTTGTAGATGAGGAGGTACACTTCAACCATATCTGCATATTCCTCCTGCACTTCTGCTGCGTCCATGTTTAGCTTTAACAGACCTTGGATTTGTCTTGGCACTCATCCCCCGGCTGATAAAGTAGGATTTCAGAGCAGACCAACTTTGCAGGAGTCGGGAGGGAGTCCCTTCGTTTGGCCGAGCATGAGAAGAAGCTGTACACCTTCAGTACAACATTCTCCACTACCCAGAGCATACTTCACAGTGCTATGCACAACATGAGCATGGCAGTTTCCTCGCAGAAGATCATTCTGAGTTTTTTTCAGGTTTGTGTACACATAGTTGTGGATACCATAATTTACGTTGGTGTTATCAGCACTGAATGCAGATACTTGATCCATTGACAAGCCAAGGAGCTTCTCCAGGGAGCGCATTATACAGCTCACTATCCCTGCTGCAGATTCGTCTGCGTTCTCCACAAAGTCCAACATTTTGTTTGATGCCCCACTCTCTGGCGTGAAGAACCTGACCGCAAGGCGAACAGCTTTATGTTGGAGGCATCCGTCTGAAGGAAAAATGTGAGAAGTCTTTCCAATTGAGAGGTTAACATGTTCAGCAGATCACCCACTGCCTTGTGAGCAAGCAAATCCCCCACTGCCCTGGGAGCAAGCATATAACCAACTGCCTTGTGAGCAAGCACATCACTCACTGCCTTGGGAGCAAGCACATCACCCACTGCCTTGGGAGCAAGCACATCACCCACTGCCTTGGGAGCAAGCACATCACCCACTGCCTTGGGAGCAAGCATATCACCCACTGCCTTCGGAGCAACCACATCCCCCACTGCCCTGAGAGCAAGCACATCACCCACTGCCTTGGGAGCAAGCACATCACCCACTGCCCTGGGAGCAAGCATATCACCCACTGCCTTGGGAGCAAGCACATCCCCTACTGCCCTGAGAGCAAGCACATCCCCCACTGCCTTGGGAGCAAGCACATCACCCACTGCCTTGGGAGCAAGCACATCCCCCACTGCCCTGAGAGCAAGCACATCCCCCACTGCCTTGGGAGCAAGCATATCACCCACTGCCTTGGGAGCAAGCACATCCCCCACTGCCCTGAGAGCAAGCACATCACCCACTGTCTTGAGAGCAAGCACATCACCCACTGCCTTGGGAACAAGCACATCACCCACTGCCCTGAGAGCAAGCACATCACCCACTGCATTGGGAGCAAGCACATCACCCACTGCCTTGGGAGCAAGCACATCACCCACTGCCTTGTGAGCAAGCACATCACCCACTGCCTTGTGAGCAAGCACATCACCCACTGCCTTGTGAGCAAGCACATCACCCACTGCCTTGGGAGCAAGCACATCACCCACTGCCTTGTGAGCAAGCACATCACCCACTGCCTTGTGAGCAAGCACATCACCCACTGCCTTGTGAGCAAGCACATCACCCACTGCCTTGTGAGCAAGCACATCACCCACTGCCTTGGGAGCAAGCACATCACCCACTGCCTTGGGAGCAAGCACATCTTTAACCAGTGCTTCTGCTTTGGTTCTCCCACAAGCTAACGTTTTTGCCATCTTGGACTCGTGAAAAGTCTGGCCACAGTCAGCACAGTCAGCACAGTCAGCACTGTCAGCACAGTCAGCACAGTCAGCACTGTCAGCACAGTCAGCACCGTCAGCACAGTCAGCACTGCTGCAGCGCAAGTTGTGCTTCACGGTATGATATACATAAGCCAACTCAGCAGCTGTCACCTAGAGCGGAGAGGATGAGAGAATTGGTTATAAATCTGATATAACAACAATATGAATTCTTAATGGAAATAGCATATACATTTATTTCAAAGATATCCATGTTTTATACAACTTTTTGAATGTATCCTATTCAAAAGATGTGAAATGCAATCTAATATACTTATAGTCCAACATCTTTGAGACAGGATGGAATATCATTTGCATGATTATGTTAGTTTTAGCACTGATCAATTGTTCAGTATTCATAGCTTATCAACAAATCATAATGTTTGAAGCATCTTTATTAAAACATTATCTGAATCAATGACAGAGATTTTAGTGAATTGGTCATTAATCCACAACTAATTATTTACTACAGTTCTCATTTTTCAGGTAGCTATAGTTAATGAACATCTAGGTCTAATGAAAATTACATGCACTGAGTTAATATAAAATAAATTGGTCATTAATCCACAACTAATTATTTACTACAGTTCTCATTTTTCAGGTAGCTATAGTTAATGAACATCTAGGTCTAATGAAAATTACATGCACTGAGTTAATATAAAATAAATAGCCTAGGCTAACGTTACTGACTTACTCCTATGCTAGCTAGCTTCTATGTTATTTTTTTCCCAAACACAGATCATAAACCAGGAACAAATATATCATATCTAAGGAATAACAGAACATAAAATTTAATAAAATAAAAACATCGCATACCCATATCAGCCACAGGTGATGTCTGAGGTAAGAGAAATTGCGAGATTGCTCCCTGAGTCTTCTGTACTCTACATTGCGGACATGAGTGTCTCCTGATGCACGCTGTTTCACACCCCACACCCCACCATGGGCAATAGAAACAACTCTTACATTGCGGACATGAGTGTCTCCTGCTGCACGCTGTTTCACACCCCACACCCCACCATGGGCAATAGAAACAACTCTTACATTGCGGACATGAGTGTCTCCTGATGCACGCTGTTTCACACCCCACACCCCACCATGGGCAATAGAAACAACTCTTACATTGCGGACATGAGTGTCTCCTGATGCACGCTGTTTCACACCCCACACCCCACCATGGGCAATAGAAACAACTCTTACATTGCGGACATGAGTGTCTCCTGCTGCACGCTGTTTCACATCATACACCCCACCATGGGCAATAGACACAGCTTTTACATTGCGGACATGAGTGTCTCCTGCTGCACGCTGTTTCACATCACACACACCACCATGGGCAATAGAAACAACTCTTACATTGCGGACATGAGTGTCTCCTGATGCACGCTGTTTCACATCATACACCCCACCATGGGCAATAGACACAGCTCTTACATTGCGGACATGAGTGTCTCCTGCTGCACGCTGTTTCACATCACACACCCCACCATGGGCAATAGAAACAACTCTTACATTGCGGACATGAGTGTCTCCAGATGCACGCTGTTTCACATCACTCACCCCACCATGGGCAATAGAAACAACTCTTACATTGCGGACATGAGTGTTTCCTGATGCACGCTGTTTCGCACCCCACACCCCACCATGGGCAATAGAAACAACTCTTACATTGCGGACATGAGTGTCTCCTGATGCACGCTGTTTCACATCACACACCCCACTATGGGCAATAGAAAGAACTCTTACATTGCGGACATGAGTGTCTCCTGATGCACGCTGTTTCACATCACACACCCCACCATGGGCAATAGAAAGAACTCTTACATTGCGGACATGAGTGTCTCCTGATGCACGCTGTTTCACATCACACACCCCACCATGGGCAATAGAAAGAACTCTTACATTGCGGACATGAGTGTCTCCTGATGCACGCTGTTTCACATCACACACCCCACCATGGGCAATAGTAACAACTCTTACATTGCGGACATGAGTGTCTCCTGCTGCACGCTGTTTCACATCACACACCCCACCATGGGCAATAGAAACAACTCTTACATTGCGGACATGAGTGTCTCCTGATGCACGCTGTTTCACATCACACACCACACCATGGGCAATAGAAACAACTCTTACATTGCGGACATGAGTGTCTCCTGCTGCACGCTGTTTCACATCACACACCCCACCATGGGCAATAGAAACAACTCTTACATTGCGGACATGAGTGTCTCCTGATGCACGCTGTTTTACATCACACACCCCACCCCACCATGGGCAATAGAAACAACTCTTACATTGCGGACATGAGTGTCTCCTGATGCACGCTGTTTCACATCACCCACCCCACCATGGGCAATAGAAACAACTCTTACATTGCGGACATGAGTGTCTCCTGATGCACGCTGTTTCACATCACACACCCCACCATGGGCAATAGAAAGAACTCTTACATTGCGGACATGAGTGTCTCCTGATGCACGCTGTTTCACATCACACACCCCACCATGGGCAATAGAAAGAACTCTTACATTGCGGACATGAGTGTCTCCTGATGCACGCTGTTTCACATCACACACCCCACCATGGGCAATAGAAAGAACTCTTACATTGCGGACATGAGTGTCTCCTGATGCACGCTGTTTCACATCACACACCCCACCATGGGCAATAGTAACAACTCTTACATTGCGGATATGAGTGTCTCCTGCTGCACGCTGTTTCACATCACACACCCCACCATGGGCAATAGAAACAACTCTTACATTGCGGACATGAGTGTCTCCTGATGCACGCTGTTTCACATCACACACCACACCATGGGCAATAGAAACAACTCTTACATTGCGGACATGAGTGTCTCCTGCTGCACGCTGTTTCACATCACACACCCCACCATGGGCAATAGAAACAACTCTTACATTGCGGACATGAGTGTCTCCTGATGCACGCTGTTTCTCATCACACACCCCACCCCACCATGGGCAATAGAAACAACTCTTACATTGCGGACATGAGTGTCTCCTGATGCACGCTGTTTCACATCACACACCCCACCATGGGCAATAGAAAGAACTCTTACATTGCGGACATGAGTGTCTCCTGATGCACGCTGTTTCACATCACACACCCCACGATGGGCAATAGAAACAACTCTTACATTGCGGACATGAGTGTCTCCTGCTGCACGCTGTTTCACATCACACACCCCACCATGGGCAATAGAAACAACTCTTACATTGCGGACATGAGTGTCTCCTGATGCACGCTGTTTCACACCCCACACCCCACCATGGGCAATAGAAACAACTCTTACATTGCGGACATGAGTGTCTCCTGATGCACGCTGTTTCACATCAAACACCCCACGATGGGCAATAGAAACAACTCTTACATTGCGGACATGAGTGTCTCCTGCTGCACGCTGTTTCACATCACACACCCCACCATGGGCAATAGAAAGAACTCTTACATTGCGGACATGAGTGTCTCCTGATGCACACTGTTTCACACCCCACACCCCACCATGGGCAATAGAAACAACTCTTACATTGCGGACATGAGTGTCTCCTGATGCACGCTGTTTCACATCACACACCCCACGATGGGCAATAGAAACAACTCTTACATTGCGGACATGAGTGTCTCCTGCTGCACGCTGTTTCACATCACACACCCCACCATGGGCAATAGAAACAACTCTTACATTGCGGACATGGGTGTCTCCTGATGCACGCTGTTTCACACCCCACACCCCACCATGGGCAATAGAAACAACTCTTACATTGCGGACATGAGTGTCTCCTGATGCACGCTGTTTCACATCACACACCCCACCATGGGCAATAGAAACAACTCTTACATTGCGGACATGAGAGTCTCCTGCTGCACGCTGTTTCACATCACACACCCCACCATGGGCAATAGAAAGAACTCTTACATTGCGGACATGAGTGTCTCCTGATGCACGCTGTTTCACATTACACACCCCACCATGGGCAATAGACACAGCTCTTACATTGCGGACATGAGTGTCTCCTGCTGCATGCTGTTTCACATCACACACCCCACCATGGGCAATAGAAACAACTCTTACATTGCGCACATGAGTGTCTCCTGCTGCACGCTTTTTCACACCCCACACCCCACCATGGGCAATAGAAACAACTCTTACATTGCGGACAAGAGTGTCTCCTGCTGCACGCTGTTTCACATCACACACCCCACCATGGGCAATAGAAACAACTCTTACATTGCGGACATGAGTGTCTCCTGATGCACGCTGTTTCACATCACACACCCCACCATGGGCAATAGAAAGAACTCTTACATTGCGGACATGAGTGTCTCCTGATGCACACTGTTTCACACCCCACACCCCACCATGGGCAATAGAAACAACTCTTACATTGCGGACATGAGTGTCTCCTGATGCACGCTGTTTCACATCACACACCCCACGATGGGCAATAGAAACAACTCTTACATTGCGGACATGAGTGTCTCCTGCTGCACGCTGTTTCACATCACACACCCCACCATGGGCAATAGAAACAACTCTTACATTGCGGACATGAGTGTCTCCTGATGCACGCTGTTTCACACCCCACACCCCACCATGGGCAATAGAAACAACTCTTACATTGCGGACATGAGTGTCTCCTGCTGCACGCTGTTTCACATCACACACCCCACCATGGGCAATAGAAAGAACTCTTACATTGCGGACATGAGTGTCTCCTGATGCACGCTGTTTCACATCACACACCTCACCATGGGCAATAGACACAGCTCTTACATTGCGGACATGAGTGTCTCCTGCTGCATGCTGTTTCACATCACACACCCCACCATGGGCAATAGAAAGAACTCTTACATTGCGGAAATGAGTGTCTCCTGATGCACGCTGTTTCACATCACACACCCCACCATGGGCAATAGAAACAATTCTTACATTGCGGACATGAGTGTCTCCTGCTGCACGCTGTTTCACATCACACACCCCACCATGGCAATAGAAACAACTCTTACATTGCGGACATGAGTGTCTCCTGATGCACGCTGTTTCTCATCACACACCCCACCATGGGCAATAGAAACAACTCTTACATTGCGGACATGGGTGTCTCCTGCTGCACGCTGTTTCACATCACACACCCCACCACGGGCAATAGAAAAAACTCTTACATTGCGGACATGAGTGTCTCCAGATGCACGCTGTTTCACATCACACAACCCACCATGGGCAATAGAAACAACTCTTACATTGCGGACATGAGTGTCTCCTGCTGCACGCTGTTTCACATCACACACCCCACCATGGGCAATAGAAACAACTCTTACATTGCGGACATGGGTGTCTCCTGCTGCACGCTGTTTCACATCACACACCCCACCACGGGCAATAGAAACAACTCTTACATTGCGGACATGAGTGTCTCCAGATGCACGCTGTTTCACATAACACACCCCACCATGGGCAATAGAAACAACTCTTACATTGCGGACATGAGTTTCTCCTGATGCACGCTGTTTCACATCACACACCCCACCATGGGCAATAGATACAACTCTTACATTGCGGACATGAATCTCTCCTGATGCACGCTGTTTCACATCACACAACCCACCATGGGCAATAGAAACAACTCTTACATTGCGGACATGAGTGTCTCCTGCTGCACGCTGTTTCACATCACACACCCCACCATGGGCAATAGAAACAACTCTTACATTGCGGACATGAGTGTCTCCTGCTGCACGCTGTTTCACATCACACACCCCACCATGGGCAATAGAAACAACTCTTACATTGCGGACATGAGTGTCTCCTGATGCACGATGTTTTACATCACACACCCCACCATGGGCAATAGAAAGAACTCTTACATTGCGGACATGAGTGTCTCCTGATGCACGCTGTTTCACATCACACACCCCACCATGGGCAATAGAAACAATTCTTACATTGCGGACATGAGTGTCTCCTGCTGCACGCTGTTTCACATCACACACCCCACCATGGCAATAGAAACAACTCTTACATTGCGGACATGAGTGTCTCCTGATGCACGCTGTTTCACATCACACACCCCACCATGGGCAATAGAAACAACTCTTACATTGCGGACATGAGTGTCTCCTGCTGCACGCTGTTTCACATCACACACCCCACCATGGGCAATAGAAAGAACTCTTACATTGCGGACATGAGTGTCTCCTGATGCACGCTGTTTCACATCACACACCCCACCATGGGCAATAGACACAGCTCTTACATTGCGGACATGAGTGTCTCCTGCTGCACGCTGTTTCACATCACACACCCCACCATGGGCAATAGACACTGCTCTTACATTGCGGACATGAGTGTCTCCTGCTGCATGCTGTTTCACATCACACACCCCACCATGGGCAATAGAAACAACTCTTACATTGCGGACATGAGTGTCTCCTGCTGCACGCTTTTTCACACCCCACACCCCACCATGGGCAATAGAAACAACTCTTACATTGCGGACATGAGTGTCTCCTGCTGCACGCTGTTTCACCTCACACACCCCACCATGGGCAATAGAAACAACTCTTACATTGCGGACATGAGTGTCTCCTGATGCACGCTGTTTCACATCACACACCCCACCATGGGCAATAGAAACAACTCTTACATTGCGGACATGAGTGTCTCCTGATGCACGCTGTTTCTCATCACACACCCCACCCCACCATGGGCAATAGAAACAACTCTTACATTGCGGACATGAGTGTCTCCTGATGCACGCTGTTTCACATCACACACCCCACCATGGGCAATAGAAACAACTCTTACATTGCGGACATGAGTGTTGCCTGATGCACGCTGTTTCACATCACACACCCCACCATGGGCAATAGAAACAACTCTTACATTGCGGACATGAGTGTCTCCTGCTGCACGCTGTTTCACATCACACACCCCACCATGGGCAATAGAAACAACTCTTACATTGCGGACATGAGTGTCTCCAGATGCACGCTGTTTCACATAACACACCCCACCATGGGCAATAGAAACAACTCTTACATTGCGGACATGAGTGTCTCCTGATGCACGCTGTTTCACATCACACACCCCACCATGGGCAATAGAAACAACTCTTACATTGCGGACATGAATGTCTCCTGATGCACGCTGTTTCATATCACACACCCCACCATGGGCAATAGAAACAACTCTTACATTGCGGACATGAGTGTCTCCTGCTGCACGCTGTTTCTCATCACACACCCCACCATGGGCAATAGAAACAACTCTTACATTGCGGACATGGGTGTCTCCTGCTGCACGCTGTTTCACATCACACACCCCACCACGGGCAATAGAAACAACTCTTACATTGCGGACATGAGTGTCTCCTGATGCACGCTGTTTCACATAACACACCCCACCATGGGCAATAGAAACAACTCTTACATTGCGGACATGAGTGTCTCCTGATGCACGCTGTTTCACATCACACACCCCACCATGGGCAATAGAAACAACTCTTACATTGCGGACATGAATGTCTCCTGATGCACGCTGCTTCATATCACACACCCCACCATGGGCAATAGATACAACTCTTACATTGCGGACATGAGTGTCTCCTGCTGCACGCTGTTTCACATCACACACCCCACCATGGGCAATAGAAACAACTCTTACATTGCGGACATGAGTGTCTCCTGCTGCACGCTGTTTCACATCACACACCCCACCACGGGCAATAGAAACAACTCTTACATTGCGGACATGAGTGTCTCCAGATGCACGCTGTTTCACATCACACACCCCACCATGGGCAATAGATACAACTCTTACATTGCGGACATGAATGTCTCCTGATGCACGCTGTTTCACATCACACAACCCACCATGGGCAATAGAAACAACTCTTACATTGCGGACATGAGTGTCTCCTGCTGCACGCTGTTTCACATCACACACCCCACCATGGGCAATAGAAACAACTCTTACATTGCGGACATGAGTGTCTCCTGATGCACGCTGTTTCACATCACACACCCCACCATGGGCAATAGAAACAACTCTTACATTGCGGACATGAGTGTCTCCTGATGCACGCTGTTTCACATCACACACCCCACCATGGACAATAGAAACAACTCTTACATTGCGGACATGAATGTTTCCTGATGCACGCTGTTTCACATCACACACCCCACCATGGGCAATAGAAACAACTCTTACATTGCGGACATGAGTGTCTCCTGCTGCACGCTGTTTCACATCACACACCCCACCATGGGCAATAGAAGCAACTCTTACATTGCGGACATGAGTGTCTCCTGCTGCACGCTGTTTCACATCACACACCCCACCACGGGCAATAGAAACAACTCTTACATTGCGGACATGAGTGTCTCCTGCTGCACGCTGTTTCACATCACACACCCCACCATGGGCAAATAGAAACAACTCTTACATTGCGGACATGAGTGTCTCCAGATGCACGCTGTTTCACATCACACACCCCACCATGGGCAATAGCAATTTTCAAATGCGGAATGCGGGAGTCGCCCACGCTGACCGCCAGCCAGACGACGCCAGAACCGCCAGCGCAGTGCAGGAGTCGCTCGTCACGTACATGGTCGGCGACGCGACGTTCGTGAACATTGGCGACATGCCGGCCTACGTGGTCCACAAGGCGCTCACGCAGCACAACGGCTACGGTGTCGCACAGTCACCAATCTCCGCCGACCAGAAATGTCTGCAGTGGCTGCAAGGTCTTTATCAGTGATTGTGACCACATCGTCTATTGTTGCTGCGTATCATGGGCACACGGGTACTGACAATGACAAAACGGAATCGTTTCAAAACATTAACGTTGTTGGGGGCCACGATACATATTATGAGAGAGCAGAGGTTGTTATCCAGCATCCACCGTCGCTTCTGACCTTAAAATGGACGATTTGGTTACATAAGAAAAAAACACGAGAACAGCGGCATAAATTACGCGGATGAGCCGAATTCATTAACTAGTCTATGCGAACGGCCTACGCTGGCCTACGTCGTGTGACATACTGAGAATACATTGGCGCAGTCGCCAGACACGCTAGAATTCAGCAGACTGCTTCGTGTGTGAGGCGAAGAACAAGCGACGTCGGGACAAATTTTAAAAGGCCAACCAATATACCAAGCCCGAAAGCGTCACACAAAAAAACTGACTCGCAAGGCATAACGGAGAGTCTAGACGAAGGCATAACGGAGAGTCTAGACGAAGGCATAACAGAGAGTCTAGACGCAACGATGAAAAGGAAATACGTTTTACCGCCAACGTAATTCAAAAATAAGCGCACGATAACGGACAGGATTACGCGCGATAACGGACGGGATTACGCACGATAACGGACGGGATTACGCGTAACTTGAAAATGTCACCGAACAGAACAAGTTTGAATAAACAGTGCACGGACTGGAAACGTAACGACTGTGTCAACAAACGTAACGACTGTGTCAACAAACGTAACGACTGTGTCAACAAACCCAGCACGGCGAAAGAACTGCAGGAACGAGCTGCGCTGCAGCTGACGTCGTTTTTCAAATGCCGAACGCGGGAGCCGCCCACGCTGACCGCCAGCCAGTCGACGCCAGCGCCCCAACTCAAGTACGGACTCGCTGACAAACAGGTGATACCTTCGTCACGTCCTTGCTGGGATAGAGTTTCACTTGTTGTGTCACTTCTCTCTTTCAAACCTGTATGATGTTATCCTTTGATGTTTTCATTGTCTTTTGTTGCATGCATAATATTGATCCAACCTAGAATGCATAACGTCTCTTGAAATATCGCTTCCCATTAGTATGTAGAAGTGAACATATTTGATCTGTTTTTGCAGCACTTCCACATTCGTCATGCTTCCAAACCAGCATATCTTTATTGTTCTCTTCATGACCAACGTTTCTGTGTTGAGCCGAGCTCGTTCCATTATTCCGCAAACGTTATCATCCCAGCAGGTGGCGTCACCGACGACTCCGTTCATTGCTCGGAAGACGCCGCCACTGCCACTGAAACCAAGCCGTCTGTCACTCCTCGACGACCCGTGCCGCCGCACTAGGAGCAGCCGCTGCGTCGCCCCAACGAAGGAGTCGGTCGAACGACCGCTATACACGAGTTGTACCGGTGCGAGGACGACCGGTCCATCGCTCCCGGCGCGCCGGCAGCAGCCCGCCGCCGAGCAGCCCGGGTTGCAGGAGTCGCTCGTCACGTACATGGTCGGCGACGCGACGTTCGTGAACATTGGCGACATGCCGGCCTACGTGGTCCACAAGGCGCTCACGCAGCACAACGTCTACGGTGTCGCACAGTCACCAATCTCCGCCGACCAGAAATGTCTGCAGTGGCTGCAAGGTCTTTATCAGTGATTGTGACCACATCGTCCATTGTTGCTGCGTATCATGGGCACACGGGTACTGACAATGACAAAACGGAATCGTTTCAAAACATTAACGTTGTTGGGAGCCACGATACCACGATATTATGTTCGCAATTATTGTTTAAACGAGCAGCCTCACGATCAGCATTTGCGGTTGTTATTTTTGGTAAACATACTTTGAAAAAGCCTGGAAAATAGTTGTTAGTATGTAGACGTTACTTGGCGGTAGTGTCTTCGCCAGCGATGTATCCAATGTGTCACCGGGCTGTTGTGGCTAGTAATAAGGTTATTGTTTCCATTGGCAACTGTAGAGACGGAATATTGCACGCAAGCACAGTTGTACTTTGCTACACAGTCCCTCTACAGTTGGAAGCGGATATTGACGCAAGGCACCAAGGAAGATGATCTTACCAATCACTATTTTGTTTTTATCTAATGCAGACACAGGTATATCTATTGGAACCACGAGTGGCGTCTGCTGCAGGCACACATGTATGCATTTGGACCACGAGTGGCATCTGCTACAGACACATTATGTATCTATTTGAACCACGAGTGGCGTCTGCTGCAGGCACAGGTGTATATATTTGAACCATGAGTGGTGTCTGCATACACAACTGTATATATTAGAACCACGAGTGGTAACTTCTGCAGACACAGCTATAATATATATTTGAACCACGAGTGGCGTCTGCTGCAGACACAGATGTATCTATTTGAACCACGAGAGGCATCTGCTACAGACACAGATGTGTCTATTTGAACCACGAGTGGTGTCTTCTGCAGACAGATATAATAAATATTTGAACCACGAGTGGCGTCTGCTTCAGACACAGATGTATCTGTTTGAACCACAAGAGGCATCTGCTACAGACACATATGTATCTATTTGAACCACGAGTGGCGTCTGCAGCAGATACATATGTATCTATTTGAACCACGAGAAGCATCTGCTACAGACACAGATGTATCTATTTGAACCACGAGAGGCATCTGCTACAGACACAGATGTATATATTTGAACCACGAGAGGCATCTGCTACAGACACATATGTATCTATTTGAACCACGAGTGGCGTCTGCTGCAGACACAAATGTATCTATTTGAACCACGAGAGGCATCTGCTACAGACACAGATGTATATATTTGAACCACGAGAGGCATCTGCTACAGACACATATGTATCTATTTGAACCACGAGAGGCATCTGCTACAGAAGTAAAGTAAGTAAAGTCATCCCCCAGGCAATACGCCTTAGGAAGCCATGAAGGCTTATATGGCCAGTGCTTAAACCTGGTTTCTGTAGTGCGAAGCAACTTAGAGTGCAGTTTATACTGACTCTCCTGGACGGGACACTAGTCCATCGCAGGTACCTTCCAAACAGTGTTTGTACTCATTTGCAGCTGAGTAGACTGAGGCAAAGTAGGGTAAACGAAATTGCCTAAGCTTCGAAAACGAACCCGTGCCCAGTGTGGGTCTTGAACTCACAACCCTCGAATTTAGAGTCCAACACCTTAACCACTAGGCCACGGCTGCCCCCTATCTGCTACAGACACAGATGTATATATTTGAACCACGAGAGGCATCTGCTACAGACACAGATGTATATATTTGAACCACGAGAGGCATCTGCTGCAGGCACAGATGTATATATTTGAACCACGAGTGACGTCTGCTGCAGACACAGATGTATATATTTGAACCACGAGAGGCATCTGCTGCATGTATCTATTTGAACCACGAATGGCATCTGCTGCAGACAAATATGTATGTATTTGAACAACGATTGACGTCTGCTGCAGACACAGATGTATATATTTGAACCACGAGAGGCATCTGCTGCATACAAATATGTATGTATTTGAACCACGAGTGGCATCTGCTGCATACACAGATGTATCTATTTGAACCATGAGTGGCATCTGCTGCATACACAGATGTATCTATTTGAACCACGAGAGGCATCTGCTGCATACACAAATGTATCTATTTGAACCACGAGTGGCATCTGCTGCAGACAAATATGTATGTATTTGAACAACGATTGACGTCTGCTGCAGACACAGATGTATATATTTGAACCACGAGAGGCATCTGCTGCATACAAATATGTATGTAATTGAACAACGATTGACGTCTGCTGCAGACACGTGTATCTATTTGAAACGCGACTGGCTGTCTATAGGACACACACAATGGCTACAACAGAAATTGTTGGCGTTTCAAGAATATTACTGGGTACATGATTTATGGTGCATTTTATTGTTTTTTTATACAGAATGTATTTTTGTGCACTTTGTTATTTCATTCATGTAGTTTATATAGCAAAATATGCCAATGTGTAACGCAGAACATTATAAATGAACTGTGGAAATAATCAACATGATTTATTATACACAGTTATACAATCCATTCGGATTATAACGTGTCAACCTGACAGAACAATGCAGCGACACAACATCACTTATGTACTGTTGGATATGCAGTATCACACAATGGTATAATTGAATGCATCTTTATGAGGTTCAATTGTATTTCTTTTTTTACAAAAATAAAACACGCAAAGTAGCATCTTGCTACTTGAATATTTAGATTCATGAAAAACAATAAAAACACTTGGTTTTATGGGTATTTGACCATTAAAATGGATCAATTCAAATTAGATTCATCAACTAAAATCAATATGATGACATATTATTAAACTAAATCACAAGATTAAATAAATGCCGCCATCTTCAGACATATATTGTTTCACTAAAGATATCAGTATCAGCCACACAGACTTGAGAACGAAAGCATTAAGCCTATACATATGTATGTACATCGAAATAAGAACTATTACAATGACTGCTTCATTATGTCATCTTAGTAATAACAGTGAAGTGGATTTAAAGTTACTCACTTTCATCACTCCACTAAACAATGACTGGTTCATTATGTCATCTTAGTAATAACAGTGAAGTGGATTTAAAGTTACTCACGTTCATCACTCCACTAAACTGTCCCTGATGTTTGATGGAAAAGGAACACAAAATCAAAGAGAAGAACCCTACATGGCAGGTTCCCTTCTGGATCACAGCAGGTAGGGTGGGGACTGACCAGTCCAGCTTGGCTGCCCATCCCACCCACTATGGCTACTACCACAGCCAAAGCAATACTATCACATAAGTAATCTTCAGGTGGTCAGTATATCACGTACAGACCATCTCCACCAGGTTACCTTAGAATCTACCGACCTGACACATCAGATGTGGATGGAGTTATTTCTTTTTAACCTGTTGACACCAGAACATGTCAGTGTAAGCAGAATACTGGTGCATAGGACTACTAGACTTTTGTTTGCTGTTTCAGCAGGTCCTACATCCTGGACTCTGTTTCAGCAGATCCTACATCCTGGACTCTGTTTCAGCAGATCCTACATCCTGGACTCTGTAGGTCAAAGCAACTATTCATAAATCTGGACGAAACAACATAACAACACCAAAGCAACACTGTCCCAGGAGGCAGAAGGGAACAGACTATGCAGTAGTCAGGGAGCAGACAGTCCCTGGAGGCAGAAGGGAACAGACAAGGCAGTAGTCAGGGAGCAGACAGTTCCTGGAGGCAGAAGGGAACAGACAAGGCAGAAGTCAGGGAGCAGACTGTCAAAGGAGGCAGAAGGGAACAGACTATGCAGTAGTCAGGGAGCAGACAGTTCCTGGAGGCAGAAGGGAACATACAAGGCAGTAGTCAGGGAGCAGACAGTTCCTGGAGGCAGAAGGGAACAGACAAGGCAGAAGTCAGGGAGCAGACTGTCAAAGGAGGCAGAAGGGAACAGACAAGGCAGTAGTCAGGGAGCAGACTGTCAAAGGAGGCAGAAGGGAACAGACAAGGCAGTAGTCAGGGAGCAGACTGTCAAAGGAGGCAGAAGGGAACAGACAAGGCAGTAGTCAGGGAACATACAGTCCCTGGAGGCAGAAGGGAACAGACAATGCAGTAGTCAGGGAGCAGACAGTCCCTGGAGGCAGAAGGGAACAGACAAGGCAGTAGTCAGGGAGCAGACAGTCCCTGGAGGCAGAAGGGAACAGACAAGGCAGTAGTCAGGGAGCAGACAGTCCCTGGAGGCAGAAGGGAACAGACAAGGCAGTAGTCAGGGTACAGATAGTCCCTGGAGGCAGAAGGGAACAGACAAGGCAGTAGTCAGGGTACAGATAGTCCCTGGAGGCAGAATGGAACAGACAAGGCAGTAGTCAGGGTACAGATAGTCCCTGGAGGCAGAAGGGAACATACAATGTAGCAGTCAGGGAGCAGACATTACAACATGCTACACACTAACTGATTGTTTATAACACTAATTCTCGCCACTGGTAAAATCTGTTGCATCAGCAGATAGGAAGGACCCGTGGTCGAGGACAAGTCATCTCCTCTTTCAAGACCCTGAGTACTTCACACCTGCTTCATCTGTTCTGTCCAATCTTCTCACACGTAAATGGACTTTGATATGTTCACAGTAACAGTGCTGTCTCCTGCTGGCAATGCCCCCTGGTGGCAAGATGTAACATCAGTTCCCGTGGCGAGTGCAACTTTTCTTTGCAAAGCAGACATTCAATGTCTTCTCGTTCAATGGACCTGTGAACAAAGAAAGGAGTATTAAACTGTGAAACGTGTTTAAGTATGAGTTTCAGTATCTTGTTTCTAGACTCATATATCACAGTGTATATACATATCAGTCTTAGCGAGATGTTATGATGTCATATGACTACCTGGCAGATGAGCATGTGACAGTGGTTAGGTATCATATCATCCAACGTGTCTGGTACTGAGTATATGCTCTTTTTTTCAATCACCATTGAAGGAAGTATCCAACAGACAGCTGCTAACAAGTCATGACATACCTGCTGGCCTTGCAGTAAGACATACCTGCTGGCCATGCAGTAAGACATACCTGCTGGCCTTGCTGTAAGACATACCTGCTGGCCTTGCTGTAAGATATACCTGCTGGCCTTGCTGTAAGACATAACTACTGGCCTTGCTGTAAGACATAAATGCTGGCCTTGCTGTAAGACATACCTGCTGGCCTTGCAGTAAGACATACCTGGTGGCCTTGCTGTAAGACATAACTACTGGCCTTGCTGTAAGACATAAATGCTGGCCTTGTTGTAAGACATACCCGCTGGCCTTGCAGTAAGACATACCTGCTGGCTTTGCAGTAAGACATACCTGCTGGCCTTGCTGTAAGACATACCTGCTGGCCTTTCAGTAAGACGTAACTGCTGGCCTTGCTGTAAGACGTACCTGCTGGCCTTTCAGTAAGATGTACCTGCTAGCCTTGCTGTAAGACGTACCTGCTGGCCATGCTGTAAGACGTACCTGCTGGCTTTGCTGTAAGACGTACCTGTTGGCCTTGCTGTAAGACGTATCTGCTCTGGCCTTGCAGTAAGACATACCTGTTGGCCTTGCAGTAAGACGTACCTGCTGTCCTTGTAGTAAGACATACCTGCTGGCCTTGCAGTAAGATGTACCTGCTGGCCTTGCAGTAATACATACCTGCTGGTCTTTCAGTAATACATACCTGCTGGCCTTGCTGTAATACATATCTGCTGGCCTTGCAGTAATACATACCTGCTGGCCTTGCAGTAATACATACCTGCTGGCCTTGCTGTAAGACATACCTGCTGGTCTTGCAGTAATACATACCTGCTGGCCTTGCTGTAAGACATACCTGCTGGCCTTGCTGTAATACATATCTGCTGGCCTTGCTGTAAGACATACCTGCTGGCCTTGCAGTAATACATACCTGCTGGCCTTGCTGTAAGACATACCTGCTGGCCTTGCAGTAATACATACCTGCTGGCCTTGCTGTAAGACATACCTGCTGGCCTTGCTGTAAGACATACCTGCTGGCCTTGCTGTAAGACATACCTGCTGGCCTTGCAGTAATACATACCTGCTGGCCTTGCTGTAAGACATACCTGCTGGCCTTGCAGTAAGACATACCTGTTGGCCTTGCTGTAAGACGTACCTGCTGGCCTTGCTGTAAGACGTACCTGTTGGCCTTGCTGTAAGACGTATCTGCTCTGGCCTTGCAGTAAGACATACCTGTTGGCCTTGCAGTAAGACGTTCCTGCTGTCCTTGCAGAAAGACATACCTGCTGGCCTTGCTGTAAGACATACCTGCTGGCCTTGCAGTAATACATACCTGCTGGCCTTGCTGTAAGACATACCTGCTGGTCTTGCAGTAATACATAACTGCTGGCCTTGCTGTAAGACGTACCTGCTGGCCTTTCAGTAAGATGTACCTGCTAGCCTTGCTGTAAGACGTACCTGCTGGCCATGCTGTAAGATGTACCTGCTGGCCTTGCTGTAAGACATACCTGTTGGCCTTGCTGTAAGACGTATCTGCTCTGGCCTTGCAGTAAGACATACCTGTTGGCCTTGCAGTAAGACGTACCTGCTGTCCTTGCAGTAAGACATACCTGCTGGCCTTGCAGTAAGATGTACCTGCTGGCCTTGCAGTAATACATACCTGCTGGTCTTGCAGTAATACATACCTGCTGGCCTTGCTGTAATACATATCTGCTGGCCTTGCAGTAATACATACCTGCTGGCCTTGCAGTAATACATACCTGCTGGCCTTGCTGTAAGACATACCTGCTGGTCTTGCAGTAATACATACCTGCTGGCCTTGCTGTAAGACATACCTGCTGGCGTTGCAGTAATACATACCTGCTGGCCTTGCTGTAAGACATACCTGCTGGTCTTGCAGTAATACATACCTGCTGGCCTTGCTGTAATACATATCTGCTGGCCTTGCTGTAAGACATACCTGCTGGCCTTGCAGTAATACATACCTGCTGGCCTTGCTGTAAGACATACCTGCTGGCCTTGCAGTAATACATACCTGCTGGCCTTGCTGTAAGACATACCTGCTGGCCTTGCTGTATGACAAACCTGCTGGCCTTGCTGTAAGACATACCTGCTGGCCTTGCAGTAAGACATACCTGTTGGCCTTGCTGTAAGACGTACCTGCTGGCCTTGCTGTAAGACGTACCTGCTGGCCTTGCTGTAAGAAATACCTGCTGGCCTTGCTGTAAGACGTACCTGCTGGCTTTGCTGTGAAGCTCCTCGATGTGTTTCTTCTTCTCCTTTAGCATCTTGCCCCGAGTTGCCTCCGCATCCTCATCATCACTGTCAGTCTGGTTCAGTACAATGCCACAGTGCAGGTTGAGCAGCACTGTTCCAGCAGCCATCTCCTGGATCTGAGGGTGCAGGAGGTCCTCCGCCGCGACCTGCAAAACAGTGTCATGTTGGTGATCTGTGACTGAAACAGGTCCTCTGCCGCGACCTGAAACACAGTGTCATGTTGGTGATCTGTGACTGACACAGGTCTTCCGACGCGACCTGCAACACAGTGTCATGTTGGTGATCTGTGACTGACACAGGTCCTCCGACGCGACCTGCAACACAGTGTCATGTTGGTGATCTGTGACTGACACATATCCTCTGCCGCGACCTGAAACACAGTGTCATGTTGGTGATCTGTGACTGACACAGGTCTTCCGACGCGACCTGCAACACAGTGTCATGTTGGTGATCTGTGACTGACACAGGTCCTTCAACGCAACCAGCAACACAGCGTCATGTTGGTGATATGTGACTGACACAGGTATTCCGACGCGACCTGCAACACAGTGTCATGTTGGTGATCTGTGACTGACACAGGTCCTTCAACGCAACCAGCAACACAGCGTCATGTTGGTGATCTGTGACTGACACAGGTCTTCCGACGCGACCTGCAACACAGTGTCATGTTGGTGATCTGTGACTGACACAGGTCTTCCGACGCGACCTGCAACACAGTGTCATGTTGGTGATCTGTGACTGACACAGGTCCTTCAACGCAACCAGCAACACAGCGTCATGTTGGTGATCTGTGACTGACACAGGTCCTCCATCATGACCTACAACACAGTGTCATGTTGGTGATATGTCATTGAAACGTCCTCCAATGTGACCTACAACACAGTGTCATGTTGGTGACCTACCACTGACACTGGTCTTCTAACGCGACCTGCAACAGTGTCATGTTGGTGACCTGTCATTGACACAGGTCCTCCAACATGACCTGCAACACAATGTCATATTGGTGATATGTGATTGACAAAGGTCCTCCGATGTGGCCTACAACACAACTTCCTCCTGCCTCTGGAATGAACTCCCAGAGCAAACAGTTACAATCAGGGAGAGAGACGATTTCAAGAAAGAAGTCAACACCGTCCTTGGTGTCTTGTGTCAGTAGTATACCATACTTGTGACAACTTGCAAGCACCAGTTGCTCAAGTGTCACAAAGATTCCACACCTAAGTATACCATACTTGTGACAACTTGCAAGCACCAGTTGCTCAAGTGTCACACAGATTCCACACCTAAGTATACCATACTTGTGACAACTTGCAAGCACCAGTTGCTCAAGTGTCACAAAGATTCCACACCTAAGTATACCATACTTGTGACAACTTGCAAGCACCAGTTGCTCAAGTGTCACACAGATTCCACACCTAAGTATACCATACTTGTGACAACTTGCAAGCACCAGTTGCTCAAGTGTCACAAAGATTCCACACCTAAGTATACCATACTTGTGACAACTTGCAAGCACCAGTTGCTCAAGTGTCACAAAGATTCCACACCTAAGTATACCATACTTGTGACAACTTGCAAGCACCAGTAGCTCAAGTGTTGCAAAGATTCCACACCTAAGAAATGCTGAATGCAAAAGACAACTTGCCTGGTTCCACATGTGTGGTCGGCTGAAGTACTTCGGTTCCTTGTGTTCTCGTCTCTTCTTGATTAACCTGCAGATGTACAGAGGTGTACTGTGTAAACTCATGTGGAGACACAGCTCAATACATCAAGTATGGCAGTAACCTGTAGAACTGTGGTTTTACTATCACAGAGTCTCAAAATGGGGACACATCCCTTCTAGGCTGCCATTTAAAATGTACAAGTTATTAATTGTTTTATAAACAACTGTATTTGTCTGCTTATAACATGAATGACACAAGACCGAAAACTTCCTACAATCTGGTATAATGGACCAAAACGCTTTGTAAGATCAACTTGCGACAGTTTGGACGCAGGTTGTCAAGGCTAGTTAGAGCTCCCACCTGAGTAGTTTGTCGCGAGCGGCTGTCTGTATCTTGATGACGGCGTCCGGGCCCCAGTCTGCCACACTGTTCTCACTGCCTACTGCGATGTTGATGGCAATCCTCACCCCATTGATCTGATGACACACACACACACAGTGTCACCGGTTAGTGCCTTACAATGTCACAGGCTAGTGTCATATAGTGTCACTGATTAGTGTCACCGGCTACTGTTTTACAGTGTCACTGGCTAGTGTCTTAGTGTCACCGGTTACTGTCTTACAATGTCACTGGCTAGTGTCTTACAGTGTCACTGGCTAGTGTCTTAGTGTCACCGGTTAGTGTCTTGCAGTGTCACCAGTTAGTGTCTTGCAGTGTCACCAGTTAGTGTCTTACAATAATATTATGATAAAATTATAACAAATTATATGAAAATTTGAGTTTAATATGCTGAATACAATTACAAGAATTTCACTACAATTGTTCAGTGATTCAATAGATCTACTTAATTTTTTATGGTAATTGTTGGTTTGGTGATGATTAGACAAAATCATTCATCATCTTATAGCTCAAGTGAGGTGCACTTTATATGCTCATGATCAAAAGCTATAATAGTAACTATGTTTACTGTTTATGTATTTAGAAATAAAATAAAAAATGCCCCTAAGTCATGAAATATGTTTATTATTGCATGAAACAACAAAGAACTACACCAAAGACTGTACTCATTTCGTTCTTCTATGAAACAACAAAGAACTACACCAAAGACTGTACTCATTTTGTTCTTCTATGAAACAACAAAGAACTACACCAAAGACTGTACTCATTTCATTCTTCTATGAAACAACAAAGAACTACACCAAAGACTGTACTCATTTCATTCTTCTATGAAACAACAAAGAACTACACCAAAGACTGTACTCATTTCATTCTTCTATGAAACAACAAAGAACTACACCAAAGACTGTACTCATTTCAAGATTTAACAAGATTTAACAAGATTTGCCATCCAAGCCAAAGGCCCAGATGGCAAGTGGACAAGGAAGCCATTGGCTTATCGAGAGTCCAACAATGTTCATCTACTTATAACCTGCCCTCCTGAGATATGTGTCAACCTTGTTTTTAAACATATTCACGCTGCTAGCAGTTACACAATCTGTAGACAATTTGTTCCATTCATTTATTGTCCTCTGTGAGAACGAGTGCTTCCTGATGTCCAATCTACATTGATCCTTTACTAATTTTACCTCATGTCCTCTAGTTCTGCTATCCTTCTTGAGTGAGAAAAACATATTTCTATCAATATTTTCATACCCATTCAATATCTTAAAAACTTCAATCTGATCTCCTCTTAACCTCCTTGTCTCTAGAGTTGTTAAACCACATTCTTTCAGGCGTTCTTCATAACTAAGGTCTCTCAGTTCTGGAATCATTTTAGTTGCTCTCCTTTGTATGCGTTCAAGCGTATCTATATCTTTCTTACGATATGGTCTCCATGCTTGTATACAGTATTCTAAATGAGGTCTAACTATTGCTTTATAAAGAGGTATAATTAACTTTTTTCCCTTGTATGTTATGTTTCTTCTAATCAATCCAAGAATTTGATTACCCTTTGAAGCTGCAATACCACACTGCTCTGAAACTTTCATATCAGCGCTTATTGTAACTCCTAAGTCCTTTTCTTTTACAGTAGTACCCAGAACAGTATCTCCCATTTTATAGTTTACATTCAAGTTCCCATGTCCTGTATGTAAGCATTTACATTTCCCAAAATTGAACAACATCTGCCATTTCTCAGACCATTTCACTAATCTGTCTAGATCATTTTGTAAATGTTGTTTATCACCATCAGTATTAACCTTTCTAAACAGTTTTGTGTCATCCGCAAATTTCAGTACGTTACTTGTTATACTGTCGTCCAAGTCATTGATATAAATTAAGAATAATATAGGTCCTAATACTGATCCTTGAGGTACCCCACTCAAAACCGATTTCCAATTTGAAACTTCTCCATCTACTATAACTCGTTGTCTTCTGTCAGTCAGCCATTGTTCTATCCAGTCAGTTATGCTGTCCCCGATACCATGGGCTTTTAATTTAAGTAGTAATCTTTGATGTGGCACTTTGTCAAAAGCTTTCTGAAAATCTAAGTAGATAATATCTACTGGCGATCCCACGTCTATCCACTTAGTGGTTTCTTCCAAAAAACATAACATATTTGTTAAGCATGACCTCGCTTTAAGGAAACCATGTTGAGATGAATTTAATAATTTATGCTTAACGAGGAATTCCACCATATGGTCTTTAATTAACCTTTCTAATAATTTACAAATCACTGACGTTAAACTCACTGGTTCTTCTATAAAACAGTGAGCAAAGACACAATGAGCAATAAAGTTCCTGCTCTTGTATAAATTGCATTTGAGGATATGGTTTTTACTCATAATATGGGGTGGTTGCTGAGGGCATGCTGTTCTGTCAGGGTGGTTGCTGAGGGCTGTTTTGCCAGGGTGATCACCGAGGGCTGTTCTGTCAGGGTGGTCACCGAGGGCTGTTCTGTCAGGGTGGTCACCGAGGGTTGTTCTGTCAGGGTGGTCACCGAGGGTTGTTCTGTCAGGGTGGTCACCGAGGGCTGTTCTGTCAGGGTGGTCGCCGAGGGCTGTTCTGTCAGGGTGGTCGCCGAGGGCTGTTCTGTCAGGGTGATCGCTGAGGGCTGTTCTGTCAGGGTGGTCACCGAGGGCTGTTCTGTCAGGGTGGTCGCCGAGGACTGTTCTGTCAGGGTGGTCGCCGAGGGCTGTTCTGTCAGGGTGGTCACCGAGGGCTGTTCTGTCAGGGTGGTCACCGAGGGCTGTTCTGTCAGGGTGATCGCCGAGGGCTGTTCTGTCAGGGTGGTCCCCGAGGGCTGTTCTGTCAGGGTGGTCGCCGAGGACTGTTCTGTCAGGGTGGTCGCCGAGGGCTGTTCTGTCAGGGTGGTCGCCGAGGGCTGTTCTGTCAGGGTGGTCACCGAGGGTTGTTCTGTCAGGGTGGTCGCCGAGGGCTGTTCTGTCAGGGTGGTCACCGAGGGCTGTTCTGTCAGGGTGATCGCCGAGGACTGTTCTGTCAGGTTGGTCGCCGAGGGCTGTTCTGTCAGGGTGGTCGCCGAGGGCTGTTCTGTCAGGGTGGTCACCGAGGGCTGTTCTGTCAGGGTGGTCACCGAGGGCTGTTCTGTCAGGGTGGTCGCCGAGGGCTGTTCTGTCAGGGTGGTCGCCGAGGGCTGTTCTGTCAGGGTGATCGCCGAGGGCTGTTCTGTCAGGGTGGTCACCGAGGGCTGTTCTGTCAGGGTGGTCGCCGAGGACTGTTCTGTCAGGGTGGTCGCCGAGGGCTGTTCTGTCAGGGTGGTCACCGAGGGCTGTTCTGTCAGGGTGGTCACCGAGGGCTGTTCTGTCAGGGTGATCGCCGAGGGCTGTTCAGTCAGGGTGGTCGCCGAGGGCTGTTCAGTCACGTACTCGGAGGTAACCTAACTCACCATGGAGAGATCTTCCACATCAAACTTGACATCAAAGGCAATCTCAATGTCATGGTCAGGCAGGGCAGGGCCACCAGAGTTCTCGTCCCACCCAAGACCACACAATGCCCCTGTGTACTGGGTCCTTGCAGGGTCTGTCCTGAATGACAATGGAAAGGTGCTGTAGGTCACGTGTCAAACAAAAGGCCCCTAAAGTTTTTACTTTTTCAAAATCCCCATTACATAATTTCTACCCTTCCACAAAAGCTTTCATCACGTTTTCGCCTCAATCAACTAAAAATTACACATATGTGGTATAAGGGTGACTAGAGCAAGAAGACTAGGGGTGTTGGGCAAGATGGTAGAACTTACCTCAGCTCAGCCGAGGGTGCAAACAGAAGGGTGACTAGAGCAAGAAGACTAGGGGTGTTGGGCAAGATGGTAGAACTTACCTCAGCTCAGCCGAGGGTGCAAACAGAAGGGTGACTAGAGCAAGAAGACTAGAGGTGTTGGGCAAGATGGTAGAACTTACCTCAGCTCAGCCGAGGGTGCAAACAGAAGGGTGACTAGAGCAAGAAGACTAGGGGTGTTGGGCAAGATGGTAGAACTTACCTCAGCTCAGCCGAGGGTGCAAACAGAAGGGTGACTAGAGCAAGAAGACTAGGGGTGTTGGGCAAGATGGTAGAACTTTCCTCAGCTCAGCCGAGGGTGCAAACAGAAGGGTGACTAGAGCAAGAAGACTAGGGGTGTTGGGCAAGATGGTAGAACTTACCTCAGCTCAGCCGAGGGTGCAAACAGAAGGGTGACTAGAGCAAGAAGACTAGAGGTGTTGGGCAAGATGGTAGAACTTACCTCAGCTCAGCCGAGGGTGCAAACAGAAGGGTGACTAGAGCAAGAAGACTAGGGGTGTTGGGCAAGATGGTAGAACTTACCTCAGCTCAGCCGAGGGTGCAAACAGAAGGGTGACTAGAGCAAGAAGACTAGGGGTGTTGGGCAAGAGGGTAGAACTTACCTCAGCTCAGCCGAGGGTGCAAACAGAAGGGTGACTAGAGCAAGAAGACTAGGGGTGTTGGGCAAGATGGTAGAACTTACCTCAGCTCAGCCGAGGGTGCAAACAGAAGGGTGACTAGAGCAAGAAGACTAGAGGTGTTGGGCAAGATGGTAGAACTTACCTCAGCTCAGCCGAGGGTGCAAACAGAAGGGTGACTAGAGCAAGAAGACTAGGGGTGTTGGGCAAGATGGTAGAACTTACCTCAGCTCAGCCGAGGGTGCAAACAGAAGGGTGACTAGAGCAAGAAGACTAGGGGTGTTGGGCAAGATGGTAGAACTTACCTCAGCTCAGCCGAGGGTGCAAACAGAAGGGTGACTAGAGCAAGAAGACTAGGGGTGTTGGGCAAGATGGTAGAACTTACCTCAGCTCAGCCGAGGGTGCAAACAGAAGGGTGACTAGAGCAAGAAGACTAGGGGTGTTGGGCAAGATGGTAGAACTTACCTCAGCTCAGCCGAGGGTGCAAACAGAAGGGTGACTAGAGCAAGAAGACTAGGGGTGTTGGGCAAGATGGTAGAACTTACCTCAGCTCAGCCGAGGGTGCAAACAGAAGGGTGACTAGAGCAAGAAGACTAGGGGTGTTGGGCAAGATGGTAGAACTTACCTCAGCTCAGCCGAGGGTGCAAACAGAAGGGTGACTAGAGCAAGAAGACTAGGGGTGTTGGGCAAGATGGTAGAACTTACCTCAGCTCAGCCGAGGGAGCAAACAGAAGGGTGACTAGAGCGGGGAGACCAGGGATGTTTGGCATGATGGTGCTGTCCCGAGCCATCATCACGGTACCACTGGGGTTGAGACCAACGTAGGCCGCGACCATCATGCGACTTGTGCTGTCATGAGGCTCGTCATCCAGTGCGACGGTGTTGACACTCTCCTGTTCTATGCGGGCAGCCCTGAACACATCATTGCAAGATTGTACTTCTCTAGAGCAGCCCTGAACACATCATTGCAAGATTGTACTTCTCTAGAGCAGCCCTGAACACATCATTGCAAGATTGTACTTCTCTAGAGCAGCCCTGAACACATCATTGCAAGATTGTACTTCTCTAGAGCAGCCCTGAACACATCATTGCAAGATTGTACTTCTCTAGAGCAGCCCTGAACACATCATTGCAAGATTGTACTTCTCTAGAGCAGCCCTGAACACATCATTGCAAGATTGTACTTCTCTAGAGCAGCCCTGAACACATCATTGCAAGATTGTACTTCTCTAGAGCAGCCCTGAACACATCATTGCAAGATTGTACTTCTCTAGAGCAGCCCTGAACACATCATTGCAAGATTGTACTTCTCTAGAGCAGCCCTGAACACATCATTGCAAGATTGTACTTCTCTAGAGCAGCCCTGAACACATCATTGCAAGATTGTACTTCTCTAGAGCAGCCCTGAACACATCATTGCAAGATTGTACTTCTCTAGAGCAGCCCTGAACACATCATTGCAAGATTGTACTTCTCTAGAGCAGCCCTGAACACATCATTGCAAGATTGTACTTCTCTAGAGCAGCCCTGAACACATCATTGCAAGATTGTACTTCTCTAGAGCAGCCCTGAACACATCATTGCAAGATTGTACTTCTCTAGAGCAGCCCTGAACACATCATTGCAAGATTGTACTTCTCTAGAGCAGCCCTGAACACATCATTGCAAGATTGTACTTCTCTAGAGCAGCCCTGAACACATCATTGCAAGATTGTACTTCTCTAGAGCAGCCCTGAACACATCATTGCAAGATTGTACTTCTCTAGAGCAGCCCTGAACACATCATTGCAAGATTGTACTTCTCTAGAGCAGCCCTGAACACATCATTGCAAGATTGTACTTCTCTAGAGCAGCCCTGAACACATCATTGCAAGATTGTACTTCTCTAGAGCAGCCCTGAACACATCATTACATGTTTGTACTTCTCTAGAGCAGCCCTGAACACATCATTGCAATGTTGTACTTCTCTATAGCAGCCCTGAACACATCATTACATGTTTGTACTTCTCTAGAGCAGCCCTGAACACATCATTACATGTTTGTACTTCTCTAGAGCAGCCCTGAACACATCATTACATGGTTGTACTTCTCTAGAGCAGCCCTGAACACATCATTACATGTTTGTACTTCTTTATAGCAGCCCTGGACACATCATTGCATGGTTGTACTTCTCTAGAGCAGCCCTGAACACATCATTACATGGTTGTACTTCTCTAGAGCAGCCCTAAACACATCATTACATGGTTGTACTTCTCTAGAGCAGCCCTGAACACATCATTACATGGTTGTACTTCTCTATAGCAGCCCTGAACACATCATTACATGTTTGTACTTCTCTAGAGCAGCCATGAACATATCATTGCATGGTTGTACTTCTCTAGAGCAGCCCTGAACACATCATTACATGTTTGTACTTCTTTATAGAAGCCCTGAACACATCATTGCATGGTTGTACTTCTCTAGAGCAGCCCTGAACACATCATTACATGGTTGTACTTCTCTAGAGCAGCCCTGAATACATCATTACATGGTTGTACTTCTCTATAGCAGCCCTGAACACATCATTACATGTTTGTACTTCTCTAGAGCAGCCCTGAACACATCATTACATGGTTGTACTTCTCTAGAGCAGCCATGAACACATCATTGCATGGTTGTACTTCTCTAGAGCAGCCCTGAACACATCATTACATGTTTGTACTTCTCTAGAGCAGCCCTGAACACATCATTACATGGTTGTATTTCTCTAGAGCAGCCCTGAACACATCATTACATGTTTGTACTTCTTTATAGCAGCCCTGGACACATCATTGCATGGTTGTACTTCTCTAGAGCAGCCCTGAACACATCATTACATGGTTGTACTTCTCTAGAGCAGCCCTGAACACATCATTACATGGTTGTACTTCTCTATAGCAGCCCTGAACACATCATTACATGTTTGTACTTCTCTAGAGCAGCCATGAACACATCATTGCATGGTTGTACTTCTCTAGAGCAGCCCTGAACACATCATTACATGTTTGTACTTCTTTATAGAAGCCCTGAACACATCATTGCATGGTTGTACTTCTCTAGAGCAGCCCTGAACACATCATTACATGGTTGTACTTCTCTAGAGCAGCCCTGAATACATCATTACATGGTTGTACTTCTCTATAGCAGCCCTGAACACATCATTACATGTTTGTACTTCTCTAGAGCAGCCCTGAACACATCATTACATGGTTGTACTTCTCTAGAGCAGCCCTGAACACATCATTACATGTTTGTACTTCTTTATAGCAGCCCTGAACACATCATTACATGGTTGTACTTCTCTAGAGCAGCCCTGAACACATCATTACATGGTTGTACTTCTCTAGAGCAGCCCTGAACACATCATTACATGGTTGTACTTCTCTAGAGCAGCCCTGAACACATCATTACATGTTTGTACTTCTCTATAGCAGCCCTGGACACATCATTGCATGGTTGTACTTCTCTAGAGCAGCCCTGAATACATCATTACATGGTTGTACTTCTCTATAGCAGCCCTGAACACATCATTACATGGTTGTACTTCTCTATAGCAGCCCTGAACACATCATTACATGGTTGTACTTCTCTAGAGCAGCCCTGAACACATCATTACATGGTTGTACTTCTCTATAGCAGCCCTGAACACATCATTACATGGTTGTACTTCTCTATAGCAGCCAACTACTGCAGGTTTCCTTGGATAGTTCACTAGGAAGCAAAGAACAGTGGATTCCACTTAATTTAACTTTTTTGAAATTTGATGCTATTAAGCAGCTGATTCACTTACGTGACACATTCTAATACAGCGGGAACAGGGAATGATTCCATTAAGCGGCTGATTCACTTAAGTGACACATTCTAATACAGCGGGAACAGGAACTGATTCAGTCCCAACCAATACATTTGATTCTACTAACATAAACAAACAACTTACTGTTCAAATGCCTGGATCTAAACTGCTCAGAGGAGGCAGAATAAACTAAGATTTACAAAACTGTGGGTGTCCAACATGGAGCATGACCAACCAAACAAAGGTTGTAGCGAGTCTATGCATGGAGGACGACATGGCGAGACTATCAATGAAAGACTGACAAAGTCTTATACCTGGGAGAGAGGCCAACTGTGTGCAAGGTCCATGACACAGTGAGACACTCTTCAACACAGTCACAACAGTCTGTACACAGTGTCTCCTTCATCCATGGTATTGCTGTCACATGATAAACCTGTCTCTGACAGTGGAACATCCCTGCCTTTCATCCCATGTTTTGCCACTGACCTGAGTCGACCTATATTGTCCACTGACCTGAGTCGACCTACATTGGTCATGCTGTAGAAGTTCATCTCATACGGACTCCAAGGCCCATTCAGGATCACCTATATTCATAAACAAATAAATTATCTGCTGATTATGTTAATGTTAGCAGTGGGAATATGTTCCAAAATAAAACTGATTAATATCTAATAATGGCAATACTGTTAAATCTTGACATAAGTTTTTTTTGGTTATTTTAATCAATACTGTGAATCAATTTAACTACTAAATTAACCACAAATGGACTGACTGACTGACTGACTGACTGACTGGACAACACATGTTCTGGGTGACACAATACAAGAGTGTCCAGGATCTTATTGTGGCCTCCACTGGCTCTTATTGTGGCCACTACTGACTCTTATTGTGGCCACCACTGGCTCTTATTGTGGCCTCCACTGACTCTTATTGTGGCCACCAATGGCTCTTATTGTGGCCTCCACTGGCTCTTATTGTGGCCACTACTGACTCTTATTGTGGCCACCACTGGCTCTTATTGTGGCCTCCACTGACTCTTATTGTGGCCTCCACTGGCTCTTATTGTGGCCACCACTGGCTCTTATTGTGGCCTCCACTGGCTCTTATTGTGGTCTACATTGGCTCTTATTGTGGCCACCACTGGCTCTTATTGTGGCCTCCACTGGCTCTTATTGTGGCCACCACTGGCTCTTATTGTGGCCTCCACTGACTCTTATTGTGGCCACTACTGACTCTTATTGTGGTCACCACTGGCTCTTATTGTGGTCTACATTGGCTCTTATTGTGGCCACCACTGGCTCTTATTGTGGCCACCACTGACTCTTATTGTGGCCACTACTGACTCTTATTGTGGCCACCACTGGCTCTTATTGTGGTCTACATTGGCTCTTATTGTGGCCACCACAGGTTCTTATTGTGGCCACCACTGACTCTTATTGTGGCCACTACTGACTCTTATTGTGGCCACCACTGGCTCTTATTGTGGCCTCCACTGACTCTTATTGTGGCCACCAATGGCTCTTATTGTGGTCTACATTGGCTCTTATTGTGGCCACCACTGGCTCTTATTGTGGCCACCACTGGCTCTTATTGTGGCCACCACTGGCTCTTATTGTGGCCTCCACTGGCTCTTATTGTGGTCTACATTGGCTCTTATTGTGGCCACCACTGGCTCTTATTGTGGCCTCCACTGGCTCTTATTGTGGCCACCACAGGCTCTTATTGTGGCCTCCACTGGCTCTTATTGTGGCCACCAATGGCTCTTATTGTGGCCACCACAGGCTCTTATTATGGCCTCCACTGGCTCTTATTGTGGCCACCACAGGCTCTTATTATGGCCTCCACTGGCTCTTATTGTGGTCTACATTGGCTCTTATTGTGGCCACCACTGGCTCTTATTGTGGCCTCCACTGGCTCTTATTGTGGCCACCACTGGCTCTTATTGTGGCCTCCACTGGCTCTTATTGTGGCCTCCACTGGCTCTTATTGTGGCCTCCACTGGCTCTTATTGTGGCCACCACAGGCTCTTATTGTGGCCTCCACTGGCTCTTATTGTGGTCTACATTGGCTCTTATTGTGGCCACCAATGGCTCTTATTGTGGTCTACATTGGCTCTTATTGTGGCCACCACTGGCTCTTATTGTGGCCTTCACTGGCTCTTATTGTGGCCACCACTGGCTCTTATTGTGGCCACCACTGGCTCTTATTGTGGCCTCCACTGGCTCTTATTGTGGCCACCACTGGCTCTTATTGTGGCCTCCACTGGCTCTTATTGTGGCCACCACAGGCTCTTATTGTGGCCTCCACTGGCTCTTATTGTGGCCACCACTGGCTCTTATTGTGGTCTACATTGGCTCTTATTGTGGCCACCACTGGCTCTTATTGTGGCCTTCACTGGCTCTTATTGTGGCCACCACTGGCTCTTATTGTGGCCACCACTGGCTCTTATTGTAGCCACCAATGGCTCTTATTGTGGCCACCACTGGCTCTTATTGTGGTCTACATTGGCTCTTATTGTGGCCACCACTGGCTCTTATTGTGGCCTCCACTGGCTCTTATTGTGGCCACCACTGGCTCTTATTGTGGCCTCCACTGGCTCTTATTGTGGCCTCCACTGGCTCTTATTGTGGCCACCACAGGCTCTTATTGTGGCCTCCACTGGTTCTTATTGTGGCCACCACTGGCTCTTATTGTGGCCTCCACTGGCTCTTATTGTGGCCACCACAGGCTCTTATTGTGGCCTCCACTGGCTCTTATTGTGGCCACCACTGGCTCTTATTGTGGTCTACATTGGCTCTTATTGTGGCCACCACTGGCTCTTATTGTGGCCTTCACTGGCTCTTATTGTGGCCACCACTGGCTCTTATTGTGGCCACCACTGGCTCTTATTGTAGCCACCAATGGCTCTTATTGTGGCCACCACTGGCTCTTATTGTGGTCACCACTGGCTCTTATTGTGGCCACCAATGGCTCTTATTGTGGCCACCACTGGCTCTTATTGTGGCCACTACTTTATCTTATTATATGGTGCAAAGGCCTCAAATTCTAACAGATTACTTTGCTTTTTGAAGGATTTTTTGATCATGAACAAAAGCTCTAAGACAATGACCTCTGACAACTCAACATTCAGTGAAATAAACCACAGACTTTCTCCCTACCTTTGACCCCCTCTTCTTCCCTACCAGGGTGCGCAGCTCCGCCACATCCTCCTTGGTGAGGGACAGCTCAACATGGCTGTCCCCAAGGGTGCTCCCTTGGAACGAGGTGCGGGGAGGAGCCAGCGCAAGCTCTTCCCTCTGTACGTGATCCCTCTGAAGGCAAGCAAACTGTCAGCTCAATTGTTCTGTCCACACCCATAACTGTCAGTCATATAGTTAACTATACACACCCTTACATAACTGTCAGTCATATAGTTAACTATACACACCCTTACATAACTGTCAGTCATACAGTTAACTATACACACCCTTACATAACTGTCAGTCATGTAGTTAACTATACACACCCTTACATAACTGTCAGTCATATAGTTAACTATACACACCCTTACATAACTGTCAGTCATATAGTTAACTATACACACCCTTACATAACTGTCAGTCATACAGTTAACTATACACACCCTTACATAACTGTCAGTCATATAGTTAACTATACACACCCTTACATAACTGTCAGTCATATAGTTAACTATACACACCCTTACATAACTGTCAGTCATATAGTTAACTATACACACCCTTACATAACTGTCAGTCATATAGTTAACTATACACACCCTTACATAACTGTCAGTCATACAATTAACTATACACACCCTTACATAACTGTCAGTCATACAGTTAACTATACACACCCTTACATAACTGTCAGTTATGTAGTTAACTATACACACCCTTACATAACTGTCAGTTATGTAGTTAACTATACACACCCTTACATAACTGTCAGTCATATAGTTAACTATACACACCCTTACATAACTGTCAGTTATGTAGTTAATTATACACACCCTTACATAACTGTCAGTCATATAGTTAACTATACACACCCTTACATAACTGTCAGTCATACAGTTAACTATACACACCCTTACATAACTGTCAGTCATATAGTTAACTATACACACCCTTACATAACTGTCAGTCATACAATTAACTATACACACCCTTACATAACTGTCAGTCATACAGTTAACTATACACACCCTTACATAACTGTCAGTCATATAGTTAACTATACACACCCTTACATAACTGTCAGTCATATAGTTAACTATACACACCCTTACATAACTGTCAGTTATACAGTTAACTATACACACCCTTACATAACTGTCAGTTATACAGTTAACTATACACACCCTTACATAACTGTCAGTCATACAGTTAACTATACACACCCTTATATAACTGTCAGTTATGTAGTTAACTATACACACCCTTACATAACTGTCAGTTATGTAGTTAACTATACACACCCTTACATAACTGTCAGTCATATAGTTAACTATACACACCCTTACATAACTGTCAGTCATATAGTTAACTATACACACCCTTACATAACTGTCAGTCATACAGTTAACTATACACACCCTTACATAACTGTCAGTCATACAGTTAACTATACACACCCTTACATAACTGTCAGTCATACAGTTAACTATACACACCTTACATAACTGTCAGTTATGTAGTTAACTATACATACCCTTACATAACTGTCAGTCATATAGTTAACTATACACACCCTTACATAACTGTCAGTCATACAGTTAACTATACACACCCTTACATAACTGTCAGTTATGTAGTTAACTATACACACCCTTACATAACTGTCAGTCATACAGTTAACTATACACACCCTTACATAACTGTCAGTTATGTAGTTAACTATACACACCCTTACATAACTGTCAGTCATACAGTTAACTATACACACCCTTACATAACTGTCAGTCATATAGTTAACTATACACACCCTTACATAACTGTCAGTCATACAATTAACTACACACACCCTTACATAACTGTCAGTCACACAGTTAACTATACACACCCTTACATAACTGTCAGTCATATAGTTAACTATACACACCCTTACATAACTGTCAGTCATATAGTTAACTATACACACCCTTACATAACTGTCAGTCATATAGTTAACTATGCACACTCTTACATAACTGTCAGTTATGTAGTTAACTATACACACCCTTACATAACTGTCAGTTATACAGTTAACTATACACACCCTTACATAACTGTCAGTTATGTAGTTAACTATACACACCCTTACATAACTGTCAGTTATGTAGTTAACTATACACACCCTTACATAACTGTCAGTCATACAGTTAACTATACACACCCTTACATAACTGTCAGTTATGTAGTTAACTATACACACCCTTACATAACTGTCAGTCATGTAGTTAACTATACACACCCTTACATAACTGTCAGTCATATAGTTAACTATACACACCCTTACATAACTGTCAGTTATGTAGTTAACTATACACACCCTTACATAACTGTCAGTCATACAGTTAACTATACACACCCTTACATAACTGTCAGTCATACAGTTAACTATACACACCCTTACATAACTGTCAGTCATATAGTTAACTATACACACCCTTACATAACTGTCAGTCATATAGTTAACTATACACACCCTTACATAACTGTCAGTCATATAGTTAACTATACACACCCTTACATAACTGTCAGTCATATAGTTAACTATACACACCCTTACATAACTGTCAGTCATACAGTTAACTATACACACCCTTACATAACTGTCAGTCATACAGTTAACTATACACACCCTTACATAACTGTCAGTTATGTAGTTAACTATACATACCATTACATAACTGTCAGTCATATAGTTAACTATACACACCCTTACATAACTGTCAGTCATACAGTTAACTATACACACCCTTACATAACTGTCAGTTATGTAGTTAACTATACACACCCTTACATAACTGTCAGTCATACAGTTAACTATACACACCCTTACATAACTGTCAGTTATGTAGTTAACTATACACACCCTTACATAACTGTCAGTCATACAGTTAACTATACACACCCTTACATAACTGTCAGTCATATAGTTAACTATACACACCCTTACATAACGGTCAGTCATATAATTAACTATACACACCCTTACATAACTGTCAGTCACACAGTTAACTATACACACCCTTACATAACTGTCAGTCATATAGTTAACTATACACACCCTTACATAACTGTCAGTCATATAGTTAACTATACACACCCTTACATAACTGTCAGTCATATAGTTAACTATGCACACTCTTATATAACTGTCAGTTATGTAGTTAACTATACACACCCTTACATAACTGTCAGTTATGTAGTTAACTATACACACCCTTACATAACTGTCAGTCATACAGTTAACTATACACACCCTTACATAACTGTCAGTTATGTAGTTAACTATACACACCCTTACATAACTGTCAGTCATGTAGTTAACTATACACACCCTTACATAACTGTCAGTCATATAGTTAACTATACACACCCTTACATAACTGTCAGTTATGTAGTTAACTATACACACCCTTACATAACTGTCAGTCATACAGTTAACTATACACACCCTTACATAACTGTCAGTCATACAGTTAACTATACACACCCTTACATAACTGTCAGTCATATAGTTAACTATACACACCCTTACATAACTGTCAGTCATATAGTTAACTATACACACCCTTACATAACTGTCAGTCATATAGTTAACTATACACACCCTTACATAACTGTCAGTCATATAGTTAACTATACACACCCTTACATAACTGTCAGTCATACAGTTAACTATACACACCCTTACATAACTGTCAGTCATATAGTTAACTATACACACCCTTACATAACTGTCAGTCATATAGTTAACTATACACACCCTTACATAACTGTCAGTCATATAGTTAACTATACACACCCTTACATAACTGTCAGTCATATAGTTAACTATACACACCCTTACATAACTGTCAGTTATGTAGTTAACTATACACACCCTTACATAACTGTCAGTCATACAGATAACTATACACACCCTTACATAACTGTCAGTCATACAGTTAACTATACACACCCTTACATAACTGTCAGTCATATAGTTAACTATACACACCCTTACATAACTGTCAGTCATATAGTTAACTATTCACACCCTTACATAACTGTCAGTCATACAGTTAACTATACACACCCTTACATAACGGTCAGTCATGTAGTTAACTATACACACCCTTACATAACTGTCAGTCATGTAGTTAACTATACACACCCTTACATAACTGTCAGTCATGTAGTTAACTATACACACCCTTACATAACTGTCAGTCATGTAGTTAACTATACACACCTTTACATAACTGTCAGTCATGTAGTTAACTATACACACCCTTACATAACTGTCAGTCATATAGTTAACTATACACACCCTTACATAACTGTCAGTCATATAGTTAACTATACACACCCTTACATAAATGTCAGTCATGTAGTTAACTATACACACCCTTACATAACTGTCAGTCATATAGTTAACTATACACACCCTTACATAACTGTCAGTTATGTAGTTAACTATACACACCCTTACATAACTGTCAGTTAAGTAGTTAACTATACACACCCTTACATAACTGTCAGTCATACAGTTAACTATACACACCCTTACATAACTGTCAGTCATACAGTTAACTATACACACCCTTACATAACTGCCAGTCATATAGTTAACTATACACACCCTTACATAACTGTCAGTTATGTAGTTAACTATACACACCCTTACATAACTGTCAGTCATATAGTTAACTATACACACCCTTACATAACTGTCAGTCATACAGTTAACTATACACACCCTTACATAACTGTCAGTCATATAGTTAACTATACACACCCTTACATAACTGTCAGTCATATAGTTAACTATACACACCCTTACATAACTGTCAGTCATATAGTTAACTATACACACCCTTACATAACTGTCAGTCATATAGTTAACTATACACACCCTTACATAACTGTCAGTCATACAGTTAACTATACACACCCTTACATAAATGTCAGTCATACAGTTAACTATACACACCCTTACATAACTGTCAGTTATGTAGTTAACTATACACACCCTTACATAAATGTCAGTCATATAGTTAACTATACACAACCTTACATAACTGTCAGTTATGTAGTTAACTATACACAACCTTACATAACTGTCAGTCATATAGTTCTTCAAATGAAACAACAAATATTGTTCTTAAAATGTATAGATTTTACAATATGCTACAAAAAAATTCATTTCAATATACCTCTTAGCTGCCATGTAAAATATTTGCTGAAACCCTCATGTTTGTACTTGACATAGTTGGGCTTTTATGACTTTTTTAGTATATATTTATTTTTAAAACTGTCATATTTAACCACCAAATCAATTGAGCTTTCTCCTGTATATATAAGAACCAAACAAATTCATTGTAAGCTAAATAACAACCATCTAAAATAGTCAGTCAGAAGATCACGTAATTCCACTTGACCACTGTTTTATTGGAGTAAAAAATATATGTGTATATATATATATATATATATACATGTATATATATATATATATATATATATATATATATATATATATATATATATATATATATATATATATAGTGCTACCCTGTAGTGATCAAACTGCTAACTTGAACATTACTAGTGTGTTAACAGTCCACCAGGGGGACAACCATCATTAAAGTGAATATCCATATTAGGATATCTACATAGATGTGACCAATTCCAATTGAAACCACAATAGCTAGACCTCATTTATAATGTTGTATACAAGCGTGTAAGCCAATAAAGGCCTTATTAGACAAAATAGATAAGCTGGAGAGAATACAAAGAACAGTAACTAACCGAAAATTTTTGTTTCGCCAACCAATGTTGGAAACACAAAAACTGTGGGAAAAGACGCTTCAGATCTCTCTGATGAATTAGTGAGAATTAGTACAAGACAATCTCACCTTTGAAATGAGTGATTCGTCAGCCTTGTCAGCATAGCACAGGGCAATCAGTTCCTGGTTGATGTGCAAGTCTTGAGTACTGGGTAGCTTCTCATAGAGATCCACACGTATGACATCATGGACAATGGAATAAACCTGCAACATATCTCATGTATTTGTGCATTGTCAAATATGTAAAGAAACAATATTACAGCATTACAAAATATTTCAAAATATATGCATTATGAACATTAATTTATATTAATAATGTATTGCCAATGCAGAAATAAGTGATACCGTAGATACTTTCAAAAATAATTATTACCCCTTGTCTTGTGTCCAGCAAATATATAATTATACGAAAGATAGTTAAATGTGACAAAGTTGAGTGCGAGTAACACAGAAGTATCTTCACACACAAGATAACCCTGCTGAACTGTGGTGAGGTTCCCTGTTGTACTGAACCAGACAACAAGAAGTATCTTCACACACAAGGTAACCCTGCTGAACTGTGGTGAGGTTCACTGTTGTACTGAACCAGACAACATGAAGTATCTTCACACACAAGGTAACCCTGCTGAACTGTGGTGAGGTTCACTGTTGTACTGAACCAGACAACAAGAAGTATCTTCACACATAAGGTAACCCTGCTGAACTGTGGTGAGGTTCACTGTTGTACTGAAAAAGACAACAAACCTTGGCAAAGAGGTTGTTGTTGACTGTGAGTCGTACAAATCTCTGTTTCGCCTCCTCCGTCCACCGAGCGTTGGGACACTTGATGGCTGATGGTTTCACTCCACACAGCTCACATTCAAATGCCTGCAACAGACCAGTGGTCACTCAATGGTCATTTCAGGGCAGTGGTCAACTAATGGACATCAGTCTCATCTTTTAGAATCAGATCTCCAGACGGGCATGCATGGGGGACTGTTTGTAGAATACTTGGTGTCAAACTGTACATTATGTCCTTCAACAACATACCAAGTTGATTGGCCTTGGCAGATTGTTCATTTGTACAAACAACTTTTCTAACTGTTTTGTTCAATAAATACATCTTTTTGAAATGTCATGTTCACTGAAAAAATACAACTGTGTAAAGCATCTTTTACAGACAACAGAAAATTCCAGTATTACATGTAACATGAAGGGGCACTTGTTTCCTCCATTACATGTAACATGAAGGGGCACTTGTTTCCTCCATTACATGTAACATGAAGGGGCACTTGTTTCCTCCATTACATGTAACATGAAGGGGCACTTGTTTCCTCCATTACATGTAACATGAAGGGGCACTTGTTTCCTCCATTACATGTAACATGAAGGGGCACTTGTTTCCTCCATTACATGTAACATGAAGGGGCACTTGTTTCCTCCATTACATGTAACATGAAGGGGCACTTGTTTCCTCCATTACATGTAACATGAAGGGGCACTTGTTTCCTCCATTACATGTAACATGAAGGGGCACTTGTTTCCTCCATTACATGTAACATGATGGGGCACTTGTTTCCTCCATTACATGTAACATGAAGGGGCACTTGTTTCCTCCATTACATGTAACATGAAGGGGCACTTGTTTCCTCCATTACATGTAACATGATGGGGCACTTGTTTCCTCCATTACATGTAACATGATGGGGCACTTGTTTCCTCCATTACATGTAACATGAAGGGGCACTTGTTTCCTCCATTACATGTAACATGATGGGGCACTTGTTTCCTCCATTACATGTAACATGAAGGGGCACTTGTTTCCTCCATTACATGTAACATGAAGGGGCACTTGTTTCCTCCATTACATGTAACATGAAGGGGCACTTGTTTCCTCCATTACATGTAACATGAAGGGGCACTTGTTTCCTCCATTACATGTAACATGATGGGGCACTTGTTTCCTCCATTACATGTAACATGAAGGGGCACTTGTTTCCTCCATTACATGTAACATGAAGGGGCACTTGTTTCCTCCATTACATGTAACATGAAGGGGCACTTGTTTCCTCCATTACATGTAACATGAAGGGGCCCTTGTTTCCTCCATTACATGTAACATGAAGGGGCACTTGTTTCCTCCATTACATGTAACATGAAGGGGCACTTGTTTCCTCCATTACATGTAACATGACGGGGCACTTGTTTCCTCCATTACATGTAACATGATGGGGCACTTGTTTCCTCCATTACATGTAACATGACGGGGCACTTGTTTCCTCCATTACATGTAACATGAAGGGGCACTTGTTTCCTCCATTACATGTAACATGAAGGGGCACTTGTTTCCTCCATTACATGTAACATGATGGGGCACTTGTTTCCTCCATTACATGTAACATGAAGGGGCACTTGTTTCCTCCATTACATGTAACATGAAGGGGCACTTGTTTCCTCCATTACATGTAACATGAAGGGGCACTTGTTTCCTCCATTACATGTAACATGAAGGGGCACTTGTTTCCTCCATTACATGTAACATGATGGGGCACTTGTTTCCTCCATTACATGTAACATGAAAGGGCACTTGTTTCCTCCATTACATGTAACATGAAGGGGCACTTGTTTCCTCCATTACATGTAACATGAAGGGGCACTTGTTTCCTCCATTACATGTAACATGAAGGGGCACTTGTTTCCTCCATTACATGTAACATGATGGGGCACTTGTTTCCTCCATTACATGTAACATGAAGGGGCACTTGTTTCCTCCATTACATGTAACATGATGGGGCACTTGTTTCCTCCATTACATGTAACATGAAGGGGCACTTGTTTCCTCCATTACATGTAACATGATGGGGCACTTGTTTCCTCCATTACATGTAACATGATGGGACACTTGTTTCCTCTATTACATGTAACATGAAGGGACACTTGTTTCCTCCATTACATGTAACATGATGGGGCACTTGTTTCCTCCATTACATGTAACATGAAGGGGCACTTGTTTCCTCCATTACATGTAACATGATGGGGCACTTGTTTCCTCCATTACATGTAACATGATGGGACACTTGTTACCTCTATTACATGTAACATGAAGGGACACTTGTTTCCTCCATTACATGTAATGTGAAGGGGCACTTGTTTCCTCCATTACATGTAACATGACGGGGCACTTGTTTCCTCCATTACATGTAATGTGAAGGGGCACTTGTTTCCTCCATTACATGTAACATGAAGGGGCACTTGTTTCCTCCATTACATGTAACATGATGGGGCACTTGTTTCCTCCATTACATGTAACATGATGGGACACTTGTTTCCTCTATTACATGTAACATGAAGGGACACTTGTTTCCTCCATTACATGTAATGTGAAGGGGCACTTGTTTCCTCCATTACATGTAACATGACGGGGCACTTGTTTCCTCCATTACATGTAACATGATGGGGCACTTGTTTCCTCCATTACATGTAACATGAAGGGGCACTTGTTTCCTCCATTACATGTAACATGATGGGGCACTTGTTTCCTCTATTACATGTAACATGAAGGGACACTTGTTTCCTCCATTACATGTAATGTGAAGGGGCACTTGTTTCCTCCATTACATGTAACATGACGGGGCACTTGTTTCCTCCATTACATGTAATGTGAAGGGGCACTTGTTTCCTCCATTACATGTAACATGAAGGGGCACTTGTTTCCTCCATTACATGTAACATGATGGGGCACTTGTTTCCTCCATTACATGTAACATGAAGGGGCACTTGTTTCCTCCATTACATGTAACATGATGGGGCACTTGTTTCCTCCATTACATGTAACATGATGGGACACTTGTTTCCTCTATTACATGTAACATGAAGGGACACTTGTTTCCTCCATTACATGTAATGTGAAGGGGCACTTGTTTCCTCCATTACATGTAACATGACGGGGCACTTGTTTCCTCCATTACATGTAACATGATGGGGCACTTGTTTCCTCCAATACATGTAACATGACGGGGCACTTGTTTCCTCTATTACATGTAACATGAAGGGGCACTTGTTTCCTCCATTACATGTAACATGAAGGGGCCCTTGTTTCCTCCATTACATGTAACATGACGGGGCACTTGTTTCCTCTATTACATGTAATGTGAAGGGGCACTTGTTTCCTCCATTACATGTAACATGAAGGGGCACTTGTTTCCTCCATTACATGTAACATGATGGGGCACTTGTTTCCTCTATTACATGTAACATGAAGGGACACTTGTTTCCTCCATTACATGTAACATGAAGGGGCACTTGTTTCCTCCATTACATGTAACATGATGGGACACTTGTTTCCTCTATTACATGTAACATGAAGGGACACTTGTTTCCTCCATTACATGTAATGTGAAGGGGCACTTGTTTCCTCCATTACATGTAACATGACGGGGCACTTGTTTCCTCTATTACATGTAACATGAAGGGGCACTTGTTTCCTCCATTACATGTAACATGATGGGGCACTTGTTTCCTCCATTACATGTAACATGACGGGGCACTTGTTTCCTCTATTACATGTAACATGAAGGGGCACTTGTTTCCTCCATTACATGTAACATGAAGGGGCCCTTGTTTCCTCCATTACATGTAACATGACGGGGCACTTGTTTCCTCTATTACATGTAATGTGAAGGGGCACTTGTTTCCTCCATTACATGTAACATGAAGGGGCACTTGTTTCCTCCATTACATGTAACATGATGGGGCACTTGTTTCCTCTATTACATGTAACATGACGGGGCACTTGTTTCCTCTATTACATGTAATGTGAAGGGGCACTTGTTTCCTCCATTACATGTAACATGACGGGGCACTTGTTTCCTCCATTACATAGAACATGAAGGGGCACTTGTTTCCTGCATTACATAGAATGTGAAGGGGCACTTGTTTCCTCCATTACATGTCACATGACGGGGCACTTGTTTCCTCTATTACATGTAATGTGAAGGGGCACTTGTTTCCTCCATTACATGTAATGTGAAGGGGCACTTGTTTCCTCCATTACATGTAACATGATGGGGCACTTGTTTCCTCCATTACATGTAACATGACGGGGCACTTGTTTCCTCTATTACATGTAATGTGAAGGGGCACTTGTTTCCTCCATTACATGTAACATGACGGGGCACTTGTTTCCTCCATTACATAGAACATGAAGGGGCACTTGTTTCCTCCATTCCATATAACGTGAAGGGGCACTTGTTTCCTCCATTACATAGAATGTGAAGGGGCACTTGTTTCCTTCATTCCATATAACGTGAAGGGGCACTTGTTTCATCCATTACATAGAACGTGAAGGCGCACTTGTTTCCTCCATTACATAGAACGTGAAGGGGCACTTGTTTCCTCCATTACATGCAACGTGAAGGGGCACTTGTCTCCTCCATTACATATAACGTGAAGGGGCACTTGTTTCCTCCATTACATATACCGTGAAGGGGCACTTGTTTCCTCCATTACACAGAACGTGAAGGGGCACTTGTTTCCTCCATTACATGTAACATGAAGGGGCACTTGTTTCCTCCATTACATGTAACATGAAGGAGCACTTGTTTCCTCCATTACACATAACGTGATGAGGCACTTGTTTCCAGGCGGAGCACGACAAAAGATGAGACATTGAACGAATAGAATGGAATGCTGGAGAGACTTGCCTGGAAGTGAAGGTGCTGGAAGTCTCGCTCCAACACTCTCAGGTCTTTCACATTGGCCATGTCAACATTCCCGTAGTCCGGGTAGAACAACTAAACAGACAACAGGATGTCAAAGTAACACCCAATATATACAACAGTTGAACAATCTTATAACATTACATCTGTTACCCGGTAAATCAAATCTATAAAATTTATTCTAAATGTGAGCTTTAAAATATTCTCGTCACCTACGTGATATGGCAATACTTCTGATGCATGATGAAATACTCCCTTTACAGCTGATCACAGCTAAACTGGGAGGTAGGATCCACGACAGGTTTTTTCCATTTACCTTTATGGGATCTTTTACTTCCCCTGCCATAGACACCAGGTAGAAGGGACCAACAGCTTTTAGTGTCTCTTCCGAAAGACACGGGCAAAGTGGGGTGAATGAAATCGCCCAAGTTTCGAAACAGCAGTAGGTGGACTCGAACCTCGGTCCCCTCAACTGAAAGCCTGACGCTCTACCACACGACTACCACGCCCCACACCCTCTACTATCACTAACAATAGGGACTGGTCAGACAGATGTCTGTCAATTGGCACCAATATCAATGTCACAATGAGCAAAATTACATCACCATTGGCTAACTGAGGCCAACATTTGTTCATTTGTGTACTTACTTGTCGTCTTTCCACATAAGGCCACTTCATCTACATGTGTACTTACTGAGGCCAACATTTGTTCATATATGTGTACTTACTTGTCGTCTTTCCACATAAGGCCACTTCATCTACATGTGTACTTACTGAGGCCAACATTTGTTCATATATGTGTACTTACTTGTCGTCTTTCCACATAAGGCCACTTCATCTACATGTGTACTTACTGAGGCCAACATTTGTTCATATATGTGTACTTACTTGTCGTCTTTCCACATAAGGCCACTTCATCTACATGTGTACTTACTGAGGCCAACATTTGTTCATATATGTGTACTTACTTGTCGTCTTTCCACATAAGGCCACTTCATCTACATGTGTACTTACTGAGGCCAACATTTGTTCATATATGTGTACTTACTTGTCGTCTTTCCACATAAGGCCACTTCATCTACATGTGTACTTACTGAGGCCAACATTTGTTCATTTATGTGTACTTACTTGTCCTCTTTCCACATAAGGCCACTTCATCTACATGTGTACTTACTGAGGCCAACATTTGTTCATATATGTGTACTTACTTGTCGTCTTTCCACATAAGGCCACTTCATCTACATGTGTACTTACTGAGGCCAACATTTGTTCATATATGTGTACTTACTTGTCCTCTTTCCACATAAGGCCACTTCATCTACATGTGTACTTACTGAGGCCAACATTTGTTCATATATGTGTACTTACTTGTCGTCTTTCCACATAAGGCCACTTCATCTACATGTGTACTTACTGAGGCCAACATTTGTTCATTTATGTATACTTACTTGTCCTCTTTCCACATAAGGCCACTTCATCTACATGTGTACTTACTGAGGCCAACATTTGTTCATATATGTGTACTTACTTGTCCTCTTTCCACATAAGGCCACTTCATCTACATGTGTACTTACTGAGGCCAACATTTGTTCATATATGTGTACTTACTTGTCCTCTTTCCACATAAGGCCACTTCATCTACATGTGTACTTACTGAGGCCAACATTTGTTCATTTATGTGTACTTACTTGTCCTCTTTCCACATAAGGCCACTTCATCTACATGTGTACTTACTGAGGCCAACATTTGTTAATTTATGTGTACTTACTTGTTGTCTTTCCACATAAGGCCACTTCATCTACATGTGTACTTACTGAGGCCAACATTTGTTCATATATGTGTACTTACTTGTCCTCTTTCCACATAAGGCCACTTCATCTACATGTGTACTTACTGAGGCCAACATTTGTTCATATATGTGTACTTACTTGTCCTCTTTCCACATAAGGCCACTTCATCTACATGTGTACTTACTGAGGCCAACATTTGTTCATATATGTGTACTTACATGTCCTCTTTCCACATAAGGCCACTTCATCTACATGTGTACTTACTGAGGCCAACATTTGTTCATTTATGTGTACTTACTTGTCCTCTTTCCACATCAGGCCACTTCATCTACATGTGGCTCGTCTTTATCAAATATATGTTAATTTTGTTTTTAAACATACTAGCATTTACATAATCAGTAGACAATTTGTTCCAGTGAACTGGATTTGTGGCATATATATTTTACACCAATATATTTAAAAATAATTTCCTTGATAACCCAAATTTAAGGTCAACTTGTAGGTGGAATCAAACCATATATAGGCATATATCAGAACTATGAAACTACCTAAAGCTACCTAATATGAAGTTTACTAGTGTACTGAACATTTACCTGCACTCTGGTTGGGTTTCTCTCCCGATCCAGATTCTCTATCCGGGCCCGGTAATACTCCCGTGTCTCATCCTCGTAGGGAGCTAGACAGAGACTTCCCACAGAAACTGACTCGCGAGGCAGCGGCTGAAACACACACATCTTGTATACACCACCTCAGGTAACTGAGGCACCTCAGGTAACTGATGAATCTCAGGTAACTGAGACACCTTGTTGTTTATTCTTGCTAACTGTCAGCTGTCTGAGCCCACCTTGTTGTTTATTCTTGCTAACTGTCAGCTGTCTGAGCCCACCTTGTTGTTTATTCTTGCTAACTGTCAGCTGTCTGAGCCCACCTTGTTGTTTATTCTTGCTAACTGTCAGCTGTTTGAGCCCACCTTGTTGTTTATTCTTGCTAATTGTCAGCTGTCTGAGCCCACCTTGTTGTTTATTCTTGCTAACTGTCAGCTGTTTGAGCCCACCTTGTTGTTTATTCTTGCTAATTGTCAGCTGTTTGAGCCCACCTTGTTGTTTATTCTTGCTAACTGTCAGCTGTTTGAGCCCACCTTGTTGTTTATTCTTGCTAATTGTCAGCTGTCTGAGCCCACCTTGTTGTTTATTCTTGCTAACTGTCAGCTGTCTGAGCCCACCTTGTTGTTTATTCTTGCTAATTGTCAGCTGTCTGAGCCCACCTTGTTGTTTATTCTTGCTAACTGTCAGCTGTCTGAGCCCATCTTGTTGTTTATTCTTGCTAATTGTCAGCTGTTTGAGCCCACCTTGTTGTTTATTCTTGCTAACTGTCAGCTGTTTGAGCCCACCTTGTTGTTTATTCTTGCTAACTGTCAGCTGTTTGAGCCCACCTTGTTGTTTATTCTTGCTAATTGTCAGCTGTTTGAGCCCACCTTGTTGTTTATTCTTGCTAACTGTCAGCTGTTTGAGCCCACCTTGTTGTTTATTCTTGCTAACTGTCAGCTGTTTGAGCCCACCTTGTTGTTTATTCTTGCTAATTGTCAGCTGTCTGAGCCCACCTTGTTGTTTATTCTTGCTAACTGTCACCTGTTTGAGCCCACCTTGTTGTTTATTCTTGCTAATTGTCAGCTGTTTGAGCCCACCTTGTTGTTTATTCTTGCTAACTGTCAGCTGTTTGAGCCCACCTTGTTGTTTATTCTTGCTAATTGTCAGCTGTCTGAGCCCACCTTGTTGTTTATTCTTGCTAACTGTCAGCTGTTTGAGCCCACCTTGTTGTTTATTCTTGCTAATTGTCAGCTGTTTGAGCCCACCTTGTTGTTTATTCTTGCTAACTGTCAGCTGTTTGAGCCCACCTTGTTGTTTATTCTTGCTAATTGTCAGCTGTCTGAGCCCACCTTGTTGTTTATTCTTGCTAACTGTCAGCTGTCTGAGCCCACCTTGTTGTTTATTCTTGCTAATTGTCAGCTGTCTGAGCCCACCTTGTTGTTTATTCTTGCTAACTGTCAGCTGTCTGAGCCCATCTTGTTGTTTATTCTTGCTAATTGTCAGCTGTTTGAGCCCACCTTGTTGTTTATTCTTGCTAAATGTCAGCTGTTTGAGCCCACCTTGTTGTTTATTCTTGCTAACTGTCAGCTGTTTGAGCCCACCTTGTTGTTTATTCTTGCTAATTGTCAGCTGTTTGAGCCCACCTTGTTGTTTATTCTTGCTAACTGTCAGCTGTTTGAGCCCACCTTGTTGTTTATTCTTGCTAACTGTCAGCTGTTTGAGCCCACCTTGTTGTTTATTCTTGCTAATTGTCAGCTGTCTGAGCCCACCTTGTTGTTTATTCTTGCTAACTGTCAGCTGTTTGAGCCCACCTTGTTGTTTATTCTTGCTAATTGTCAGCTGTTTGAGCCCACCTTGTTGTTTATTCTTGCTAACTGTCAGCTGTTTGAGCCCACCTTGTTGTTTATTCTTGCTAATTGTCAGCTGTCTGAGCCCACCTTGTTGTTTATTCTTGCTAATTGTCAGCTGTTTGAGCCCACCTTGTTGTTTATTCTTGCTAACTGTCAGCTGTTTGAGCCCACCTTGTTGTTTATTCTTGCTAACTGTCAGCTGTTTGAGCCCACCTTGTTGTTTATTCTTGCTAATTGTCAGCTGTTTGAGCCCACCTTGTTGTTTATTCTTGCTAACTGTCAGCTGTTTGAGCCCACCTTGTTGTTTATTCTTGCTAACTGTCAGCTGTTTGAGCCCACCTTGTTGTTTATTCTTGCTAATTGTCAGCTGTCTGAGCCCACCTTGTTGTTTATTCTTGCTAACTGTCAGCTGTTTGAGCCCACCTTGTTGTTTATTCTTGCTAATTGTCAGCTGTTTGAGCCCACCTTGTTGTTTATTCTTGCTAACTGTCAGCTGTTTGAGCCCACCTTGTTGTTTATTCTTGCTAACTGTCAGCTGTTTGAGCCCACCTTGTTGTTTATTCTTGCTAATTGTCAGCTGTTTGAGCCCACCTTGTTGTTTATTCTTGCTAACTGTCAGCTGTTTGAGCCCACCTTGTTGTTTATTCTTGCTAACTGTCAGCTGTTTGAGCCCACCTTGTTGTTTATTCTTGCTAATTGTCAGCTGTCTGAGCCCACCTTGTTGTTTATTCTTGCTAACTGTCAGCTGTTTGAGCCCACCTTGTTGTTTATTCTTGCTAATTGTCAGCTGTTTGAGCCCACCTTGTTGTTTATTCTTGCTAACTGTCAGCTGTTTGAGCCCACCTTGTTGTTTATTCTTGCTAACTGTCAGCTGTTTGAGCCCACCTTGTTGTTTATTCTTGCTAATTGTCAGCTGTCTGAGCCCACCTTGTTGTTTATTCTTGCTAACTGTCAGCTGTTTGAGCCCACCTTGTTGTTTATTCTTGCTAATTGTCAGCTGTTTGAGCCCACCTTGTTGTTTATTCTTGCTAACTGTCAGCTGTTTGAGCCCACCTTGTTGTTTATTCTTGCTAATTGTCAGCTGTCTGAGCCCACCTTGTTGTTTATTCTTGCTAACTGTCAGCTGTCTGAGCCCACCTTGTTGTTTATTCTTGCTAATTGTCAGCTGTCTGAGCCCACCTTGTTGTTTATTCTTGCTAACTGTCAGCTGTCTGAGCCCATCTTGTTGTTTATTCTTGCTAATTGTCAGCTGTTTGAGCCCACCTTGTTGTTTATTCTTGCTAACTGTCAGCTGTTTGAGCCCACCTTGTTGTTTATTCTTGCTAACTGTCAGCTGTTTGAGCCCACCTTGTTGTTTATTCTTGCTAATTGTCAGCTGTTTGAGCCCACCTTGTTGTTTATTCTTGCTAACTGTCAGCTGTTTGAGCCCACCTTGTTGTTTATTCTTGCTAACTGTCAGCTGTTTGAGCCCACCTTGTTGTTTATTCTTGCTAATTGTCAGCTGTCTGAGCCCACCTTGTTGTTTATTCTTGCTAACTGTCAGCTGTTTGAGCCCACCTTGTTGTTTATTCTTGCTAATTGTCAGCTGTTTGAGCCCACCTTGTTGTTTATTCTTGCTAACTGTCAGCTGTTTGAGCCCACCTTGTTGTTTATTCTTGCTAACTGTCAGCTGTTTGAGCCCACCTTGTTGTTTATTCTTGCTAATTGTCAGCTGTTTGAGCCCACCTTGTTGTTTATTCTTGCTAACTGTCAGCTGTTTGAGCCCACCTTGTTGTTTATTCTTGCTAACTGTCAGCTGTTTGAGCCCACCTTGTTGTTTATTCTTGCTAATTGTCAGCTGTCTGAGCCCACCTTGTTGTTTATTCTTGCTAACTGTCAGCTGTTTGAGCCCACCTTGTTGTTTATTCTTGCTAATTGTCAGCTGTTTGAGCCCACCTTGTTGTTTATTCTTGCTAACTGTCAGCTGTTTGAGCCCACCTTGTTGTTTATTCTTGCTAATTGTCAGCTGTCTGAGCCCACCTTGTTGTTTATTCTTGCTAACTGTCAGCTGTTTGAGCCCACCTTGTTGTTTATTCTTGCTAATTGTCAGCTGTTTGAGCCCACCTTGTTGTTTATTCTTGCTAACTGTCAGCTGTCTGAGCCCACCTTGTTGTTTATTCTTGCTAACTGTCAGCTGTTTGAGCCCACCTTGTTGTTTATTCTTGCTAACTGTCAGCTGTTTGAGCCCACCTTGTTGTTTATTCTTGCTAATTGTCAGCTGTCTGAGCCCACCTTGTTGTTTATTCTTGCTAACTGTTAGCTGTTTGAGCCCACCTTGTTGTTTATTCTTGCTAATTGTCAGCTGTTTGAGCCCACCTTGTTGTTTATTCTTGCTAACTGTCAGCTGTTTGAGCCCACCTTGTTGTTTATTCTTGCTAATTGTCAGCTGTCTGAGCCCACCTTGTTGTTTATTCTTGCTAACTGTCAGCTGTTTGAGCCCACCTTGTTGTTTATTCTTGCTAATTGTCAGCTGTTTGAGCCCACCTTGTTGTTTATTCTTGCTAACTGTCAGCTGTCTGAGCCCACCTTGTTGTTTATTCTTCCTAACTGTCAGCTGTCTGAGCCCACCTTGTTGTTTATTCTTACTAACTGTCAGCTGTCTGAGCCCATCTTGTTGTTTATTCTTGCTGTCAGCTGTCTGAGCCTGCCTTGAGATTCTTGTTAACTGTCAGCCGTCTGAGCCTACCTTCAGATTCTCTCCCCGGTACTGATTGATTCGCTGGTGTAGTTGGCTGAGTTCTCGCCAGGTGTCCTCGTCTCCATAGTGTGCCCAGAAATGGCCGCAGTTAAGAATCTACAGGTGCAAACAAACCAAGCTGTAACCATGACAACTACCCAACAACTTAAGGATACAGGTAATCCCAGTCGTCTGTTTTATCTCACAAAATGATCTCTAGTTAGCAAACAAATACAACCAATGTAGCAATTACACAATGACACCACGCTTAGTTATATAATGGTAGAGTAACCATCTCCAATGACCTGATACTGTGGGTGATTAAGATGGACAGATGCACAGATAAACTGACAGAAGATGGTCTGTTGTGTCCAGTGTGACAGGGATAACCTTGTAATCTACCCCGGTAAGTAAAATATTGCTAAACTTTTGGCCAGCCAAGCAGAAATCATAACTCATTTGGTTTCCTCCGATTTGGCCAGCTGATAAGATATGAATAATTTCTGTCCTATTCTGACATCAGGACTTGAAGTTACCTTCCTATGGTGATGTAAAGCCCTGGACTGAGTGTCCTGTTAGGGCCCCCCCAAAGATGTAGTAAAGGCTTTCAGTTTTACTTGACTTTTCACCACAAAGTCTATGGATATAAAGTAATCAGCAACTGTTCTTGATTCTGCCAGAAATGTGCTGAATCAAAACACAGTGCATGCAACTCCGACCATCTTCTCCCCGAAGCCAATGCCACTAAGAAGACAGTCTTTAACATCAGATGTTTCAAGTCGGCCTTCAGAAGCGGCTCAAAAGGAGGCTTCAGAAGTGCCTGTAGATCCAGTGGGAGACTCCACTGAGCAACGACAGCCCAAAATGTGCTCTTGTCACATTGACTTCCTGCATCCGCAGTATTCAGCCCTCGATCTTCAATATTCTGCCCATGGGTGGGAAGATCAGACCCATGTCTAGGTGATGCTATACCCCAATGTGGACAAACTTCTGCATGGGCACTATATGCACTATATGCACTATATGTTATTTCACATCATTGACCACAACTCCAACCAGCGAATGAATTTCATTAACCAATCTATTTGCTGTGTCAATTGGAACCTGACCTGATGTTACAGGATCCAGTCGTCCAGATACTGAATCAGGTGCAGTGCATGCAAAAGGCCAATATTTGCTGGCAGTGTCACCCTGGTAAAAATCCTGGGTGCCGAAGTCAGACTGAACGACAGAGCTATGAACTGAAAAACTCTGATTCTGCGCTCCATCTGCAGGGCAAACCTCAACAGATGTCTGGACTTTGGGTGGATGGGGACATAGAAATAAGCATCCTTTAGGTCGATGCATACTGCCAACTGCTGTGGCAGTTGTAGTAACTGGGTGGACTTCGTCAAGTCTGGGTGCGAGAAGTCCTGGGCTGAGGTCCAGGCAGATAGTTTTAGTTTTGAGTGTAGGGGATGTACGAAGATGAAGGAACTAGAGGTGGAGTTGGAAGAGCTGAGGCTGCTCGTTGTGGCAATAGTGGGAAGGGAACAGGGGGGTTGTGCCAGTAGTTCCGGTGGGGGAACAGTAGATGATAAAGTGGGGAAAGACACAAGAGATGCTAGGGAGAGCTCACCGCAGCCTGGGAGGAAGCTGAGAGGAGGGAAGGTGACAGGTCGTAGGGAGACAGGACGTAAGGAGATGGGAAGGAAAGGAACGGGAGGGAAGACAACCGGAGCGAAGGAGAGGGGAGTAGGGGAGACAGGAGGGAAGGAGAAGGGAGTGGGGGAGACAGGAGGGAAGGAGAAGGGAGTGGGGGAGACGGGAGGGAAAACAACCGGAGTGAAGGAGAGGGAAGTGGGAGAGACAAGAGCAAAGGAGTGGGAAGTGGGGGAGACAGGAGCGAAGGAGACAGGAGGGAAGGGGTCAGGACAGAATGGGATGGAGGGGATCGAACGGAAGAGTTATTCTGCAGCACTGATAGAGGGGGTGAGGAAGAGAGCGAGGGTGTTTGTGGGGGATTCGATAGTTAGGAAGACCGACAGAGTCTTAAACAAGGGAGATGATGTGGTGGTCTGCTTGCCTGGAGCCAAAATAGAGGCGATGACTGAGAGGGTAAAAAACATCGTAGGCTCGGGTAAGGGTGGATCTGTTTTAGTACACGTAGGGACAAATAACGTAGAGAGGGAGGGTACAACTGCCATAGTTAGGAAATATAGGCAGTTGGTCAGAACACTAAAACAGACGCGGGTTGAGCAGGTAATACTGTCAGGGATTTTACCTGTAATGGGCAGGAGGGGTCACAAATATCGAAATTGTCGGGGGATGGCAATTAACATGTTAGTCCAGAAGTTATGTAGGGAAGAGGAAGTTGGATTTGTGGATTTATGGGGAAGTTTTGTTGGGAGGGCTGATATGTACATGAAGGATGGGCTTCATTTAAGTGGAAAGGGGGCTGCAGTATTCGCGGACAAACTTTCAGCAGCAGTAGATAGTGACTTGGGTACAATGACAAATATTTTTGGAAGTAAACATTCTTTAAACTAGAAGTGCAGGGGGGTTACCTAGAGGTGTCTCAAGCAGAACAAGAGGCCACTAGCACAGATAAACCAATATCAAATCATCCGAAAAACATCTCTGAAAAAGGTTATAGATGCGTATGTTTAAATGCAAGGAGCATAGTAAATAAGAAAAACGAATTAAACATTATGGTAGACGATATTGACCCTCACATAATTGGTATAACTGAATCATGGGCCAACATAGATATAACAGATGCTGAATTAGGACTGACAGGATATGTAATGTTTAGGAAAGATCGAATAGGAAGAAGGGGCGGGGGAGTTATTTTATATGTTAAAGAATCTATTCAGGCTTATGAAATAAAACTAGAAAGGGAAGCAGATTGCGATGAAGCTGTTTGGTGCAAAATTGTTTCAGGTAATTCAAAATTAACTATTGGATTAGTTTACCGAAGTCCAAACATAAACGAAGAGGACAACACAAAAATAAAAAACGCTATAAAGGAAGTTAGTAAAGGGGAATGTATCATAATGGGAGATTTTAACCATGGACACATACAATGGAATTCTATAGAGAGCACAGGGATTGAGGACCAACAATTTCTATTTTTAATCCAGGATAGCTTTCTTACTCAGCACGTACTAGAACCAACCAGGGGAGAAAACGTATTAGATATAGTTTTGTCATCACAAAAAGAATTAGTGGACAATGTAAAAATATTTGAACCATTGGGTAATAGTGACCATAATCAAATACATTTTGACATCAATGTAAAATCAGAAAGTAAAAATAAGAAAACGTACAAGAGAAACTTCCACAAAGGTAACTACAAAGATATGAGAAAATACTTAGCAAAGCTAGATTGGAATAACATGCTGATGAATAAGACCGCAATTGAATGTTGGAATATTCTAAAATATGAAATTGAGAGTATCATCGATAAATTTGTTCCCTTCCAAAAACAAGGAAAACGGTGTAGAAAGAAACACTTGTCAAAAGAGGCTATTAGAAAAATAATGCTAAAACAAACTATGTGGAGGGTTTATAGGCGTACCAGAAAGGACGAAGACTATGCAAAATACAAAGAGGCACTTAATGCAGCTACAACTGAAATCAGACAATCTAAAAGAAGCTATGAGCAAAAACTAGCATGTAACATAAAAAATGACAGCAAGAGTTTTTATGCATATGTCAGGAGTAAACAAAACGTACAAGACAAGGTTGGACCTCTAGAAGACAGTGCTGGAAATATAATATCACAGGGGTATTTAATGGCGGAAGACCTAAATGGTTACTTCAGTTCAGTGTTTACCAAAGAAGATATTAGTTCATTACCAGTTGCTGATGCTAAATTTCAGGGGGCTAAATCTGACTATTTAGGTCCGTTAGTTGTAACTCCAGAATTGGTAGCTAAGAAAATAAAGGCAATGAAAGATAACAAATCACCGGGAGTGGATGGGATTCCTCCAAAATTACTAATGGAAACAGTAGAACAAATTAGTATACCACTTGCAAGAGCATTCAACTTGTCATTAAAAGAGGGAGTTGTTCCGTTTGAATGGAAAGAAGCAAACATCATACCATTATTTAAAAAGGGTTCGAGAAATAAGTCAGAGAATTACAGACCAGTGAGTTTAACGTCAGTGATTTGTAAATTATTAGAAAGGTTAATTAAAGACCATATGGTGGAATTCCTCGTTAAGCATAAATTATTAAATTCATCTCAACATGGATTCCTTAAAGCGAGGTCATGCTTAACAAATATGTTATGTTTTTTGGAAGAAATCACTAAGTGGATAGACGTGGGATCGCCAGTAGATATTATCTACTTAGATTTTCAGAAAGCTTTTGACAAAGTGCCACATCAAAGATTACTACTTAAATTAAAAGCCCATGGTATCGGGGACAGCATAACTGACTGGATAGAACAATGGCTGACTGACAGAAGACAACGAGTTGTAGTAGATGGAGAAGTTTCAAATTGGAAATCGGTTTTGAGTGGGGTACCTCAAGGATCAGTATTAGGACCTATATTATTCTTAATTTATATCAATGACTTGGACGACAGTATAACAAGTAACGTACTGAAATTTGCGGATGACACAAAACTGTTTAGAAAGGTTAATACTGATGGTGATAAACAACATTTACAAAACGATCTAGACAGATTAGTGAAATGGTCTGAGAAATGGCAGATGTTGTTCAATTTTGGGAAATGTAAATGCCTACATACAGGACATAGGAACTTGAATGTAAACTATAAAATGGGAGATACTGTTCTGGGTACTACTGTAAAAGAAAAGGACTTAGGAGTTACAATAAGCGCTGATATGAAAGTTTCAGAGCAGTGTGGTATTGCAGCTTCAAAGGGTAATCAAATTCTTGGATTGATTAGAAGAAACATAACATACAAGGGAAAAAAGTTAATTATACCTCTTTATAAAGCAATAGTTAGACCTCATTTAGAATACTGTATACAAGCATGGAGACCATATCGTAAGAAAGATATAGATACGCTTGAACACATACAAAGGAGAGCAACTAAAATGATTCCAGAACTGAGAGACCTTAGTTATGAAGAACGCCTGAAAGAATGTGGTTTAACAACTCTAGAGACAAGGAGGTTAAGAGGAGATCAGATTGAAGTTTTTAAGATATTGAATGGGTATGAAAATATTGATAGAAATATGTTTTTCTCACTCAAGAAGGATAGCAGAACTAGAGGACATGAGGTAAAATTAGTAAAGGATCAATGTAGATTGGACATCAGGAAGCACTCGTTCTCACAGAGGACAATAAATGAATGGAACAAATTGTCTACAGATTGTGTAACTGCTAGCAGCGTGAATATGTTTAAAAACAAGGTTGACACATATCTCAGGAGGGCAGGTTATAAGTAGATGAACATTGTTGGACTCTCGATAAGCCAATGGCTTCCTTGTCCACTTGCCATCTGGGCCTTTGGCTTGGATGGCAAATCTTGTTAAATCTTGTTAAATTCCCCCACATGCAACACATTGGTTACATCCCTTTGCGACTTCATTTTGAACTTCTCCTTGGCGACATACATGTCCAGGGACTTCAGACTGAACCATCATTGGGGAAACAATTTCGTCCACTGTCCACCAATGATCTCGGATCTCAGAGCTTGTGATTTCTTTTAGTTTTGAGGGCATTGCAAAGGAATGGGATTTGTTGAGGGGGGCCATGATTATCCTTATTAGAAAAACAGCAATCAAAAACATGGTGTAAAAACAATTGAAAACATAGGTAGGTAGGAACGAATTGTGAAGAGTGTTAATAAATAAATGCGTCATACCTCAGTGATGTAGATTGGTACGATGGTCTGGTGGGGAGTCGGTAGTGCCACCTGCTGGACCATCTTTTCACCCCTGTCGCCCGCTCCGTCACTTACAGCCTTCACCCTAAACCAACAAGACAAACAAATCATGACTCACAAAACTAATACTGGAAACACAGGACAAAGGCATCAAGGAAACATAATTCTTCAACAGAACTAATACTGGACACACAGGACAAAGTCATCAAGGAAACATAATTCTTCAACATAACTAATACTGGGCACACAGGACAAAGGCACCAAGGAAATATAATTCTTCAACATAAATAATACTGGGCACACAGGACAAAGTCATCAAGGAAACATAATTCTTCAACAGAACTAATACTGGGCACACAGGACAAAGTCATCAAGGAAACATAATTCTTCAACATAACTAATACTGGGCACCCAGGACAAAGTCACCAAGGAAACATAATTCTTCAACATAACTAATACTGGGCACCCAGGATAAAGTCATCAAGGAAACATAATTATTCAACATAACTAATACTGGACACACAGGACAAAGTCATCAAGGAAACACAATTCTTCAACATAACTAATACTGGACACACAGGACAAAGGCACCAAGGAAACATAATTCTTCAACATAACTAATACTGGACACACAGGACAAAGTCATCAAGGTAGCATAATTCTTCAACATAACTAATACTGGGCACACAGGACAAAGGCATCAAGGAAACATAATTCTTCTACATAACTAATACTGGGCACACAGGACAAAGGCACCAAGGAAATATAATTCTTCAACATAACTAATACTGGGCACCCAGGACAAAGCCATCAAGGAAACATAATTCTTCAACATAACTAATACTGGACACACAGGACAAAGTCATCAAGGAAACACAATTCTTCAACATAACTAATACTGGACACACAGGACAAAGGCACCAAGGAAACATAATTCTTCAACATAACTAATACTGGACACACAGGACAAAGTCATCAAGGTAACATAATTCTTCAACATAACTAATACTGGGCACCCAGGACAAAGTCATCAAGGAAACATAATTCTTCAACATAACTAATACTGGGCACCCAGGACAAAGTCATCAAGGAAACATAATTCTTCAACATAACTAATACTGGACACACAGGACAAAGTCATCAAGGAAACATAATTCTTCAACATAACTAATACTGGGCACCCAGGACAAAGTCATCAAGGAAACATAATTCTTCAACATAACTAATACTGGGCACCCAGGACAAAGTCACCAAGGAAACATAATTCTTCAACATAACTAATACTGGACACACAGGACAAAGTCATCAAGGAAACATAATTCTTCAACATAACTAATACTGGACACACAGGACAAAGTCATCAAGGTAACATAATTCTTCAACATAACTAATACTGGGCACACAGGACAAAGGCACCAAGGAAACATAATTCTTCAACATAACTAATACTGGACACACAGGACAAAGTCATCAAGGTAACATAATTCTTCAACATAACTAATACTGGGCACCCAGGACAAAGTCATCAAGGAAACATAATTCTTCAACATAACTAATACTGGACACACAGGACAAAGTCATCAAGGAAACATAATTCTTCAACATAACTAATACTGGGCACCCAGGACAAAGTCATCAAGGAAACATAATTCTTCAACATAACTAATACTGGACACACAGGACAAAGTCATCAAGGAAACATAATTCTTCAACATAACTAATACTGGGCACCCAGGACAAAGTCATCAAGGAAACATAATTCTTCAACATAACTAATACTGGGCACCCAGGACAAAGTCACCAAGGAAACATAATTCTTCAACATAACTAATACTGGACACACAGGACAAAGTCATCAAGGAAACATAATTCTTCAACATAACTAATACTGGGCACACAGGACAAAGTCATCAAGGAAACACAATTCTTCAACATAACTAATACTGGACACACAGGACAAAGTCATCAAGGAAACATAATTCTTCAACATAACTAATACTGGACACACAGGACAAAGTCATCAAGGAAACATAATTCTTCAACATAACTAATACTGGACACACAGGACAAAGTCATCAAGGAAACACAATTCTTCAACATAACTAATACTGGACACACAGGACAAAGGCACCAAGGAAACATAATTCTTCAACATAACTAATACTGGACACACAGGACAAAGTCATCAAGGAAACATAATTCTTCAACATAACTAATACTGGACACACAGGACAAAGTCATCAAGGAAACATAATTCTTCAACATAACTAATACTGGACACACAGGACAAAGTCATCAAGGAAACATAATTCTTCAACATAACTAATACTGGACACACAGGACAAAGTCATCAAGGAAACATAATTCTTCAACATAACTAATACTGGACACACAGGACAAAGTCATCAAGGAAACATAATTCTTCAACATAACTAATACTGGACACACAGGACAAAGGCACCAAGGAAACATCATTCTTCAACATAACTAATACTGGACACACAGGACAAAGTCATCAAGGAAACATAATTCTTCAACAGAACTAATACTGGGCACACAGGACAAAGTCATCAAGGAAACACAATTCTTCAACATAACTAATACTGGACACACAGGACAAAGGCATCAAGGAAACATAATTCTTCAACATAACTAATACTGGACACACAGGACAAAGTCATCAAGGAAACATAATTCTTCAACATAACTAATACTGGACACACAGGACAAAGTCATCAAGGAAACATAATTCTTCAACATAACTAATACTGGACACACAGGACAAAGGCACCAAGGAAACATAATTCTTCAACATAACTAATACTGGACACACAGGACAAAGTCATCAAGGAAACATAATTCTTCAACAGAACTAATACTGGGCACACAGGACAAAGTCATCAAGGAAACACAATTCTTCAACATAACTAATACTGGACACACAGGACAAAGGCATCAAGGAAACATAATTCTTCAACATAACTAATACTGGGCACACAGGACAAAGTCATCAAGGAAACATAATTCTTCAACATAACTAAAACTAGACACACAGGACAAAGTCATCAACGAAACATAATTCTTCAACATAACTAATACTGGGCACACAGGACAAAGTCATCAAGGAAACATAATTCTTCAACATAACTAATACTGGGCACACAGGACAAAGTCATCAAGGAAACATAATTCTTCAACATAACTAATACTGGACACACAGGACAAAGGCACCAAGGAAACATAATTCTTCAACAAAACTAATACTGGACACACAGGACAAAGTCATCAAGGAAACATAATTCTTCAACATAACTAATACTGGACACACAGGACAAAGTCATCAAGGAAACATAATTCTTCAACATAACTAAAACTGGACACACAGGACAAAGTCATCAAGGAAACATAATTCTTCAACATAACTAAAACTGGACACACAGGACAAAGTCATCAAGGAAACATAATTCTTCAACATAACTAATACTGGGCACACAGGACAAAGTCATCAAGGAAACATAATTCTTCAACATAACTAATACTGGACACACAGGACAAAGTCATCAAGGAAAAATAATTCTTCAACATAACTAATACTGGACACACAGGACAAAGTCATCAAGGAAACATAATTCTTCAACATAACTAATACTGGGCACCCAGGACAAAGTCATCAAGGAAACATAATTCTTCAACATAACTAATACTGGGCACCCAGGACAAAGTCATCAAGGAAACATAATTCTTCAACATAACTAATACTGGGCACACAGGACAAAGTCACAAAGGAAACACAATTCTTCAACATAACTAATACTGGGCACACAGGACAAAGGCACCAAAGAAACATAATTCTTCAACATAACTAATACTGGAGACACAGGACAAAGTCATCAAGGAAACATAATTCTTCAACATAACTAATACTGGACACACAGGACAAAGGCACCAAGGAAACATAATTCTTCAACATAACTAATACTGGGCACACAGGACAAAGTCATCAAGGAAACATAATTCTTCAACATAACTAATACTGGACACACAGGACAAAGGCATCAAGGAAACATAATTCTTCAACATAACTAATACTGGGCACACAGGACAAAGTCATCAAGGAAACATAATTCTTCAACATAACTAATACTGGGCACCCAGGACAAAGTCATCAAGGAAACATAATTCTTCAACATAACTAATACTGGGCACACAGGACAAAGTCATCAAGGAAACACAATTCTTCAACATAACTAATACTGGGCACACAGGACAAAGGCACCAAGGAAACATAATTCTTCAACATAACTAATACTGGACACACAGGACAAAGTCATCAAGGAAACATAATTCTTCAACATAACTAATACTGGACACACAGGACAAAGTCATCAAGGAAACATAATTCTTCAACATAACTAATACTGGACACACAGGACAAAGTCATCAAGGAAACATAATTCTTCAACATAACTAATACTGGGCACCCAGGACAAAGTCATCAAGGAAACATAATTCTTCAACATAACTAATACTGGGCACCCAGGACAAAGTCACCAAGGAAACATAATTCTTCAACATAACTAATACTGGGCACACAGGACAAAGTCATCAAGGAAACACAATTCTTCAACATAACTAATACTGGACACACAGGACAAAGTCATCAAGGAAACATAATTCTTCAACATAACTAATACTGGACACACAGGACAAAGTCATCAAGGAAACATAATTCTTCAACATAACTAATACTGGACACACAGGACAAAGTCATCAAGGAAACACAATTCTTCAACATAACTAATACTGGACACACAGGACAAAGGCACCAAGGAAACATAATTCTTCAACAAAACTAATACTGGACACACAGGACAAAGTCATCAAGGAAACATAATTCTTCAACATAACTAATACTGGACACACAGGACAAAGTCATCAAGGAAACATAATTCTTCAACATAACTAATACTGGACACACAGGACAAAGTCATCAAGGAAACATAATTCTTCAACATAACTAATACTGGACACACAGGACAAAGTCATCAAGGAAACATAATTCTTCAACATAACTAATACTGGACACACAGGACAAAGTCATCAAGGAAACATAATTCTTCAACATAACTAATACTGGACACACAGGACAAAGGCACCAAGGAAACATAATTCTTCAACATAACTAATACTGGACACACAGGACAAAGTCATCAAGGAAACATAATTCTTCAACATAACTAATACTGGACACACAGGACAAAGTCATCAAGGAAACATAATTCTTCAACATAACTAATACTGGACACACAGGACAAAGTCATCAAGGAAACACAATTCTTCAACATAACTAATACTGGACACACAGGACAAAGGCACCAAGGAAACATAATTCTTCAACATAACTAATACTGGACACACAGGACAAAGTCATCAAGGAAACATAATTCTTCAACATAACTAATACTGGACACACAGGAAAAAGTCATCAAGGAAACATAATTCTTCAACATAACTAATGCTGGACACACAGGACAAAGTCATCAAGGAAACATAATTCTTCAACATAACTAATACTGGACACACAGGACAAAGTCATCAAGGAAACATAATTCTTCAACATAACTAATACTGGACACACAGGACAAAGTCATCAAGGAAACATAATTCTTCAACATAACTAATACTGGACACACAGGACAAAGGCACCAAGGAAACATAATTCTTCAACATAACTAATACTGGACACACAGGACAAAGTCATCAAGGAAACATAATTCTTCAACAGAACTAATACTGGGCACACAGGACAAAGTCATCAAGGAAACACAATTCTTCAACATAACTAATACTGGACACACAGGACAAAGGCATCAAGGAAACATAATTCTTCAACATAACTAATACTGGGCACACAGGACAAAGTCATCAAGGAAACATAATTCTTCAACATAACTAAAACTAGACACACAGGACAAAGTCATCAACGAAACATAATTCTTCAACATAACTAATACTGGGCACACAGGACAAAGTCATCAAGGAAACATAATTCTTCAACATAACTAATACTGGACACACAGGACAAAGTCATCAAGGAAACATAATTCTTCAACATAACTAATACTGGGCACCCAGGACAAAGTCATCAAGGAAAGATAATTCTTCAACATAACTAATACTGGGCACACAGGACAAAGTCATCAAGGAAACACAATTCTTCAACATAACTAATACTGGACACACAGGACAAAGGCATCAAGGAAACATAATTCTTCAACATAACTAATACTGGGCACACAGGACAAAGTCATCAAGGAAACATAATTCTTCAACATAACTAAAACTGGACACACAGGACAAAGTCATCAAGGAAACATAATTCTTCAACATAACTAATACTGGGCACCCAGGACAAAGTCATCAAGGAAAGATAATTCTTCAACATAACTAATACTGGGCACACAGGACAAAGTCATCAAGGAAACACAATTCTTCAACATAACTAATACTGGACACACAGGACAAAGGCATCAAGGAAACATAATTCTTCAACATAACTAATACTGGGCACACAGGACAAAGTCATCAAGGAAACATAATTCTTCAACATAACTAAAACTGGACACACAGGACAAAGTCATCAAGGAAACATAATTCTTCAACATAACTAATACTGGGCACACAGGACAAAGTCATCAAGGAAACATAATTCTTCAACATAACTAATACTGGACACACAGGACAAAGGCATCAAGGAAACATAATTCTTCAACATAACTAATACTGGGCACACAGGACAAAGTCATCAAGGAAAAATAATTCTTCAACATAACTAATACTGGACACACAGGACAAAGTCATCAAGGAAACATAATTCTTCAACATAACTAATACTGGGCACCCAGGACAAAGTCATCAAGGAAACATAATTCTTCAACATAACTAATACTGGGCACACAGGACAAAGTCACAAAGGAAACACAATTCTTCAACATAACTAATACTGGGCACACAGGACAAAGGCACCAAAGAAACATAATTCTTCAACATAACTAATACTGGAGACACAGGACAAAGTCATCAAGGAAACATAATTCTTCAACATAACTAATACTGGACACACAGGACAAAGTCATCAAGGAAACATAATTCTTCAACATAACTAATACTGGACACACAGGACAAAGTCATCAAGGAAACATAATTCTTCAACATAACTAATACTGGGCACCCAGGACAAAGTCATCAAGGAAAGATAATTCTTCAACATAACTAATACTGGGCACACAGGACAAAGTCATCAAGGAAACACAATTCTTCAACATAACTAATACTGGACACACAGGACAAAGGCATCAAGGAAACATAATTCTTCAACATAACTAATACTGGGCACACAGGACAAAGTCATCAAGGAAACATAATTCTTCAACATAACTAAAACTGGACACACAGGACAAAGTCATCAAGGAAACATAATTCTTCAACATAACTAATACTGGGCACACAGGACAAAGTCATCAAGGAAACATAATTCTTCAACATAACTAATACTGGACACACAGGACAAAGGCATCAAGGAAACATAATTCTTCAACATAACTAATACTGGGCACACAGGACAAAGTCATCAAGGAAAAATAATTCTTCAACATAACTAATACTGGACACACAGGACAAAGTCATCAAGGAAACATAATTCTTCAACATAACTAATACTGGGCACCCAGGACAAAGTCATCAAGGAAACATAATTCTTCAACATAACTAATACTGGGCACACAGGACAAAGTCACAAAGGAAACACAATTCTTCAACATAACTAATACTGGGCACACAGGACAAAGGCACCAAAGAAACATAATTCTTCAACATAACTAATACTGGAGACACAGGACAAAGTCATCAAGGAAACATAATTCTTCAACATAACTAATACTGGACACACAGGACAAAGTCATCAAGGAAACATAATTCTTCAACATAACTAATACTGGACACACAGGACAAAGTCATCAAGGAAACATAATTCTTCAACATAACTAATACTGGGCACCCAGGACAAAGTCATCAAGGAAACATAATTCTTCAACATAACTAATACTGGGCACCCAGGACAAAGTCACCAAGGAAACATAATTCTTCAACATAACTAATACTGGGCACACAGGACAAAGTCATCAAGGAAACACAATTCTTCAACATAACTAATACTGGACACACAGGACAAAGTCATCAAGGAAACATAATTCTTCAACATAACTAATACTGGACACACAGGACAAAGTCATCAAGGAAACATAATTCTTCAACATAACTAATACTGGACACACAGGACAAAGTCATCAAGGAAACACAATTCTTCAACATAACTAATACTGGACACACAGGACAAAGGCACCAAGGAAACATAATTCTTCAACAAAACTAATACTGGACACACAGGACAAAGTCATCAAGGAAACATAATTCTTCAACATAACTAATACTGGACACACAGGACAAAGTCATCAAGGAAACATAATTCTTCAACATAACTAATACTGGACACACAGGACAAAGTCATCAAGGAAACATAATTCTTCAACATAACTAATACTGGACACACAGGACAAAGTCATCAAGGAAACATAATTCTTCAACATAACTAATACTGGACACACAGGACAAAGTCATCAAGGAAACATAATTCTTCAACATAACTAATACTGGACACACAGGACAAAGGCACCAAGGAAACATAATTCTTCAACATAACTAATACTGGACACACAGGACAAAGTCATCAAGGAAACATAATTCTTCAACATAACTAATACTGGACACACAGGACAAAGTCATCAAGGAAACATAATTCTTCAACATAACTAATACTGGACACACAGGACAAAGTCATCAAGGAAACACAATTCTTCAACATAACTAATACTGGACACACAGGACAAAGGCACCAAGGAAACATAATTCTTCAACATAACTAATACTGGACACACAGGACAAAGTCATCAAGGAAACATAATTCTTCAACATAACTAATACTGGACACACAGGAAAAAGTCATCAAGGAAACATAATTCTTCAACATAACTAATACTGGACACACAGGACAAAGTCATCAAGGAAACATAATTCTTCAACATAACTAATACTGGACACACAGGACAAAGTCATCAAGGAAACATAATTCTTCAACATAACTAATACTGGACACACAGGACAAAGTCATCAAGGAAACATAATTCTTCAACATAACTAATACTGGACACACAGGACAAAGGCACCAAGGAAACATAATTCTTCAACATAACTAATACTGGACACACAGGACAAAGTCATCAAGGAAACATAATTCTTCAACAGAACTAATACTGGGCACACAGGACAAAGTCATCAAGGAAACACAATTCTTCAACATAACTAATACTGGACACACAGGACAAAGGCATCAAGGAAACATAATTCTTCAACATAACTAATACTGGGCACACAGGACAAAGTCATCAAGGAAACATAATTCTTCAACATAACTAAAACTAGACACACAGGACAAAGTCATCAACGAAACATAATTCTTCAACATAACTAATACTGGGCACACAGGACAAAGTCATCAAGGAAACATAATTCTTCAACATAACTAATACTGGACACACAGGACAAAGTCATCAAGGAAACATAATTCTTCAACATAACTAATACTGGGCACCCAGGACAAAGTCATCAAGGAAAGATAATTCTTCAACATAACTAATACTGGGCACACAGGACAAAGTCATCAAGGAAACACAATTCTTCAACATAACTAATACTGGACACACAGGACAAAGGCATCAAGGAAACATAATTCTTCAACATAACTAATACTGGGCACACAGGACAAAGTCATCAAGGAAACATAATTCTTCAACATAACTAAAACTGGACACACAGGACAAAGTCATCAAGGAAACATAATTCTTCAACATAACTAATACTGGGCACACAGGACAAAGTCATCAAGGAAACATAATTCTTCAACATAACTAATACTGGACACACAGGACAAAGGCATCAAGGAAACATAATTCTTCAACATAACTAATACTGGGCACACAGGACAAAGTCATCAAGGAAAAATAATTCTTCAACATAACTAATACTGGACACACAGGACAAAGTCATCAAGGAAACATAATTCTTCAACATAACTAATACTGGGCACCCAGGACAAAGTCATCAAGGAAACATAATTCTTCAACATAACTAATACTGGGCACACAGGACAAAGTCACAAAGGAAACACAATTCTTCAACATAACTAATACTGGGCACACAGGACAAAGGCACCAAAGAAACATAATTATTCAACATAACTAATACTGGAGACACAGGACAAAGTCATCAAGGAAACATAATTCTTCAACATAACTAATACTGGACACACAGGACAAAGGCACCAAGGAAACATAATTCTTCAACATAACTAATACTGGGCACACAGGACAAAGTCATCAAGGAAACATAATTCTTCAACATAACTAATACTGGACACACAGGACAAAGGCATCAAGGAAACATAATTCTTCAACATAACTAATACTGGGCACACAGGACAAAGTCATCAAGGAAACATAATTCTTCAACATAACTAATACTGGGCACCCAGGACAAAGTCATCAAGGAAACATAATTCTTCAACATAACTAATACTGGGCACACAGGACAAAGTCATCAAGGAAACACAATTCTTCAACATAACTAATACTGGGCACACAGGACAAAGGCACCAAGGAAACATAATTCTTCAACATAACTAATACTGGACACACAGGACAAAGTCATCAAGGAAACATAATTCTTCAACATAACTAATACTGGACACACAGGACAAAGTCATCAAGGAAACATAATTCTTCAACATAACTAATACTGGACACACAGGACAAAGTCATCAAGGAAACATAATTCTTCAACATAACTAATACTGGGCACCCAGGACAAAGTCATCAAGGAAACATAATTCTTCAACATAACTAATACTGGGCACCCAGGACAAAGTCACCAAGGAAACATAATTCTTTAACATAACTAATACTGGGCACACAGGACAAAGTCATCAAGGAAACACAATTCTTCAACATAACTAATACTGGACACACAGGACAAAGTCATCAAGGAAACATAATTCTTCAACATAACTAATACTGGACACACAGGACAAAGTCATCAAGGAAACATAATTCTTCAACATAACTAATACTGGACACACAGGACAAAGTCATCAAGGAAACACAATTCTTCAACATAACTAATACTGGACACACAGGACAAAGGCACCAAGGAAACATAATTCTTCAACAAAACTAATACTGGACACACAGGACAAAGTCATCAAGGAAACATAATTCTTCAACATAACTAATACTGGACACACAGGACAAAGTCATCAAGGAAACATAATTCTTCAACATAACTAATACTGGACACACAGGACAAAGTCATCAAGGAAACATAATTCTTCAACATAACTAATACTGGACACACAGGACAAAGTCATCAAGGAAACACAATTCTTCAACATAACTAATACTGGACACACAGGACAAAGGCATCAAGGAAACATAATTCTTCAACATAACTAATACTGGGCACACAGGACAAAGTCATCAAGGAAACACAATTCTTCAACATAACTAATACTGGACACACAGGACAAAGGCATCAAGGAAACATAATTCTTCAACATAACTAATACTGGGCACACAGGACAAAGTCATCAAGGAAACATAATTCTTCAACATAACTAAAACTGGACACACAGGACAAAGTCATCAAGGAAACATAATTCTTCAACATAACTAATACTGGGCACACAGGACAAAGTCATCAAGGAAACATAATTCTTCAACATAACTAATACTGGACACACAGGACAAAGGCATCAAGGAAACATAATTCTTCAACATAACTAATACTGGACACACAGGACAAAGTCATCAAGGAAACATAATTCTTCAACATAACTAATACTGGGCACCCAGGACAAAGTCATCAAGGAAACATAATTCTTCAACATAACTAATACTGGGCACACAGGACAAAGTCACAAAGGAAACACAATTCTTCAACATAACTAATACTGGGCACACAGGACAAAGGCACCAAAGAAACATAATTCTTCAACATAACTAATACTGGAGACACAGGACAAAGTCATCAAGGAAACATAATTCTTCAACAGAACTAATACTGGGCACACAGGACAAAGTCATCAAGGAAACACAATTCTTCAACATAACTAATACTGGACACACAGGACAAAGGCATCAAGGAAACATAATTCTTCAACATAACTAATACTGGGCACACAGGACAAAGTCATCAAGGAAACATAATTCTTCAACATAACTAAAACTAGACACACAGGACAAAGTCATCAACGAAACATAATTCTTCAACATAACTAATACTGGGCACACAGGACAAAGTCATCAAGGAAACATAATTCTTCAACATAACTAATACTGGACACACAGGACAAAGTCATCAAGGAAACATAATTCTTCAACATAACTAATACTGGGCACCCAGGACAAAGTCATCAAGGAAAGATAATTCTTCAACATAACTAATACTGGGCACACAGGACAAAGTCATCAAGGAAACACAATTCTTCAACATAACTAATACTGGACACACAGGACAAAGGCATCAAGGAAACATAATTCTTCAACATAACTAATACTGGGCACACAGGACAAAGTCATCAAGGAAACATAATTCTTCAACATAACTAAAACTGGACACACAGGACAAAGTCATCAAGGAAACATAATTCTTCAACATAACTAATACTGGGCACACAGGACAAAGTCATCAAGGAAACATAATTCTTCAACATAACTAATACTGGACACACAGGACAAAGGCATCAAGGAAACATAATTCTTCAACATAACTAATACTGGGCACACAGGACAAAGTCATCAAGGAAAAATAATTCTTCAACATAACTAATACTGGACACACAGGACAAAGTCATCAAGGAAACATAATTCTTCAACATAACTAATACTGGGCACCCAGGACAAAGTCATCAAGGAAACATAATTCTTCAACATAACTAATACTGGGCACACAGGACAAAGTCACAAAGGAAACACAATTCTTCAACATAACTAATACTGGGCACACAGGACAAAGGCACCAAAGAAACATAATTCTTCAACATAACTAATACTGGAGACACAGGACAAAGTCATCAAGGAAACATAATTCTTCAACATAACTAATACTGGACACACAGGACAAAGGCACCAAGGAAACATAATTCTTCAACATAACTAATACTGGGCACACAGGACAAAGTCATCAAGGAAACATAATTCTTCAACATAACTAATACTGGACACACAGGACAAAGGCATCAAGGAAACACAATTCTTCAACATACAACATAACTAATAGTGGGCACACAGGACAAAGTTATCAAGGAAACATAATTCTTCAACATAACTAATACTGGGCACACAGGACAAAGGCATCAAGGAAACACAATTCTTCAACATACAACATAACTAATACTGGACACACAGGACAAAGGCACCAAGGAAACATAATTCTTCAACATAACTAATACTGGACACACAGGACAAAGTCATCAAGGAAACATAATTCTTCAACATAACTAATACTGGACACACAGGAAAAAGTCATCAAGGAAACATAATTCTTCAACATAACTAATACTGGACACACAGGACAAAGTCATCAAGGAAACATAATTCTTCAACATAACTAATACTGGACACACAGGACAAAGTCATCAAGGAAACATAATTCTTCAACATAACTAATACTGGACACACAGGACAAAGTCATCAAGGAAACATAATTCTTCAACATAACTAATACTGGACACACAGGACAAAGGCACCAAGGAAACATAATTCTTCAACATAACTAATACTGGACACACAGGACAAAGTCATCAAGGAAACATAATTCTTCAACAGAACTAATACTGGGCACACAGGACAAAGTCATCAAGGAAACACAATTCTTCAACATAACTAATACTGGACACACAGGACAAAGGCATCAAGGAAACATAATTCTTCAACATAACTAATACTGGGCACACAGGACAAAGTCATCAAGGAAACATAATTCTTCAACATAACTAAAACTAGACACACAGGACAAAGTCATCAACGAAACATAATTCTTCAACATAACTAATACTGGGCACACAGGACAAAGTCATCAAGGAAACATAATTCTTCAACATAACTAATACTGGACACACAGGACAAAGTCATCAAGGAAACATAATTCTTCAACATAACTAATACTGGGCACCCAGGACAAAGTCATCAAGGAAAGATAATTCTTCAACATAACTAATACTGGGCACACAGGACAAAGTCATCAAGGAAACACAATTCTTCAACATAACTAATACTGGACACACAGGACAAAGGCATCAAGGAAACACAATTCTTCAACATAACTAATACTGGACACACAGGACAAAGGCATCAAGGAAACATAATTCTTCAACATAACTAATACTGGGCACACAGGACAAAGTCATCAAGGAAACATAATTCTTCAACATAACTAAAACTGGACACACAGGACAAAGTCATCAAGGAAACATAATTCTTCAACATAACTAATACTGGGCACACAGGACAAAGTCATCAAGGAAACATAATTCTTCAACATAACTAATACTGGACACACAGGACAAAGGCATCAAGGAAACATAATTCTTCAACATAACTAATACTGGGCACACAGGACAAAGTCATCAAGGAAAAATAATTCTTCAACATAACTAATACTGGACACACAGGACAAAGTCATCAAGGAAACATAATTCTTCAACATAACTAATACTGGGCACCCAGGACAAAGTCATCAAGGAAACATAATTCTTCAACATAACTAATACTGGGCACACAGGACAAAGTCACAAAGGAAACACAATTCTTCAACATAACTAATACTGGGCACACAGGACAAAGGCACCAAAGAAACATAATTCTTCAACATAACTAATACTGGAGACACAGGACAAAGGCACCAAGGAAACATAATTCTTCAACATAACTAATACTGGACACACAGGACAAAGGCACCAAGGAAACATAATTCTTCAACATAACTAATACTGGGCACACAGGACAAAGTCATCAAGGAAACATAATTCTTCAACATAACTAATACTGGACACACAGGACAAAGGCATCAAGGAAACATAATTCTTCAACATAACTAATACTGGGCACACAGGACAAAGTCATCAAGGAAACATAATTCTTCAACATAACTAATACTGGGCACACAGGACAAAGTCATCAAGGAAACATAATTCTTCAACATAACTAATACTGGGCACACAGGACAAAGTCATCAAGGAAACACAATTCTTCAACATAACTAATACTGGGCACACAGGACAAAGGCACCAAGGAAACACAATTCTTCAACATAACTAATACTGGACACACAGGACAAAGTCATCAAGGAAACATAATTCTTCAACATAACTAATACTGGACACACAGGACAAAGTCATCAAGGAAACATAATTCTTCAACATAACTAATACTGGACACACAGGACAAAGTCATCAAGGAAACATAATTCTTCAACATAACTAATACTGGGCACCCAGGACAAAGTCATCAAGGAAACATAATTCTTCAACATAACAAATACTGGGCACCCAGGACAAAGTCACCAAGGAAACATAATTCTTTAACATAACTAATACTGGGCACACAGGACAAAGTCATCAAGGAAACACAATTCTTCAACATAACTAATACTGGACACACAGGACAAAGTCATCAAGGAAACATAATTCTTCAACATAACTAATACTGGACACACAGGACAAAGTCATCAAGGAAACATAATTCTTCAACATAACTAATACTGGACACACAGGACAAAGTCATCAAGGAAACACAATTCTTCAACATAACTAATACTGGACACACAGGACAAAGGCACCAAGGAAACATAATTCTTCAACAAAACTAATACTGGACACACAGGACAAAGTCATCAAGGAAACATAATTCTTCAACATAACTAATACTGGACACACAGGACAAAGTCATCAAGGAAACATAATTCTTCAACATAACTAATACTGGACACACAGGACAAAGTCATCAAGGAAACATAATTCTTCAACATAACTAATACTGGACACACAGGACAAAGTCATCAAGGAAACACAATTCTTCAACATAACTAATACTGGACACACAGGACAAAGGCATCAAGGAAACATAATTCTTCAACATAACTAATACTGGGCACACAGGACAAAGTCATCAAGGAAACACAATTCTTCAACATAACTAATACTGGACACACAGGACAAAGGCATCAAGGAAACATAATTCTTCAACATAACTAATACTGGGCACACAGGACAAAGTCATCAAGGAAACATAATTCTTCAACATAACTAAAACTGGACACACAGGACAAAGTCATCAAGGAAACATAATTCTTCAACATAACTAATACTGGGCACACAGGACAAAGTCATCAAGGAAACATAATTCTTCAACATAACTAATACTGGACACACAGGACAAAGGCATCAAGGAAACATAATTCTTCAACATAACTAATACTGGGCACACAGGACAAAGTCATCAAGGAAAAATAATTCTTCAACATAACTAATACTGGACACACAGGACAAAGTCATCAAGGAAACATAATTCTTCAACATAACTAATACTGGGCACCCAGGACAAAGTCATCAAGGAAACATAATTCTTCAACATAACTAATACTGGGCACACAGGACAAAGTCACAAAGGAAACACAATTCTTCAACATAACTAATACTGGGCACACAGGACAAAGGCACCAAAGAAACATAATTCTTCAACATAACTAATACTGGAGACACAGGACAAAGTCATCAAGGAAACATAATTCTTCAACAGAACTAATACTGGGCACACAGGACAAAGTCATCAAGGAAACACAATTCTTCAACATAACTAATACTGGACACACAGGACAAAGGCATCAAGGAAACATAATTCTTCAACATAACTAATACTGGGCACACAGGACAAAGTCATCAAGGAAACATAATTCTTCAACATAACTAAAACTAGACACACAGGACAAAGTCATCAACGAAACATAATTCTTCAACATAACTAATACTGGGCACACAGGACAAAGTCATCAAGGAAACATAATTCTTCAACATAACTAATACTGGACACACAGGACAAAGTCATCAAGGAAACATAATTCTTCAACATAACTAATACTGGGCACCCAGGACAAAGTCATCAAGGAAAGATAATTCTTCAACATAACTAATACTGGGCACACAGGACAAAGTCATCAAGGAAACACAATTCTTCAACATAACTAATACTGGACACACAGGACAAAGGCATCAAGGAAACATAATTCTTCAACATAACTAATACTGGGCACACAGGACAAAGTCATCAAGGAAACATAATTCTTCAACATAACTAAAACTGGACACACAGGACAAAGTCATCAAGGAAACATAATTCTTCAACATAACTAATACTGGGCACACAGGACAAAGTCATCAAGGAAACATAATTCTTCAACATAACTAATACTGGACACACAGGACAAAGGCATCAAGGAAACATAATTCTTCAACATAACTAATACTGGGCACACAGGACAAAGTCATCAAGGAAAAATAATTCTTCAACATAACTAATACTGGACACACAGGACAAAGTCATCAAGGAAACATAATTCTTCAACATAACTAATACTGGGCACCCAGGACAAAGTCATCAAGGAAACATAATTCTTCAACATAACTAATACTGGGCACACAGGACAAAGTCACAAAGGAAACACAATTCTTCAACATAACTAATACTGGGCACACAGGACAAAGGCACCAAAGAAACATAATTCTTCAACATAACTAATACTGGAGACACAGGACAAAGTCATCAAGGAAACATAATTCTTCAACATAACTAATACTGGACACACAGGACAAAGGCACCAAGGAAACATAATTCTTCAACATAACTAATACTGGGCACACAGGACAAAGTCATCAAGGAAACATAATTCTTCAACATAACTAATACTGGACACACAGGACAAAGGCATCAAGGAAACACAATTCTTCAACATACAACATAACTAATAGTGGGCACACAGGACAAAGTTATCAAGGAAACATAATTCTTCAACATAACTAATACTGGGCACACAGGACAAAGGCATCAAGGAAACACAATTCTTCAACATACAACATAACTAATAGTGGGCACACAGGACAAAGTTATCAAGGAAACATAATTCTTCAACAGAACTAATACTGGGCACACAGGACAAAGGCATCAAGGAAACATAATTCTTCAACATAACTAATACTGGACACACAGGACAGAGTCATCAAGGAAACATAATTCTTCAGCAGAACTAATACTGGACACACAGGACAAAGTCATCAAGGAAACATAATTCTTCAACATAACTAATACTGGGCACACAGGACAAAGTCATCAAGGAAACATAATTCTTCAACATAACTAATACTGGACACACAGGACAAAGTCATCAAGGAAACATAATTCTTCAACATAACTAATACTGGACACACAGGACAAAGGCACCAAGGAAACATAATTCTTCAACATAACTAATACTGGACACACAGGACAAAGTCATCAAGGAAACATAATTCTTCAACAGAACTAATACTGGGCACACAGGACAAAGTCATCAAGGAAACACAATTCTTCAACATAACTAATACTGGACACACAGGACAAAGGCATCAAGGAAACATAATTCTTCAACATAACTAATACTGGGCACACAGGACAAAGTCATCAAGGAAACATAATTCTTCAACATAACTAAAACTAGACACACAGGACAAAGTCATCAACGAAACATAATTCTTCAACATAACTAATACTGGGCACACAGGACAAAGTCATCAAGGAAACATAATTCTTCAACATAACTAATACTGGACACACAGGACAAAGTCATCAAGGAAACATAATTCTTCAACATAACTAATACTGGGCACCCAGGACAAAGTCATCAAGGAAAGATAATTCTTCAACATAACTAATACTGGGCACACAGGACAAAGTCATCAAGGAAACACAATTCTTCAACATAACTAATACTGGACACACAGGACAAAGGCATCAAGGAAACATAATTCTTCAACATAACTAATACTGGGCACACAGGACAAAGTCATCAAGGAAACATAATTCTTCAACATAACTAAAACTGGACACACAGGACAAAGTCATCAAGGAAACATAATTCTTCAACATAACTAATACTGGGCACACAGGACAAAGTCATCAAGGAAACATAATTCTTCAACATAACTAATACTGGACACACAGGACAAAGTCATCAAGGAAACATAATTCTTCAACATAACTAATACTGGGCACACAGGACAAAGTCATCAAGGAAAAATAATTCTTCAACATAACTAATACTGGACACACAGGACAAAGTCATCAAGGAAACATAATTCTTCAACATAACTAATACTGGACACACAGGACAAAGGCATCAAGGAAACACAATTCTTCAACATAACTAATACTGGACACACAGGACAAAGGCATCAAGGAAACATAATTCTTCAACATAACTAATACTGGGCACACAGGACAAAGTCATCAAGGAAAAATAATTCTTCAACATAACTAATACTGGACACACAGGACAAAGGCACCAAGGAAACATAATTCTTCAACATAACTAATACTGGACACACAGGACAAAGTCATCAAGGAAACATAATTCTTCAACATAACTAATACTGGGCACACAGGACAAAGTCATCAAGGAAACATAATTCTTCAACATAACTAATACTGGACACACAGGACAAAGGCATCAAGGAAACATAATTCTTCAACATAACTAATACTGGGCACACAGGACAAAGTCATCAAGGAAAAATAATTCTTCAACATAACTAATACTGGACACACAGGACAAAGTCATCAAGGAAACATAATTCTTCAACATAACTAATACTGGGCACCCAGGACAAAGTCATCAAGGAAACATAATTCTTCAACATAACTAATACTGGACACACAGGACAAAGTCACAAAGGAAACACAATTCTTCAACATAACTAATACTGGGCACACAGGACAAAGGCACCAAAGAAACATAATTCTTCAACATAACTAATACTGGAGACACAGGACAAAGTCATCAAGGAAACATAATTCTTCAACATAACTAATACTGGACACACAGGACAAAGGCACCAAGGAAACATAATTCTTCAACATAACTAATACTGGGCACACAGGACAAAGTCATCAAGGAAACATAATTCTTCAACATAACTAATACTGGACACACAGGACAAAGGCATCAAGGAAACACAATTCTTCAACATACAACATAACTAATAGTGGGCACACAGGACAAAGTTATCAAGGAAACATAATTCTTCAACATAACTAATACTGGGCACACAGGACAAAGGCATCAAGGAAACACAATTCTTCAACATACAACATAACTAATAGTGGGCACACAGGACAAAGTTATCAAGGAAACATAATTCTTCAACAGAACTAATACTGGGCACACAGGACAAAGGCATCAAGGAAACATAATTCTTCAACATAACTAATACTGGACACACAGGACAGAGTCATCAAGGAAACATAATTCTTCAGCAGAACTAATACTGGACACACAGGACAAAGTCATCAAGGAAACATAATTCTTCAACATAACTAATACTGGGCACACAGGACAAAGTCATCAAGGAAACATAATTCTTCAACATAACTAATACTGGACACACAGGACAAAGTCATCAAGGAAACATAATTCTTCAACATAACTAATACTGGACACACAGGACAAAGGCACCAAGGAAACATAATTCTTCAACATAACTAATACTGGACACACAGGACAAAGTCATCAAGGAAACATAATTCTTCAACAGAACTAATACTGGGCACACAGGACAAAGTCATCAAGGAAACACAATTCTTCAACATAACTAATACTGGACACACAGGACAAAGGCATCAAGGAAACATAATTCTTCAACATAACTAATACTGGGCACACAGGACAAAGTCATCAAGGAAACATAATTCTTCAACATAACTAAAACTAGACACACAGGACAAAGTCATCAACGAAACATAATTCTTCAACATAACTAATACTGGGCACACAGGACAAAGTCATCAAGGAAACATAATTCTTCAACATAACTAATACTGGACACACAGGACAAAGTCATCAAGGAAACATAATTCTTCAACATAACTAATACTGGGCACCCAGGACAAAGTCATCAAGGAAAGATAATTCTTCAACATAACTAATACTGGGCACACAGGACAAAGTCATCAAGGAAACACAATTCTTCAACATAACTAATACTGGACACACAGGACAAAGGCATCAAGGAAACATAATTCTTCAACATAACTAATACTGGGCACACAGGACAAAGTCATCAAGGAAACATAATTCTTCAACATAACTAAAACTGGACACACAGGACAAAGTCATCAAGGAAACATAATTCTTCAACATAACTAATACTGGGCACACAGGACAAAGTCATCAAGGAAACATAATTCTTCAACATAACTAATACTGGACACACAGGACAAAGGCATCAAGGAAACATAATTCTTCAACATAACTAATACTGGGCACACAGGACAAAGTCATCAAGGAAAAATAATTCTTCAACATAACTAATACTGGACACACAGGACAAAGTCATCAAGGAAACATAATTCTTCAACATAACTAATACTGGGCACCCAGGACAAAGTCATCAAGGAAACATAATTCTTCAACATAACTAATACTGGGCACACAGGACAAAGTCACAAAGGAAACACAATTCTTCAACATAACTAATACTGGGCACACAGGACAAAGGCACCAAAGAAACATAATTCTTCAACATAACTAATACTGGAGACACAGGACAAAGTCATCAAGGAAACATAATTCTTCAACATAACTAATACTGGACACACAGGACAAAGGCACCAAGGAAACATAATTCTTCAACATAACTAATACTGGGCACACAGGACAAAGTCATCAAGGAAACATAATTCTTCAACATAACTAATACTGGACACACAGGACAAAGGCATCAAGGAAACATAATTCTTCAACATAACTAATACTGGGCACACAGGACAAAGTCATCAAGGAAACATAATTCTTCAACATAACTAATACTGGGCACCCAGGACAAAGTCATCAAGGAAACATAATTCTTCAACATAACTAATACTGGGCACACAGGACAAAGTCATCAAGGAAACACAATTCTTCAACATAACTAATACTGGGCACACAGGACAAAGGCACCAAGGAAACATAATTCTTCAACATAACTAATACTGGACACACAGGACAAAGTCATCAAGGAAACATAATTCTTCAACATAACTAATACTGGACACACAGGACAAAGTCATCAAGGAAACATAATTCTTCAACATAACTAATACTGGACACACAGGACAAAGTCATCAAGGAAACATAATTCTTCAACATAACTAATACTGGGCACCCAGGACAAAGTCATCAAGGAAACATAATTCTTCAACATAACTAATACTGGGCACCCAGGACAAAGTCACCAAGGAAACATAATTCTTTAACATAACTAATACTGGGCACACAGGACAAAGTCATCAAGGAAACACAATTCTTCAACATAACTAATACTGGACACACAGGACAAAGTCATCAAGGAAACATAATTCTTCAACATAACTAATACTGGACACACAGGACAAAGTCATCAAGGAAACATAATTCTTCAACATAACTAATACTGGACACACAGGACAAAGTCATCAAGGAAACACAATTCTTCAACATAACTAATACTGGACACACAGGACAAAGGCACCAAGGAAACATAATTCTTCAACAAAACTAATACTGGACACACAGGACAAAGTCATCAAGGAAACATAATTCTTCAACATAACTAATACTGGACACACAGGACAAAGTCATCAAGGAAACATAATTCTTCAACATAACTAATACTGGACACACAGGACAAAGTCATCAAGGAAACATAATTCTTCAACATAACTAATACTGGACACACAGGACAAAGTCATCAAGGAAACACAATTCTTCAACATAACTAATACTGGACACACAGGACAAAGGCATCAAGGAAACATAATTCTTCAACATAACTAATACTGGGCACACAGGACAAAGTCATCAAGGAAACACAATTCTTCAACATAACTAATACTGGACACACAGGACAAAGGCATCAAGGAAACATAATTCTTCAACATAACTAATACTGGGCACACAGGACAAAGTCATCAAGGAAACATAATTCTTCAACATAACTAAAACTGGACACACAGGACAAAGTCATCAAGGAAACATAATTCTTCAACATAACTAATACTGGGCACACAGGACAAAGTCATCAAGGAAACATAATTCTTCAACATAACTAATACTGGACACACAGGACAAAGGCATCAAGGAAACATAATTCTTCAACATAACTAATACTGGGCACACAGGACAAAGTCATCAAGGAAAAATAATTCTTCAACATAACTAATACTGGACACACAGGACAAAGTCATCAAGGAAACATAATTCTTCAACATAACTAATACTGGGCACCCAGGACAAAGTCATCAAGGAAACATAATTCTTCAACATAACTAATACTGGGCACACAGGACAAAGTCACAAAGGAAACACAATTCTTCAACATAACTAATACTGGGCACACAGGACAAAGGCACCAAAGAAACATAATTCTTCAACATAACTAATACTGGAGACACAGGACAAAGTCATCAAGGAAACATAATTCTTCAACAGAACTAATACTGGGCACACAGGACAAAGTCATCAAGGAAACACAATTCTTCAACATAACTAATACTGGACACACAGGACAAAGGCATCAAGGAAACATAATTCTTCAACATAACTAATACTGGGCACACAGGACAAAGTCATCAAGGAAACATAATTCTTCAACATAACTAAAACTAGACACACAGGACAAAGTCATCAACGAAACATAATTCTTCAACATAACTAATACTGGGCACACAGGACAAAGTCATCAAGGAAACATAATTCTTCAACATAACTAATACTGGACACACAGGACAAAGTCATCAAGGAAACATAATTCTTCAACATAACTAATACTGGGCACCCAGGACAAAGTCATCAAGGAAAGATAATTCTTCAACATAACTAATACTGGGCACACAGGACAAAGTCATCAAGGAAACACAATTCTTCAACATAACTAATACTGGACACACAGGACAAAGGCATCAAGGAAACATAATTCTTCAACATAACTAATACTGGGCACACAGGACAAAGTCATCAAGGAAACATAATTCTTCAACATAACTAAAACTGGACACACAGGACAAAGTCATCAAGGAAACATAATTCTTCAACATAACTAATACTGGGCACACAGGACAAAGTCATCAAGGAAACATAATTCTTCAACATAACTAATACTGGACACACAGGACAAAGGCATCAAGGAAACATAATTCTTCAACATAACTAATACTGGGCACACAGGACAAAGTCATCAAGGAAAAATAATTCTTCAACATAACTAATACTGGACACACAGGACAAAGTCATCAAGGAAACATAATTCTTCAACATAACTAATACTGGGCACCCAGGACAAAGTCATCAAGGAAACATAATTCTTCAACATAACTAATACTGGGCACACAGGACAAAGTCACAAAGGAAACACAATTCTTCAACATAACTAATACTGGGCACACAGGACAAAGGCACCAAAGAAACATAATTCTTCAACATAACTAATACTGGAGACACAGGACAAAGTCATCAAGGAAACATAATTCTTCAACATAACTAATACTGGACACACAGGACAAAGGCACCAAGGAAACATAATTCTTCAACATAACTAATACTGGGCACACAGGACAAAGTCATCAAGGAAACATAATTCTTCAACATAACTAATACTGGACACACAGGACAAAGGCATCAAGGAAACACAATTCTTCAACATACAACATAACTAATAGTGGGCACACAGGACAAAGTTATCAAGGAAACATAATTCTTCAACATAACTAATACTGGGCACACAGGACAAAGGCATCAAGGAAACACAATTCTTCAACATACAACATAACTAATAGTGGGCACACAGGACAAAGTTATCAAGGAAACATAATTCTTCAACAGAACTAATACTGGGCACACAGGACAAAGGCATCAAGGAAACATAATTCTTCAACATAACTAATACTGGACACACAGGACAGAGTCATCAAGGAAACATAATTCTTCAGCAGAACTAATACTGGACACACAGGACAAAGTCATCAAGGAAACATAATTCTTCAACAGAACTAATACTGGGCACACAGGACAAAGTCATCAAGGAAACATAATTCTTCAACAGAACTAATACTGGGCACACAGGTCAAAGGCATCAAGGAAATATAACTCTTCAACATAACTAATACTGGGCACACAGGACAAAGGCACCAAGGAAACATAATTCTTCAACATAACTAATACTGGGCACACAGGACAAAGTCATCAAGGAAACACAATTCTTCAACATAACTAATACTGGGCACACAGGACAAAGGCACCAAGGAAACATAATTCTTCAACATAACTAATACTGGACACACAGGACAAAGGCATCAAGGAAACATAATTCTTCAACAGAACTAATACTGGGCACCCAGGACAAAGTCATCAAGGAAACACAATTCTTCAACATAACTAATACTGGGCACACAGGACAAAGTCATCAAGGAAACATAATTCTTCAACATAACTAATACTGAGCACACAGGACAAAGTCATCAAGGAAACATAATTCTTCAACATAACTAATACTGGACACACAGGACAAAGGCATCAAGGAAATACAATTCTTCAACATACAACATAACTAATAGTGGGCACACAGGACAAAGTTATCAAGGAAACATAATTCTTCAACATAACTAATACTGGGCACACAGGACAAAGGCATCAAGGAAACACAATTCTTCAACATACTACATAACTAATAGTGGGCACACAGGACAAAGTTATCAAGGAAACATAATTCTTCAACAGAACTAATACTGGGCACACAGGACAAAGGCATCAAGGAAACATAATTCTTCAACATAACTAATACTGGACACACAGGACAGAGTCATCAAGGAAACATAATTCTTCAACAGAACTAATACTGGACACACAGGACAAAGTCATCAAGGAAACATAATTCTTCAACAGAACTAATACTGGGCACACAGGACAAAGTCATCAAGGAAACATAATTCTTCAACAGAACTAATACTGGGCACACAGGTCAAAGGCATCAAGGAAATATAACTCTTCAACATAACTAATACTGGGCACACAGGACAAAGTCATCAAGGAAACATAATTCTTCAACATAACTAATACTGGACACACAGGTCAAAGGCATCAAGGAAATATAACTCTTCAACATAACTAATACTGGGCACACAGGACAAAGTCATCAAGGAAACATAATTCTTCAACATAACTAATACTGGGCACACAGGACAAAGTCATCAAGGAAACATAATTCTTCAACAGAACTAATACTGGGCACACAGGTCAAAGGCATCAAGGAAATATAACTCTTCAACAGAACTAATACTGGGCACATATGACAGTCATCAAGGAAATATAACTCTTCAACAGAACTAATACTGGGCACACAGGTCAAAGGCATCAAGGAAATATAACTCTTCAACAGAACTAATACTGGGCACACAGGTCAAAGGCATCAAGGAAACATAATTCTTCAACATAACTAATACTGGGCACACAGGACGAAGGCATCAAGGAAATATAACTCTTCAACAGAAGTAATACTGGGCACACAGGACAAAGGCATCAAGGAAATATAACTATTCAACAGAACTAATACTGGGCATGCAGGACAAAGGCATCAAGGAAATATAACTCTTCAACATAACTAATGCTGGGCACACAGGACAAAGGCATCAAGGAAACACAATTCTTCAAAAGAACTAATACTGGGCACACAGGACAAAGGCATCAAGTAAACATAATTATTCAACATAACTAATACTGGGCACACAGGACAAAGGCATCAAGGAAACATAATTCTTCAACAGAACTAATACTGGGCACACAGGACAAAGGGATCAAGGAAACATAATTATTCAACAGAACTAATACTGGGCACACAGGACAAAGGCATCAAGGAAACATAATTCTTCAAAAGAACTAATACTGGGCACACAGGACAAAGGCATCAAGGAAACATAATTATTCAACAGAACTAATACTGGGCACACAGGACAAAGGCATCAAGGAAATATAACTCTTCAACATAACTAATGCTGGGCACACAGGACAAAGGCATCAAGGAAATATAACTCTTCAACAGAACTAATACTGGGCACACAGGACAAAGGCATCAAGGAAACATAATTATTCAATAGAACTAATACTGGACATTGACAAAGGCATCAATGTAATATAACTGTTCAACAGAACTAATACTGGGCACACAGAACAAAGGCATAAATGTAATATAACTGTTCAACAGAACTAATACTGGGCACACAGGACAAAGGCATCAATGTAATATAAGTGTTCAACAGAACTAATACTTGGCACACAGAACAAAGGCATCAATGTAATATAACTGTTCAACAGAACTAATACTGGGCACACAGGACAAAGGCATCAATGTAATATAAGTGTTCAACAGAACTAATACTTGGCACACAGAACAAAGGCATCAATGTAATATAACTGTTCAACAGAACTAATACTGGGCACACAGGACAAAGGCATCAATGTAATATAAGTGTTCAACAGAACTAATACTGGGCACACAGAACAAAGGCATCAATGTAATATAACTGTTCAACAGAACTAATACTGGGCACACAGAACAAAGGCATCAAGGAAACATAATTCCTCAACAGAACTAATACTGGGCACACAAGACAAAGGCATCAATGTAATATAAGTGTTCAACATAACTAATATTGGGCACACAGAACAAAGGCATCAATGTAATATAACTGTTCAACAGAACTAATACTGGGCACACAGGACAAAGGCATCAATGTAATATAACTGTTCAACAGAACTAATACTGGGCACACAGGACAAAGGCATTAATGTAATATAACTGTTCAACAGAACTAATATTGGGCACACAGAAAAAAGGCATCAATGTAATATAACTCTTCAACAGTAGCATGACATATTCAATTACACTTTGCGCTGAAACTTTTACTCCCTGAGAAATAGATAAAACATTTGAAAACAAAAGCCTAAAACGTCCAACACAATTCAATGGTAATGTAAAGTCAATGATACCCTACAACAAATGAAAAACATGTGCCAATATTAGTGCATCCCATCAAAGAAAACTGAAACCTGCAAAAGCAAAAACATTGTAAAACCAAAATGTGTAATAAAAACGAAATTAGATGTTGGCAGCTCAGTTGTAAAATAGCTCCAGCTGCCTAGAGCTCTACATGTGTTAGTGACGACTGAAACATCCTGTACAATAACGATGCTGATGTAGTTGCTGTGATAAAGCGACTGACCGGTTGGTGCGTAGGCGCTGCAAGGCCTTGGTGTGTGAGTCCTGCTGTATATTCAGTTGCTGCTGCATTTTCTGTCGCACAAAGTCAGCGTCGAGTAACTGTAGTTCCAGCGGCACTCGCAGCTGTCTGGAAGAAAGAATGCCATGGAAGTGAAAGTGGGTAGGAGAAGAAGGAATGACACGGAAGTGAAAGTGGGTAGGAGAGGAAGGAACGACACGGAAGTGAAAGTGGGTAGGAGAAGAAGGAATGACACGGAAGTGAAAGTGGGTAGGGGAGAAAGGAATGACACGGAAGTGAAAGTGGGTAGGAGAGGAAGGAATGACATGGAAGTGAAAGTGGATAGGAGAGGAAGGAACGACACAGAAGTGAAAGTGGGTAGGAGAGGAAGGAACAAAACGGAAGTGAACGTGGGTAGGAGAGGAAGGAATGACATGGAAGTGAAAGTGGGTAGGAGAGGAAGGAATGACCCGGAAGAGAAAGTGGGTATGAGAGGAAGGAACGACACAGAAGTGAAAGTGGGTAGGAGAGGAAAGAACGACACAGAAGTGAAAGTGGGTAGGAGAGGAAGGAACGACATGGAAGTGAAAGTGGGTAGGAGAAGAAGGAACGACACGGAAGTGAAAGTGGGTAGGGGAGAAAGGAATGACACGGAAGTGAAAGTGGGTAGGAGAGGAAGGAATGACATGGAAGTGAAAGTGGGTAGGAGAGGAAGGAATGACACGGAAGTGAAAGTGGGTAGGGGAGAAAGGAATGACACGGAAGTGAAAGTGAGTAGGAGAAGAAGGAATGACACGGAAGTGAAAGTGGATAGGAGAGGAAGGAACGACACAGAAGTGAAAGTGGGTAGGAGAGGAAAGAACGACACAGAAGTGAAAGTGGGTAGGAGAGGAAGGAATGACACGGAAGTGAAAGTGGGTAGGGGAGAAAAGAATGACACGGAAGTGAAAGTGGGTAGGAGAAGAAGGAATGACACGGAAGTGAAAGTGGATAGGAGAGGAAGGAACGACACAGAAGTGAAAGTGGGTAGGAGAGGAAGGAACAACACGGAAGTGAAAGTGGGTAGGAGAAGAAGGAATGACACGGAAGTGAAAGTGGGTAGGGGAGAAAGGAATAACACAGAAGTGAAAGTGGGTAGGAGAGGAAGGAATGACATGGAAGTGAAAGTGGGTATGAGAGGAAGGAACAACACAGAAGTTAAAGTGGGTAGGAGAGGAAGGAATGACACAGAAGTGAAAGTGGGTAGGAGAGGAAGGAATGACATGGAAGTGAAAGTGGGTATGAGAGGAAGGAACAACACGGAAGTTAAAGTGGGTAGGAGAGGAAGGAATGACATGGAAGTGAAAGTGGGTAGGAGAGGAAGGAATGACCCGGAAGAGAAAGTGGGTATGAGAGGAAGGAACAACACAGAAGTGAAAGTGGGTAGGAGAGGAAAGAATGACACAGAAGTGAAAGTGGGTAGGAGAGGAAAGAACGACACAGAAGTGAAAGTGGGTAGGAGAGGAAGGAATGACACGGAAGTGAAAGTGGGTACTTACAACTTTGTCAGGTGAAGGTCATACAACTTTATCAGGTGAAGGTTATACAACTTTGTCAGGTGAAGGTCATACAACTTTATCTTGTGAACACTTTTACTGGTGTTTCCCGCCTTTCCCAGCCCTACTTTCCAAGTATATGTAGGAGGCACACAATCTCGCTCCTGTAGTTTTATTACAACAATAGCTGTTAGGTGAATCTGAAATGTAGTGTACCTGCTCTTTGTTGTATGACCATCTGTAGAACTGAATATGTCATTGCAACACTGGGTATTTGATCCACGGTCCTTCCAGTGAATTGTCACGGAGTGGGTGAACACTTATTCAAATACAGGGGATACACGGTCCTTCCAGTAAACTGGCACAGAGTGGCTGAACACTTGTTAAAATACAGGGGATACACGGTCCTTCCAGTGAACTGTCACAGAGTGGCTGAACACTTGTTGAAATACAGGGGATACACGGTCCTTCCAGTGAACTGTCACAGAGTGGCTGAACACTTGTTGAAATACAGGGGATATACGGTCCTTCCAGTAAACTGTCACAGAGTGGGTGAACATTTATTCAAATACAGGGGATACACGGTCCTTCCAGTAAACTGTCACAGAGTGGCTGAACACTTGTTGAAATACAGGGGATACACGGTCCTTCCAGTAAACTGTCACAGAGTGGGTGAACATTTATTCAAATACAGGGGATACACAGTCCTTCCAGTAAACTGTCACAGAGTGGCTGAACACTTATTCAAATACAGGGAATACACGGTCCTTCCAGTAAACTGTCACAGAGTGGGTGAACATTTATTCAAATACAGGGAATACACGGTCCTTCCAGTAAACTGTCACAGAGTGGGTGAACATTTATTCAAATACAGGGGATACACAGTCCTTCCAGTAAACTGTCACAGAGTGGCTGAACACTTATTCAAATACAGGGAATACACGGTCCTTCCAGTAAACTGTCACAGAGTGGGTGAACATTTATTCAAATACAGGGGATACACAGTCCTTCCAGTAAACTGTCACAGAGTGGCTGAACACTTGTTGAAATACAGGGGATACACGGTCCTTCCAGTGAACTGTCACGGAGTGGGTGAACACTTGTTGAAATACAGGGGATAGACAGTCCTTCCAGTGAATTGTCACAGAGTGGGTGAACACTTATTCAAATACAGGGGATCCATTTTGGCTTAGGGTCAAAGTTTTGGTACCATTGAAATCCTTAAAACTTGACGTTACAACCCTGGTGACTTGAGTGGGTATGTGACTTGAGTGGGTATGTGCATGCAACTCTTAAAGGTAGAAAGTTTGAAAAAATTAAAGAAAAAACATATACCCTATATAGACCCTATATTACATCATACAGACCACAATATCTGTCAGACCCATGGAAAGTTATATATGGCCTGAAAGCGCTCGGCCAGCTCACACATACAACATAAATAATGCCACTGTTACTTGAATGATAAAGTCATATGAAGGCAAGAAGACATGTTAGAGTTGCCTTGACTCACTGACCTTGTCCTGATTGCCAGGTATACGGCTGGCAGAATGCGACTGACATCATTCTTGGCCGACGAGTCTCGCACAAACTCTATGAACGCCCTGAAGACACAACCAACACGGACGATGATCAATAAACACCAACAGCTGCCATTTATAGACTAGGTTTTCAATCCACATTATCAACAAAATGTTTTCCTTCCTAGACAACATAAGCTAGTATTAAATCATTTACGTCTATTACCCTACTTCCTGTCATGTTTGTAACTCTTGAAACACCAAATCGAGCAATGCCCCGGGACTGTAAGAACACCAATCAATCATTCATAAGAACCAGATTTTTGTCAATGTAATACAGTTGACTTCCATTGATCAACTGGAAGTTTCTAACATCCAGTTAGCTGACCCACCTCGACTCTTCAAAGTGTATCTTGGGTTTGCGGACACCGTCACAGCGTGTGAACATGTTCTCCAGATTCTCCCTGTACAGGGCACCCTGGTTTGATGGCAGACCTTTGACCTGACAGACAGGAGGGCATGCATCAGGGCACAGAGACAGCACATTTCTATACCAGTAGTTTATTAACCACACTGTTGTTGTGACCTGTCACAATTTAATATTATGGCAGTTTGATTTATCATCACCATGGTAATATGGTTTTGATCTGACATCACTTACCATGACTGTGAAGGGTTTGTGCCATGACATGACACAACATGACTGTGGTGAAGGGGTTGTGACCTGACATGACTTATCATGTTTGTGAAGGGGTTGTGACCTGACATGACTTACCATGACTGTGCTGAAGGGGTTGCACCCTGACATGACTTACCATGACTGTGACGAAGGGGTTGTGACCTGACATGACTTACCATGACTGTGACGAAGGGGTTGTGACCTGACATGACTTACCATGACTGTGGTAAAGGGGTTGCACCCTGACATGACTTACCATGACTGTGGTGAAGGGGTTGCACCCTGACATGACTTACCATGACTGTGACGAAGGGGTTTTGACCTGACATGACTTACCATGACTGTGGTGAAGGGGTTGCACCCTGACATGACTTACCATGACTGTGACGAAGGGGTTGTGACCTGACATGACTTACCATGACTGTAGTGAAGGGGTTGCACCCTGACATGACTTACCATGACTGTGGTAAAGGGGTTGCACCCTGACATGACTTACCATGACTGTGGTGAAGGGGTTGCACCCTGACATGACTTACCATGACTATGGTAAAGGGGTTGTGACCTGACATGACTTACCATGACTGTGGTGAAGGGGTTGCACCCTGACATGACTTACCATGACTGTGACGAAGGGGTTGTGACCTGACATGACTTACCATGACTGTAGTGAAGGGGTTGCGCCCTGACATGAAGCGCATGGCTTCCTCTTCGTCGCTCTCTCCCTTCACGAAATAGTTTGGGTAGAAAGCACCGCAGAGCACCATCTGGCGACAGATTATTAATTTACTTCCGGGACCTTTGGCATACAAATAAATTGCCAGTAATTTTTACATGGTATCCTTTGACAAGAGTCTTAGCACCCAGAAAAGTCACGAAGAGGGAAAGGACACACATTTGTGGACTGCAAAACACGTTCAGTGCACAGGTTTACTGACTGGCTGGCTGACAGCAGACACAAGTGTCAGTGATGGAAGGACCCCTGTGTTCGATGGAAGGACCCCTGTGTGCGATGGAAGGGCCCCTGGGGACAATGGATGGACCTGTGTGTACGATGGAAGGACTCCTGTGTACGATGGAAGGACCCCTGTGTTCGATGGAAGGACCCCTTTGTTCGATGGAAGTACCCTTGTGTATGGTGGAAGGACCCCTGTGTAGGTTGGAAGGACCCCTGTGTACGGTGGAAGGACCCCTGTGTTCGATGGAAGGACCCCTGTGTTCGATGGAAGGACCCGTTTTCGGTGGAAGGACCCCTCTGTTCGATAGAAGGACCTCTGAGTATGGTGGAAAGATCCCTGTGTACGGTGGAAGAACTGTGTATAATGGAAAGACACGTGTTCAATGGAAGGACCCCTGTGTACAACGGAAAGACCTCTGTGTACAATGGAAGGACCCCTGTTTTCGATGGAAGGACCCCTGTTTTCGATGGAAGGACCCCTGTGGATGGTGGAAGGACCACTGTGTACGATGGAAAGACCCCTGTGTTCGATGGAAGGACCCATGTGTTCAATGGAAGGACCCATGTACGAAGGAAGAACCCCTGTGTACGAAGGACCCTTGTGTACGAAGACAGAATCTGGTTTGTTTAGGCAACAAATGACGGGAGTATGTTCCATCTTGACCTAGTTCTGCCTGACCTTGAGCACGAGCTGGCCCTCTTGTGTGTGCGCGTAGGTGGAGCGGCGTACAGCGGGTCCTGTCGGCACACGAATGTTGAACTTGGCCAGCCTCTTTTTGAGATCTTCTATCAAGATGGCCACCTACAAGCACAACAGACGTATTAGTGTAATTAACATTATTAGCAAAAATACCCGTCTTCCGGATGGGATAACTTAGTACTTCATCAGTGAGTTCATGATAACAGTATTAAAAACATTTCACAGAAATAACCGTCTATTGCTTGGTACTTGATGGCTTCTGGGAATCCAACTCTTGAAATTGCTACGTAATACTGGTAGTTATAATAACGTCTACCGACGCCTTGTCCTTGTATTATGTCACTTGGGACAATCAAAGAAAAGGCATGACATTGCACATAATTGTTCGCATAGCCTTGCAGACAAATGTATGATATGAGACAAGTGCTGACCTCTTTGATGCGTCGGAGTTGGATGTAGTTGTGCATCGCCCACTGCGACTCGCTCCACTGGCCCGTCAGGAACATCTCCGTCTCCTTGTGAGTCAGCCATGTCTACAACCCATGCAGCAGTTGGCTGGTCACAGTGTTCAGGCTGTCAAGTCTTCAAAGCACAACAGTAAGCAAGTATTTTGACGTCGTTTTTTATCTTTCAAGGAACTGTGGTTCTCTCTACGAAAAATGTTTACTGGTTCTCTCAAGGTTCATCAGCAGACTGAGTTTCTTAAGAGGTAAAAACTATGTAAAAATTCACATTGTAAGAAACCATTCAAGGACGAAATAATATAAAAAAATATTCATAATCTGGGGGACCATTTTTTTAAAACACGTTAGTGATGACGTCTGGATTCATCATATCTACCCCGACCACCAGTTGTGAGTCTGTCAGACCACTTATTTTTGTATTGATCAAGTTTACAAACAAATATCTACAAATAACTGAGATTATGTGTCATCTCAGTTCACAAATATGTAACTCACAAGTCTAACATTGTGCTATGATCGCTGTGTGTAAATTTGACAAACCCATGAATACAGAATGTAATATTCTTGTGCAAAGTAACCAGAAACTATAGAAGAGCAGAATCTCAAAGCTAAACATAAAGTATGTGTCTATAAGCGACATGAATACAGAAGGAAGACAATAAACTAACATTGTAGGCATTGAGGTAGGCCAGGCAGTCACTGAAGGAATCCCGCGCCCAGCCAAACTTGTGTCTGTACGCCTCAAGGTGCTTCTTGAACGGCCGAGCAAAGAAACTCTTGAGAGACAACGATGCACCTGGACAGAAGAGACTGCTAACATCACCAACCTGCTTTATGGCACATGAAGGGGCGACAGAGAAACAGGCACTGATGTTAACAACCAACACAATTACATTTATCACCTCACCTATGATGATGGCCTCGTCCAGCATGCCAAACACGTGTCCAAGCATGACGAGTTTGCCGACCCTGATGTCGACTGGCAGAGAGGCAAGGACTCGACCAACAAAGGTGAGACGTCCATCGTGAGGATTCACCGCCCCTGACCGCAGTGATGCTAGTGCTCCAACCTGCACAGAACAAGAACAGTCATGACACACTGGCAGGCATTGCATAAGTTCATCACTGGTCAGTTTTAGCTAGCTGGGTGGACCGAGGCATCAATGACTTCTACGAGGTCTTGTGGCATCACTGCTAAGACGTACCTGTTTGAGCATAAGTATCGTGCGTTCGATGTCATCGAGGTTGGGAGGAGACAGAGCCAGACCCAGGATGGCCTTGGGTTCTCCCAGGTCCAACACCTTCACATGCAGAACAAGCTGGTCTAAGGGACACCGCTGAAACATGAACGCAAACTTCCACTGACATTAAATGAAACATGGCTTTCTCAAACCAATTCTACGCACATCAGTACAGCCAAACATCATATGATGCAAGTCAAATAGATATTGATTCTAAAGTAACGTGTCAACCAATAGACAGACCTGCATCTCTGGTGTGCCGTACTCAGGAATGTAGTCGGCGTAGAAGCTGCGAGTCACCATGCGGTAGACGCGACCATTCGACACGCGACCAGCTCGACCTAACAATAAGTGCGCCACCTTATGAACTACATTGTTACCATGTGTAACCATGTTGTCACACATACATCCAGGTTGTCACACGTGTTACTGAATTGTCACAAAAATCAGTATCAACTAAATTATTAATGTTAGCACCATTCAACACACTGCGGAATATGGACTCAACTTGCCTTTACCTAGTTTATTCAAAGAATACTTACCATGATGAACTTAATATAATTTTTATTAAGATCAATTCAACTAGTTCATTTTATTTTTAAATTGATTCTAATTGCCATGCTACTCCAGACTATTTTATGCTCATCAATGATTTTGAGGCCCTGCAGCAGCAGCTGTATGATGTGATCACTCATGTGACTGCGAGTCCTCACCTTTCCTCTGTGCCATGCTAGCCTGTGAGGCCCACTGCACCTGGAGACTGGTATAGTTGGTGGCGGCATCACACTCCAGGTTCTTGGTCAGACAGAAGTCAATCACTGAACACATCATTTCATGGTTCAAAAGGAATCAACACAATTAATGTGTTGACTAAATAAATGTCAACTTGTGCACATATGAAAATAAATTCAATTGTTTTAGAGAAGTTGGAAGCTCTTCTGTTTTATGCTAGTGTGTTACTTTGGAAACAGGTACTACTTTGGAAACAGGTACTACTTGCACACAACCTACTAGCTTTAGAATTACACAACTCACAATTAATCACCCAGAAGTACCAAGGGCAACAAACCGTAAGAAACGGTAAGACAGGATGGCTACAGAAGCAAGTCCTCTAGGTCTACCGCATTCATTGGCTATTCTCAGTTTCAAAGAACAAGAGTTCCATAAAACTGTGGAAGATGCATTCAACAGAAATGAGAGTATGCGACCACGGTTGCATACATGATTTTATGCTGGCAGCGGCGCGGGCAGGGCACGTGAGGGTCAATAGGTTATTATGCTAATCTAAGCGTAGGCAAAGATACCAGGATGACTGAATAAGCGCTCCCGTGACACCGCTAAACCAATCAGAGCGCGGCAGTCATTCGAATGACGCAGTTTGAAAGTAAGCAGCTTCACTCCGAATGTTTGATACATGTGGAGCAGACCTGCTTTCTCGGTGTTACAAGTTTTCGATTCGTTTGTGATCGTTACGTTGTTGATCTGATTGTTGGTCGTTCGAATTTTTGACGAATTCTCTACACTTGCTACGAAGTTTCTGCCGCCGAAATACCAAATGGGTGGGGGTGTTCACAGGTTTCGGTGAACGGTGGCGTTATGGCTCCACCTTTTAGGTTACATAAATATATAGAGCAGGAATTTTAGCAAGTAGTGTATTCCAGTAATGCAGTATATGCAAATAGGTTTTTGTCGGTATTGGGTAATGTTTTAATGTGCTGGTGATGATGCCATGAATTGTCTTGTGTTGTAGGAATATTACTACATGTACTGTATTGCTATGTCGAAGTGTGGGCTCTGGGAGCATTGTGTCCAGGCGGCTTTGTATGAGGCTCAGCCACATGCTTGGCGCATGTTACAGGGTCCACACTTCATGCTTTTAATCGGAATAATATGCCATTAGGCATACTCTTAATAAACGTCATTTATTTGGCCTTTTCATATCCTTACACCTGGCTTGCGTTGTTGGTTGCATAAATATGTTTCCAGAACAAAGTAAGGAAGACGTAAAAACTTACCATACTTGACGTCTGACACTTTGATTGAGCTCTCAGAACTTACCATACTTGACGTCTGACACTGTGATTGAGCTCTCAGAACTTACCATACTTGACGTCTGACACTGTGATTGAGCTCTTAGAACTTACCATACTTGACGTCTGACACTGTGATTGAGCTCTCAGAACTTACCATACTTGACGTCTGACACTGTGATTGAGCTCTCAGAACTTACCATACTTGACGTCTAACACTGTGATTGAGCTCTCAGAACTTACCATACTTGACGTCTGACACTGTGATTGAGCTCTTAGAACTTACCATACTTGACGTCTGACACTGTGATTGAGCTCTCAGAACTTACCATACTTGACGTCTGACACTGTGATTGAGCTCTCAGAACTTACCATACTTGACGTCTAACACTGTGATTGAGCTCTAAGAACTTACCATACTTGACGTCCGACACAGTGATTGAGCTCTCAGAATTTACCATACTTGACGTCTGACACTGTGATTGAGCTCTCAGAACTTACCATACTTGACGTCTAACACTGTGATTGAGCTCTCAGAACTTACCATACTTGACGTCTAACACTGTGATTGAGCTCTCAGAACTTACCATACTTGACGTCCGACACAGTGATTGAGCTCTCAGAACTTACCATACTTGACGTCCGACACTGTGATTGAGCTCTCAGCAATGTTTGTAGACAGAATAATCTTAAACAAATGCAAATGTGTCTTCTTTAACGCAGGTCAATAAAAACACACCATCTATAGTTTTAATTCCTGCTAAGTGGATAACCATGTGGTCATAAATAATCTGCATAGACAGCTGAGTGTTATCACAATACATATTCCTGCTCTACACAGACAGTTGAATGTTATCATAACATATATTCCTGCTCTACAGACAGCTGAGTGTTATCACAACACATATTCCTGCTCTACACAGACATTAACCTGACCAAATGTTTCCTACAAATTTTACAAACTTGTTACTTCTGCACACTAAGACCTGTCCAAACCATAAAGTATTGACTTTCATTTTATTGTGACATACTAACAGACAGACAGAATGCAACACGCAATAACACAAGTTATGGAGACATTGTTTGAGACAACAATGACATGAGTGTATCGTACCTTCCTGACGCCCTTGTAGGGCTGGCGGAACACCCGCACCTGCTCCTCCAGGGTGATGGAGGAGTGTAGGGGAAGGATCTCCAACCTGCAGACAGAAACAGACTGTGACTGGCCAACTGAGGAGAGGTGAACACATGTAGACAACCACAGGAGGCAGCATGATAAACAAAGTAGTTCACTTTGTAGGAACCATGGGGCATTCAGCTGGCAGACATGTTATCTCACTTTCCATTAGTCTTTGACATCAAAGTGCTCAAACTGTTATACATATAAATATCCCGACTCAAGCCACATATCTTCCTTTGAAGTTCATGTAAAGGCATATATCCACTATAGGAGAACACTACAGGACCTTCATACAAAGTTCATGTAAAGGCATATATCCACTACAGGAGAAGACTACAGAACCTTCATACAAAGAGTATGTAAAAGTTATCTATATTAATACATCATAAATTAGACCACTGTGGAGATGAAATCATAATAGCTAACATGTTTAAATAAATTATAAGCACCTATGGTTCAGTATAGATAAATTGCAGATTATATGACAACTACATATATAAGGGTTTCACTTGTGTACGACATACGTACTTGCGTTCTATGTTGATCTGTCGAAGTAGTTCATCCAAATCATTGATCTCACCGAGACCTGTCATAATATAAAGAAACACAAAACCAACAGTGATGTATTGGGGTCAGTCTAAAGTCTGTTAGAGTCTGGAAGTAATTTTGTACCTCAGCTCCTGATTTTTTTGCAATAATTTTCTAGTATTATTATCAACTGTATACTCTTACATGTATTTGTTTCCTGGTAGATTTAATGTACTGTATAAAAGACCAATATATTATATAAGATATAACTGTTTTCTGTTATTGGCATTTGGAAAGTATGCAATAAATAATAATAGTTTACTTATATGGCACCTATATCCCCAGGAACCTCAGCTCAGAGGTGCAACAAAACACAATCATTTGGAAAGTATGCAATAAATAATAATAGTTTACTTATATGGCACCTATATCCCCAGGAACCTCAGCTCAGAGGTGCAACAAAACACAAACATTAAGCATAATCATGAGCACCAACACGCAATAGTCAGTATCAGAACGAGGGGCAACCAAAGGTTTATGGTGGAAATGCAATTTGGAATAAATACGTCTTGAGTTTTTTCAGAAGTTAGCTATAGTTTCAGATGTTTTGCGCAGCAACAGAGAAAGCACGTTAGCCCAAGTTAAGTTTTGTTTTAGGCACAGTAAGTTGTGAAATTGATGATCTGAACTGCCTGGGGATATTTGAAAGTGTAAACAGTGTTGGATCACTATCACTAGTGTTGCAAGTGTAAATAGGATATAAATGCCACTGATGGTTTTCACAAAATGTACAAATTCTAATTATATCTTGTAAAACATAATTGGATTACCCAAAGTAACCAACAACATACAAAATTGTGCACATATGTGGGTTAAACCACGGGATGAAAGGGTTAAACCAGGGGATGCGCTATGTACAATAAATTATGCAAAACTTTTTATTATATAAAATTGTCTTCTGGGCACAAATTCAGGGTCTGATTGTGTCTATGAATCTGACTTTTTATTCGGCCTCCTCTTTAGCGTGCATGCGTGCGTGCGTGAGTGCACAAGTATGTGGTGTGTATGGTGTGTCCAAAATTAAATCTCTCATATAAACTTCATACCTGGCAGAAACACCAGAACGGACCCTCTCTTCTGTGAGAAGCCACCTTCATCAGCCCTAAAAGAAAACATCATTTAACAATGTGGCGTAAGACAATTAGTCCAAATCAAAGACAAAATCAATGGACATGCACTTTTGATCAAGTAATTGAAAGCATCATTCTTTAAATAAACTTTATCTGATGGTAACCATAAATTCACATGTGGCAGCTATATCACTGACACAACTATTTCCTGTCATGTCTATTGGTGACAAACCAGCAAACATGCAGATGGTGTAGACAATCAAACTGCCACTCACCCACCCACCCACCCACTCACTCACAATCAAACTGCCACTGTAGACAATCAAACTGCTGCTGAACTGTCAAGTGTCTTAAAGAGAACCCTGCAATGAAGCCAAAGATAGTAAATCTGGAAGACAGGAGTGTTAATCTTCACTCTGCACACTTTGAAGGTTGCTCCAACAGTGAGACCTTGCCCGTGTTGACTTACCTCACTTAAGCCTTTTCACTCCTTGGTGGCGCATAGGTCATTAACAACCCATAACTCACCCGTGTTGACTTACTTCACTAAAGTCTCTTCACTCCTTGTTGGAGCATAGGCCATTAACAACCCATAACTCACCTGTGTTGACTAACTTCACTTAAGCCTTTTCACTCCTTGGTGGAGCATAGGTCATTAACAACCCATAACTCACCCGTGTTGACTTACTTCACTAAAGTCTCTTCACTCCTTGGTGGAGCATAGGCCATTAACAACCCATAACTCACCCGTGTTGACTAACTTCACTTAAGCCTTTTCACTCCTTGGTGGAGCATAGGTCATTAACAACCCATAACTCACCCGTGTTGACTTACTTACTATGTATGGTGATTATTCGCACATGATGTGGTTATTGCATAACATTAAAACAATGCAGATCTACAAGTTCACCCACAACCCTGTCTTACTTTTATTTGTTCACAAACCTGACCGAGTGTCAGGGCGGTTTATTACTAACAGGCATGATTAATGTGAGAATTAAAATATTTTAATTATGTATTAATCAGGGGTGGTGGAAAGGTGGTTTCTTTTGCATTACTATGTACTATGTTATTCACTAGGTTATTCAAATCTTAATTTCGTAGGACACGGCCCAATCATGCAAAGCCAGGGCCAACAGCCAATCAGCTGTAGGCACGATCCTATTTAAACGGGTGTTTGGCGGCAAATCGGCCTCTTGCTTCAGCAGCCGCCGTTCTAATAAATTCGTCGATAGCCATCGACAGCGTTATTATGTTTTTAACCGGTTAATTTTAAGCTCCCACCCACCATCCCATATTAACTGTTTTACTTATGTTTGTAGTTAATTATTGTATAAATGTATTGTGTAGATGTTAGTTAGTAGGTAGTCTTACTTGTAGATCAGGGAGTTTGCATTGTTATGTGGCGATTGTCTGTATATATCCACATGTTTATTATGTATGGTGATTATTCGCACATGATGTGGTTATTGCATAACATTAAAACAATGCAGATCTACAAGTTCACCCACAACCCTGTCTTACTTTTATTTGTTCACAAACCTGACCAAGTGTCAGGGCGGTTTATTACTAACAGGCATGATTAATCAACCCATAACTCACCCGTGTTGACTTACTTCACTAAAGTCTCTTCACTCCTTGGTGGAGCATAGGCCATTAACAACCCATAACTCACCCGTGTTGACTAACTTCACTTAAGCCTTTTCACTCCTTGGTGGAGCATAGGTCATTAACCCATAACTCAAACGTGTTGACTTACTTCACTAAAGTCTCTTCACTCCTTGTGGAGCATAGGCCATTAACAACCCATAACTCACCCGTGTTGACTTACTTCACTAGTCTCTTCACTCCTTGTTGGAGCATAGGCCATTAACAACCCATAACTCACCCGTGTTGACTTACTTCACTAAAGTATCTTCACTCCTTGGTGGAGCATAGGCCATTAACAACCCATAACTCGCCCGTGTTGACTAACTTCACTAAAGTCTCTTCACTCCTTGGTGGAGCATAGGCCATTAACAACCCATAACTCACCCGTGTTGACTTACTTCACTAGTCTCTTCACTCCTTGTTGGAGCATAGGCCATTAACAACCCATAACTCACCCGTGTTGACTTACTTCACTAAAGTCTCTTCACTCCTTGGTGGAGCATAGGCCATTAACAACCCATAACTCACCCGTACTGCTGCGTCTCGATGACATCGAGTTGCTTAATGAGTCTTTGCACCAGTTTGTACGACTCCAGTGGGATTCCGGGACTGCCCGGATCTAGCAGTGGCAGCTGTGACACAGGACAAAAGGTACAAACATTCTGTCCTACTTGGTGTATCCGCATACTTGGTGTGCACATGCGCTTGAAGTGCGCATGTGTGCTTGGTGTGCATGCATGCTTGGTGTGCATTAACATATCCAACTTTTACTTTTTACAACAAACATAAGAAATGACAGATATATCCATATGAAGCGACATGATAGCAAGGAATTGTTCTGTAAAATAATAAAAAAATAAAATACAACATTACCATTTTGTATGTTTTATATTATAATTACAACAACTGGCAAAGTCTAAAACCATTTCATGCAGATGTCCACAAATCGATCAATCAATTTAAACTCGATAAATGTATAAAAACTAGATGTCTAGCGATGCACATACCAGCCACTTACATCGCCCAGGGGGTGCAGGTCTTCCAGGTAGTACTTACATCGCCCAGGGGGTGCAGGTCTTCCAGGTAGTACTTACATCGCTCAGGGGGTGCAGGTCTTCCAGGTAGTACTTACATTGCCCAGGGGGTGCAGGTCTTCCAGGTAGTACTTACATCGCTCAGGGGGTTCAGGTCTTCCAGGTAGTACTTACATCGCCCAGGGGATGCAGGTCTTCCAGGTAGTACTTACATTGTCCAGGGGTGCAGGTCTTCCAGGTAGTACTTACATCGCCCAGGGGATGCAGGTCTTCCAGGTAGTACTTACATTGCCCAGGGGGTGCAGGTCTTCCAGGTAGTACTTACATCGCCCAGGGGATGCAGGTCTTCCAGGTAGTACTTACATTGCCCAGGGGGTGCAGGTCTTCCAGGTAGTACTTACATCGCCCAGGGGGTGCAGGTCTTCCAGGTAGTACTTACATTGTCCAGGGGTGCAGGTCTTCCAGGTAGTACTTACATCGTCCAGGGGTGCAGGTCTTCCAGGTAGTACTTACATCGCCCAGGGGGTGCAGGTCTTCCAGGTAGTACTTACATTGCCCAGGGGGTGCAGGTCTTCCAGGTAGTACTTACATCGCTCAGGGGGTTCAGGTCTTCCAGGTAGTACTTACATCACCCAGGGGGTGCAGATCTTCCATGTAGTACTTACATCACCCAGGGGTGCAGATCTTCCAGGTAGTACTTACATCACCCAGGGGGTGCAGGTCTTCCAGGTAGTACTTACATCACCCAGGGGGTGCAGGTCTTCCAGGTATTACTTACATCACCCAGGGGGTGCAGGTCTTCCAGGTATTACTTACATCACCCAGGGGGTGCAGGTCTTCCAGGTAGTACTTACATCACCCAGGGGGTGCAGGTCTTCCAGGTAGTACTCAGACACTGTGTAGGACTGCCCCTTAACTGTCATGACAGGGGCGGCCTCCAGCACCCCACGCACAGGCAGGGAGAAGTACTGTGCAAACTGCTGCGAGTCAATGGTGGCTGACATCAGGATGATCTGTCAACAGACAACTTGTGACTCCATGGTGGTGAGGGAGGTTGTGACTCCATGGTGGTGAGGGAGGTTGTGACTCCATGGTGGTGAGGGAGGTTGAAGTCAAAGAGGAAGAACACACATACATAATTCAAAGTGTAGGTAGACATGAGTTCATTCATTCTGCCTCTACAACTAGAACGTGTGGCTAGAATCCTTAGTGTATGATCAACTCGTATCTACATATTTCATGTTTAATACATAAAATATAAATTTATACCATATGTTTATGAAATGTCTTATAAATGTATTACCAGTTGGTTATCTTGACAATGACTGGAAGACAGATTATAATACTGCAGTACCAGACTGTGACGGATTACAACGGTATTTATACCACAGAACCAAAATGAGAGAAACTACACAATAGAACATGGCTTCCCTACACTCACCTTCACGTCTCTAGAGTTGGTTCTGAGCAGTTTCCTAGTAACAAGAAGGCAGAAGTCAGACTCCTGGTCTCTCTCGTGGACCTGACAACAAAGACATGACGACAAAGACATATGAGAGTCGCAGACACAATGAGCAGTCAGCCAGCTCACAGTACAGACACAATGAGCAGTCAGCCAGCTCACAGTACAGACAGATCCACTATCTAAAAAATCCCTTGTGACTGACTGAGTGACTTTCTTGAGGTTCCAGTTTTTTTGCATCTTTTATCATTTTCATTTTGAGAATAACAATATGTGTAGTAACCTTGTGTGTGTGTGTGCGTGCGTGTGCATGTGCGTGTTTCTGTTGTCTGTTGTCTGTGTGTGTACACGTGTAAATGCGTGTGCATACTGACCTCGTCCAATATGATGTGGGTGTATTGTTGCATGTTCTTGGCGTTGATGAGCTTCTGAAGTAGCACACCTGTTGTACAGTACGTGAGACGTGTGTCGTCTGACGTTTCTTTGTCCATTCCAACCTGCGAAAAACATGTCAACAAGTACATAGAAACCTACGTATGTTGTAGTGACACTAAGTAGACCTTCTATTTCATCCAATGAGCTGAAAGTAAAGTTATTGGTGATGCAAACATGCAGACAAGTAGTATTTGTGACAAAACCCTGTGCACTATATTTTCAGATCTCTTCAAACTCTACCAGATATTCCCCAAATACCCAAATCTCAGATTTTAGCTTCCTACTCCTAATAGTTTCCAAGATAAAATTATTTTTTAACCTTAGGTAAACAAAATTTGTGCAAAAAAATTAACAGAGTTTTTAATTTGGCAAACTTTGATTTCCAATAACTTGGTAATGAGTAGGGCTATAGCCTTGAAATTGTGTGTGTGCGTGCGCACGCACGCACACACACACACACACGTGGTTATCCTGACCCATAGATAGAATATGCACACTGACTTAATTCATGTATAAGATGGTTGTGCATCTGGTGCTTGGGAAAGTTATTAAAATTACAATTGCCATTTTGCGAGGTACCATGTTTAAGGCCTACAAAATAATACCTCTTACCATTGTCCATGGTAACTCCACACAATATTTCATGATTCATCAGTCTGTATCATCAGCAGTTTGGTCACATAGATATATGCATTTTGAACAATAAATACTGCAGTTTTGGCCTCTCAAAACAAATAACTACTCTAATTTTCAAATATAAAATTCATCAGGTGGGAACATGAATAAAAATGTCTAAATGGAACCATTTTGTAGCTTAGGATGTGCAGCTGAGTGGACCATTCAGTGATTTGATGTGGAATGACTCACACATAAATTAATAAAAATACTAATTGCATTTCATACTATACTGGTATACTGATTAATTCAGTTGCTATGTCAATTCTGCTCACCTGTCCACAGATGCCTCCAGGCTGTCAGCCATGCTCCTTACAACCACATAGATACTAACTGAACTGAGCTCACCTGATGTCCACAGATGCCTCCAAACTGCCATCCACGCCCCTGACAACCACATAAATACTACTTGAACTCACCTGATGTTCACAAATGCTTCCATGTGATCAGCCACGCTCCTGACAACCACAGAGATACTACCTGAGCTCACCTAATGTTCACAGATGCCTCCAGACAACCATCCACGCTACTAACAACCACATAAATCTACTTGAGCTCACCTGATGTCTACAGATACCCCCATGTGACCAGCCACACTCCTAACAACCACAGAGATACTACTGCAGCTCACCTGATGTCCACAGATGCCTCCCGGCTGCCAGCCACGTTCCTGACAGACTCGCTTAGATATGCTCATAGCAGCGATCCTCCGCGGCTGTGTCACCACGATGTTGCAGTAGCGGTTGAGACCAGCGCTGTGGTCCAGTATGTACTGAGGCACCTGGGTCGTCTTGCCGCTACCTGTAGGACCCTGGATCACTGTCACCTGGTTGCTCTCTATTGTGCTTATGATCTACAAACAAGCCAGTCACAATGTGACAGTGACAGTCAGGCACTGCACATTGAGTGCAAACACACAGTTTCCAGTCAAAGAGTCAGCACACAGCAGACCTGGGGCGGAAATACTCGGTACTCAAGTACATTTCTGAAGTACTGGTACTCAAACTCAATGTAATCAGATTTTATGAGTACATTACAAGTACATCTGAGTACTCTCTCAATATATGCTGTGAAAATTAATTTATTTGTAATTAACAAAATGAAACTTTCCTGAAGTATTTGAATGTTCAATTATTTTTTTAAATACTTTGTTATTTGTTATTTGTATGACTATGATACCACTAAGTCTCAGTACCTCCCGAGACAGTTACCCCCTTACCATCCCTACACCCCCATGGTGGCATTCTCCCATGACCATAACACCAAAAAAAGGAAACAGGCAGCATCTTTTCCCAGTCAAAAACACCAGTTAGCAAACAATTGTAGGCTACTAGTTCAGGCCACAATCCCTGTTTGTTTAATTAAGACACCAGGATGTCCACAAAGCACCATTCATCAGTTAACCCATCAGTTAGCCATGGAATGCCTTTAATGCAGTCAGGAGACCATTCCACTGGGCACTGGCTGACAGTGCTAACTGCTAAGAACTGTCAGCTGAGTCTTCCTCTGTAGAAGTAAGGTGACTCAAGTCAGACTGCCTGCAGCCTTACACCTGTATAAGTATAATCTGGTGCTAGCAGTCTGACTAAAAAGTACAAAGGGTATTTTGAGCCTGTTGTATTGACTTGTGCTAACCCTCTCAACAGCCTGTTGTATTGACTTGTGCTAACCCTCTCAACAGCCTGTTGTATTGACTTGTGCTAACCCTCTCAACAGCCTGTTGTATTGACTTGTGCTAACCCTCTCAACAGCCTGTTGTATTGACTTGTGCTAACCCTCTCAACAGCCTGTTGTATTGACTTGTGCTAACCCTCTCAACAGCCTGTTGTATTGACTTGTGCTAACCCTCTCAACAGCCTGTTGTATTGACTTGTGCTAACCCTCTCAACAGCCTGTTGTATTGACTTGTGCTAACCCTCTCAACAGCCTGTTGTATTGACTTGTGCTAACCCTCTCAACAGCCTGTTGTATTGACTTGTGCTAACCCTCTCAACAGCCTGTTGTATTGACTTGTGCTAACCCTCTCAACAGCCTGTACTCTAAGTGCAGAACATATCAATTGAACACTTCTAATATAAACAGATTACAAATTGCAACACTGCCTTTGTGCACCAAAGGAAGACAAACTGAACTGATGTATCAGCATGTAAATTGGTCTCATGTGGTCTTTATTCAAAACAAGGACAAACGTTATTCAAATTGCCACACACCCCCTTTGTTCCAATTTGGACAAATCTTCTCACCTCTACCCCTTCAAATGATGTACATGTTTGGGGGGGGGTAATGTTTAGTCACTTGTAGACTAACTACAAAGATATTGGTTTAATGGGCATTATTATATAAAAACATGTGGTTTATTAATTGTTAATTGCAGTTAAGAAGGGACTCCAAGAAAAAAACTGATTTTATGAGTCATACCACGTATGTATATTTGTAAAAGGGAGGGGTTCGTAAAAGGTAACTGTATGTTTGGGAATGGAAATGTCATAAAAAAATATACTCATACTTTTACTCGTACTCGTGAGAATGTACTTGTACTCGTACTCAGCTTTGAGCAATGTACTCGTACTCGTCTATCACCAATGCACTCATACTCATGAAAATGTACTTGGTCTGGCACAGGCAGTTAACAAGTACTAGATACAAATCATTAGAGTAAAGAGACAGAACCATAAAAGTCTGCTATGACTAGTACAAGTACTTCCACTGTTTTCTGAATTTAAATATTCTACATTTTTATTAAAGTACACAGACACTGGCACAGCTGTGATGTGCTCTGTGCCTTTCACTGATTTGCCCAGGTTTCCAAAAGGGCATGGTGCCAAGTCTGAAAAAATGCAAATTCACACGCATTCGCAAACATTTTGAGGGCAAGAGGGCAGAAATAGGGGCAACCTATCACATGGCATTCATGAAAAATGTGTAATTGAACAGATAAGAACATTTTACTTTCCATTACAACAAATTTTATTTAGACCCCATGGTCAGGTTCAATGGACGAGCTGACTATCCTTCTTGTGTAGCCAGGTTCTGGCTGCTGCAGGAAGGCAACTTATGTAACTTATTCCAATTAAAATTTAGCATAATGTAACTTATTTTTGAATGGCATAGTTTTGTAGGAATACTATACTACTAGCGACAGGGGATTTTTCTTCTTTCTTCCATGCATAGTCTATGTCAGCTATACGTAAACTTAGGTGAAACATATACTATCAACCCTCGAAATAAACCCAACCAAGAAACAATGACGACACATTTGTTTCCTTTAATTTTGCATCATTTCATTATAATCACTGTTAAGGTTTCACACAGAATATACTCTTTAACCCATTTTATCTGGAATACACACTGGTGCATAGTTCACTGTATGCACCCGTGGCCGTATTCATCTGTTGTGATTTTCCGTTTTATGCCGGTCACATGATATACCATATGATAACCACGGAGCTGGGATAACTTCCTGTAATGGCGGCAGCCATGAATAGTTCATTTACCTTGTCATTTTATTGACATTTTAATGCAAATTCTTCTTCATATTTTGAGCTGCATGGCGGCGCCCAGACAGGGCAAGAAGTTACGAAGCCAGTCGCCGGACAGGCCGGCATTACAATTGGGGGGCATGGAGCGGTGCCGACCCAAAAACGCCTATGCAAATCACTGCACACGCACGCACACACAAACACTTTTTTCTCTTGGTATTTCTGGTGAACTCAGTGAAATAAATACCTGTTATCATGCCGTGCATCCCCTATCACGTACCTCGTCGTGGTACTGCGTGATGGACAGATTGGGGTCGTACTTGTGTGAGAAGTTGTAGTTGTTGTAGACCTGCACAGCCTGCTCCTCTGTCATCCCACCAGGAGGCAGCACACTGCTCATCCCACTCATCAAACTATCCTTCTCCAACCTCTCCAAGTCGCCCGCCTCACTCTCTCCCCCCGCTGCTCCATCCAACTGGAACACAAGTGGAATGTCAGGAGAAACATACTTGATTCTGTGGTGACCTGTACAGAAAACTAGCTTGAGAAACCACATTTAGCTGCTACTTATGTTGTGAATCATAGGACAATACATGCAGTATCTGGAAATCAAATCTACCCAGTACCCACTGCAACGCTAGATCATTTGTGCAACTTTTGTATATAGTTTATTTCAATTTACACAAATTTCACCCTTGGTGAAATTTCGTAAGTTTATCATGTGATCAGCGAAAGAACAGAAGTCATGCTCACGATAGTCATTGACCCGACCGGTGTTTACCATTTTGGATGTCCACTATTTTGACTTTTGAGCCTTACCGCATGAAATGACAAAAGTCAATTCTTTTGTTGATTAAATTTTTATTTTATTTTTTATTAAATTGACTGCGAATGTTATATAAACCATTAATACACTAGTGACTACATATCTGGACATCAATGAACTGGATTTGCAATAGGCTAAATCAGTTGAGGGTGGTAAAGCTAAATCAATCTGCAATATTCTTAAAACTATTTCTTGCAATTTACTTAAATGTTTGATTCACGCCACAACTGTCACTATAACGCTTGTCACTACAACGCCTATCACCACAACAACAGTCACTATAACAACTGCTGTATAACTATGTAACTACTAGGTTTTTATAATGTGACACAGGCATGGGGTCAACTCAATTCTGGAATTGACCCTCAATTCCAATTCCGGAGTTTGGAATTGATTTTCGAAAGTCAATTGGAATTTATTTTTTGGGGAATTGGAATTGCTTTTGTGGAATTATTGACTTTATACTGTTAATCTTTACCCCTTAAATTTACTATTAAAATCATATTTGTCTGCTATTAGTATGTCACCCTGAATCTGGTAACAGCCAGGAAACTGTCAACATTACAGTATATACACTGTCTACTCTGAAACATTGTGAACAAGAACAATATAATCAAGCATTTGCATGAAAAACAAATACTAACTCACTGTAACAGACAATAAAACCAAAGTCAGACCATTCAGGCCTTATCTCATTTTCTTTCTTTGTTGAACAAGGTTTATTTCCCAATGGAGAATACATGTTGGTTATTAGGATGTTGAAGACTCAAAAGTTTACAGTAAATTTGATGAAATATCAAGGATACCACAACTGATATAAACAGGGGAAACTGTTCAAAACTCAGATTAATTACCCAACTGTGTGTGTGTGCGTGCATGTGTGTGTGCATGTGTGTGTGTTGAATGAACAATAGTTAATTTGCTAATCATATCCGAATAAATATGATTATGCACACATGTACAAATAAAACTGTTAAAACGAATTGGATTAGAATTTTTCCTTAGCCTAGGATTTTAAAAGTTGGTATTGATAATTTGCAACTGAAATTGATTTTTGCAAGGCGTAATTGGAATTTTTTTTTTATTGACTGAAACTGGGAATGACAAAAAGGAATTGACCCCATGTCTGATGTGACATATATATTCGTGAAAAAGTCCATCAAGTTGGTAGATATACGTGAATAATGATTTTCTTCTAAACACAGCTATTGAGATTGCTTACTCAGTTTTGGCACTATTCATACCAGAATTCCTGATGAAGGCTGGCAGCCAAAACTTTTATTAAGTAATCTCAATAGTTTTGCTTAGAAGAAAATTTTTATTCAGTGACATATATACTTTTGTTAGCCAGGTTTAATGTTTTTCAGCTAGGTTACTCCAAGTTTATGTTGCTTCAACGTACGAGGTCGAGAGGGTTGCGCTGAGCCATGGTGTCATCGTCCAGCTGTTGGTAGTGATGGGCGTAGGCTGTCTGGTTGGGGTTGCCAATCCTAACATGCCTGTCAGAAGATTATAAAATATTCACTAAACAAACAGTCAACAAACATTAACACAAATGCAGGTACGGGGTTAGAATGGTGGACTGTCGATGGAGAGGACCAGGGTTCCTTCGAATCCAGCTGTAGGGGGTTAGAGTGCTGGACTGTCAATGGAGAGGACCAGGGTTCCTTCGAGTCCAGCTGTAGGGGGTTAGAGTGCTGGACTGTCAATGAAAGGACCAGGTTTCCTTTGAGTCCAGCTGTAGGGGATTAGAGTGCTGGACTGTCAATGAGAGGACCAGGGTTCCTTCGAGTCCTGATGTAGGGGGTTAGAGTGCTGGACTGTCAATGAGAGGACCAGGTTTCCTTTGAGTCCAGCTGTAGGGGGTTTAGAGTGCTGGACTGTCAATGGAGAGGACCAGGGTTCCTTTGAGTCCAGCTGTAGGGGATTAGAGTGCTGGACTGTCAATGAGAGGACCAGGGTTCCTTCGAGTCCAGCTGTAGGGGATTAGAGTGCTGGACTGTCAATGAGAGGACCAGGGTTCCTTCGAGTCCTGATGTAGGGGGTTAGAGTGCTGGACTGTCAATGAGAGGACCAGGGTTCCTTCGAGTCCAGCTGTAGGGGATTAGAGTGCTGGACTGTCAATGAGAGGACCAGGGTTCCTTTGAGTCCAGCTGTAGGAGATTAGAGTGCTGGACTGTCAATGAGAGGACCAGGGTTCCTTTGAGTCCAGCTGTAGGGGATTAGAGTGCTGGACTGTCAATGAGAGGACCAGGGTTCCTTTGAGTCTAGCTGTAGGGGATTAGAGTGCTGGACTGTCGATGGAGAGGACCAGGGTTCCTTTGAGTCCAGCTGTAGGGGATTAGAGTGTTGGACTGTCGATGGAGAGGACCAGGGTTCCTTCGAGTCCAGCTGCTGCCATTTAAAAATTTGGACTAATTCGCTCTACTTCTTCTACTTCTCTCCAAGGCTTATAGACTAAGTGTGTGTGCACACATACTGTAAGAGGAAAGTAATAAAATAGTTGGGAGAAAGAGAAAAGATGATAGTGTGCGTGTAGTAATGCAATTTAAGGAGGAATATAGTGTGAAACATGCAATACGAATTCATGTTACAAGCTGGAGATTCACTGTCTGAAGATCTCCTTGGAGTTGTAGCTGCGTTGGCAGGCAGGTTGTTCCAGGAAGCTGAACTGGATGACTTGCTTAATAACTAAGGGGAGTTGAAAAGCTTCGGAATGCGTTTGCTGAGTGGGTCTCGCAAGGTGTATGAGTTGGGGGCTGCAGTCCAAGACAACTATGCCATGTACGGTCTTATAAAGCATGACAAGTCGGATGTCAGCTCTCCGTTGTTGGAGGGTGGAGGTTGTGTCAGCATGAGTAGTTGAGCATGGCTGGCTTCACGACTGTAGTTATTACAGACATACCATGCTGCATCTCTAGTTTTGTTTTGCAAGTTTGTGTGTAGGGGCTCACGTGTGACATTGCCCGCTGGTGATAATTTTTACTTGGCGCCTATGCCAGGGGAAGCAAAATATGCCACACAGGGGTAACATTCTTACGTTCGCCCAAGAATTGGCTGATTCAGTGATTGAAGCATACAAATTGTGAAAAAGTTACCTAGTGGGGCACGGTGGTCGTGTGTGGGGCATGGTGGTTGGGTGTGTGGGGCGCGGTGGTCGTGTGTGGGGCATAGTGGTTGTGTGTGTGGGGCGCGGTGGTCATGTGTGGGGCGCTGTGGTCGTGTGTGGGGCACGGTGGTTGTGTGTGTGGGGCGCGGTGGTCATGTGGTTGAGCGTCAGAATTTCGGTCGAAAGGACAGGGGTTCGAAACAAAAACCCTGCGATGGACTCACTAACTCTAGAGAAGGACACTCTTAAAAAGCAGGAGGACCACATTGGAAATAACTGTACTTTGGTGTGCTTTAATTAACGTGTTATCCTCGACGTCGGATACCAAAAATATGAACAACAACAACCATCATTGACATTATGGTTACATCATAAATTAGACCGTCAGTCCATTACTTGATAATATACAACCGGATTATCTGGGATTATATTTATTAATTAATTGGCATCGTAATCATTTACAACCGTACCTCTTGTATGGTGGGACGAAGACGACTGGTCGTGAAGGCTGCACCCCCCTTCCAGTCTCGGGGTCGAGCTCACGACCACCGACTTTTGAACGTGGTAAACTCTCAACCTTTACTTTCTTCCCGATTTTAAACCAGTCATCAATCTGTTCCAGCGTTACTTCTGTACCCATTCGACTCATGGCGGTATAATGCTATTTCCAATATACCATGCAGTGTGACTTTAATTAATAACAACAAAACTCACTGCCAAAAGTTGGCCATGTTTCGTGACGTATTTCCGCGAAGCTTGCTGCGCGACTTCTTCATATGGAACGCCGGACGGACAGAACGCCCTCTCGTGGTCTACGCATGTTATCGGGTGACGTACGCGGTATACTGGTCGCTGTGGATTTTGCCTTACGTAGTATATGTCGTTTAAGAAAAAGATGGAGACAATTTTACGCAGTTGTTTCATCTATCGAGTGCAAACAAGTTGTTAGAAAATTTGGTTTGATTGAACTTCTCACTAATATCAAAGAATTTCAATACCAAGAAGCACAACTCGAGTGCAAACAAGTTGTTAGAAAATTTGGTTTGATTGAACTTCTCACTAATATCAAAGAATTTCAATACCAAGAAGCACAACTCGGCGCCTAAATGTGAAATTTTGCGATCGCAGAAAATGAAATTGCATTACCCATTAGCAGGAATCACCCATTAGCAGTCATGGCTACGCGTAAACGTGCTAAGTGGCATATCAAATGGGCAAGCAGTTATGGGCGGCAGTGTGCTGCATTTAACTGCAACAACTACACGGGAACCACAAATGGACTGTCATTGTTTACGTTCCCGAAAGATGAAGACATTTATACCCACTTCGTTGTCTTGTTCAGTACATAGCAAGATCGGTTTAACTGAGCGATAATAAGGAAGCCGGCGTATTCAACGTTGTACTTGTAGTCCTAGACACGACAGCCATACGTGTAGTCACAAAATAGACACCTATGTTTTGAATCATCTGATATGCATATATATATATATATATATATATATATATATATATATATATATATATATATATATATATATATATATATATATATATATATATATATATATATATATATATATATATATATATATATATATATATATAAATTGTTGAACTGAAGTTACTTGTTACTGCTCGTAACTCGTAATGTTCACAGGCAACACATGAATCATTTGTTGCAAGCCATGTACAACCGGACATAAATAAAGAAGACGTAGTAGCCACTGTGTGCACCCAAATAAACAATAGACTGACCAGATTGAAGAATATCATCGTTTATAATGTGCCAGAGGGGACCAGTACTCTGAAAGCAGACAACGCAATCCATGACACGAATCTAATGAAGGAACTACTGGGACACACCACAGGTGGTAAATACCAGCCAGAAGATCTACCAGTAAAGAGACTGGGGAGTAAGCAGACAAAGGAGACAGAAACAGAGGGAAAAAAATCGCCCTTTACTTGTAACCTTTCCAGAAGAGGACAAAAAAGCCATGGTTATGAAAAACCTATACAAACTGAAAAACAAAGATCAGCCATTCAGTGGAATGATCATAAAACATGACATGAGCAGGGAAGACAGAGAGAAGGAGCGACTACTGCAGAAGGAGGCAAGAGAAAGAACACAGCAGGAACAGGCAACACATTTTGTCTACCTAGTAAGAGGACGCCCAGGAGAAAGGCAAATCATCAAGGTAAAGAAAAGGGGAGAAATAACCAGCCAAACTCGAGCACTGCTAGTGCCAGAACTGGAGAAATAGTCATATGGTCTACCAATGCTGACGTACTAACTAAGGAAAAATTAACTGAACTAAAATGCAGAATAAAAAACCAGTCAACTCCTCCACATGTTGTAACAATATCAGAAGTAAAGCCTAAAAATTATAAAAGAAAACTGACCATGCAGGAATACAACCTGGAAGGGTACTCTAATGAAGCAATGAACATTGATGAGGGCAAAGGTAGAGGGATGTTTTTATTTATTCACAAATCATTGCCTTTCAAGTACACCAATTTGACGTTGACTTTAATGAAGCACAGTTTTGCACTTTGAAATTGAAAGGGAAAAACACCCTTCTCATAGGCTCCTTTTATAGAAGCCCCGGCAGCACCACTGAGAACAATGACAACCTTAACAAATTACTTGACAAAATAAATGAGAAATTTTTTTCCCATGTTCTGCTACTTGGAGACTTCAACTACCCTAGGATTAACTGGGAAACAAAATCAACTACAGCAACAAGTACTGAGGATAAGGAATTTAAATTTTTAGAAAAAATTCGAGACTGTTACTTGATGCAACACATTACAGAACCCACTAGAGGCAGAGGTACAAACGAACCATCGCTCCTGGACCTTGCCCTCACAAATGACGATACAGCGATCTCAACAATCGAGACAGCCTCAGGACTAGGTAAAAGTGACCACTCTGTTATCAAGGTGGTTCTTAACTGCACTCCAACCTATGAACCAATAAGCAAAACTGTTTATAAATACGACAAAGGAGATTACACCAAAATGGAAGACTTACTAAACATAGACTGGGAGGCAGAATTTTCTAATCACCAGGGAGAGCCCAATGGGATATCCTTATGTCTAAACTAAACAAGCAGAAGAACAATGCATTCCAAAGAAGAGAATATCACAAAGAGCCAGAAAGTACCCAGTGCTACTGGATATGAAAACCCGAGCCAAAATCACGAGGAAAAATAGATTGTGGAAAAAATTCCTTCTAACTAAAGAAGCCCAAAATTTCCAGGAATTTTGCCGACTTCGAAATCAAGTCAGGAGACTGACAAGAAAGGCACAAAAGCAATATGAAAAGGATATCATTAACCAAATAAAACAGAATCCCAAGAAGTTCTGGCAGTATGCCCAGGCAAAAATTACGACAAGAATGGGAATACCCAACTTGATAAAAAGCGAAGATGACAAAGATGACCTGACAAAGTCTGACTCGGAAAAAGCACAGGTGCTGGCTGACTACTTCTCCTCAGTATTTACAAGAGAACCAGAAGGAGAAACTCCAGAGGAACCAATAAGATGTTCCAAGACAATCGAACCCTGTACTATCCACCCATCGACAGTGGCATCGAAGTTAAAGAAACTAAAGACATTCAAATCACCAGGACCAGATGGTCTCCATCCTCGTGTCCTACACGAATTGGCGAACAGTATCAGTACTCCCCTATCCGTCATATTTAACACATCACTGACAACAAGCGTGTTACCCACAGACTGGAAAACAGCAAACGTATCCGCAATTCACAAGAAAGGCAACAAAAATCAAGCGCAGAACTACAGGCCAGTCAGTCTAACCAGCATAGCAAAAAAAATATTAGAGCAAATAATCAGAGACACTGTCACTGAACACATGAAAGATAATGACCTGTTAAGTGACAAACAATTTGGTTTTATTAAGGGTCGCTCCACAGTTCTCCAACTACTAAAAGTACTTGACTCCTGGACTGAGACACTAGAAAATGGTGGATGTATAGATGTAGTTTACTGTGACTTTATGAAAGCGTTTGACAAGGTTCCACATCGTCGACTTATAGGGAAACTCCAGAGCTATGGTATCAAGGGAAAAAAATTAGACTTGATTGCAGCTATGCTGTCCCACAGAAGTCAACGCGTTAGAATTAACAACTCATTCTCATCTTGGCAGGAGGTCACCAGTGGTATACCACAAGGATCAGTGATTGGCCCCCTGCTATTTGTGATCTTTATAAATGATTTACCAGAAGTTATTAAAAGCTCTGAGCTATTCCTATTTGCTGATGATATGAATCTCTTCCATGCAATCTACACTGAAGAGGACTGCACAAGTTTGCAACAAGATCTAATCCTTGCCGAACAATGAAAAAACACATCACACCTAAAATTTCACCCAAATAAATGCAGCCATATGAGAAGCGGACTATCAAGCATAAGAAACAATGGATACACACTGGGACCTGAACACATAACACTTACTAGCACAGACAAGGTGAAAGATATCGGAGTCACTTTCGATTCATCGCTTAACTTTGAGGCACATATGTCAGAAAAAATAAATAAAGCCAATTCGCTTATGGGGATAATTCGCAGAACTTTCGATCACATGGATGAGCAGTGTTTTTCTACAATTTTTAAGTCTCTTATCCGCCCACATATCGAATATGCTAATCAAATATGGTCTCCACACCTAAAGAAGCATGTCACATCTCTTGAAAATGTTCAACGTAGAGCAACCAAATTAATTCCGCGTTTCAAAGACATTGAGTATAAAGAACGTTTACGGAAACTGAAATTACCAACTTTAGCATACCGTCGCCTCAGAGGAGATATGATTGAACTTTATAAAATCCTAACAGAGAAATATGATGCAGCTGTCTCATCCAATTTTGTGAAATTGAGGGACAATGATTCTGATACGAGAGGGCACCACCTAAAAATATTTAAAGAAAGATGTCGATTAAACATTAAAAAAAAATCATTTATACACCGATGCACAGATGTATGGAACAGCCTCCCACAGTCTGTGGTAGGGACTCCATCGGTACAATCCTTTGAGACGAAAATAGACAAGTTGTGGCAAAATCATCCAATCAAACTAGATTACACTGCCCCACCCCTATCCTGGAAACCGTCAGACGCATGCGCTCAATCTGAACTGACGGTAAATGCGAGAGCTGGCATAAGAGGCAGTACAGCCTAATAGCCAGAAGAAGACCTGTAAGAACCTATCAATGCGAGAGCTGGCATAAGAGGCAGTACAGCCTAATAGCCAGAAGAAGACCTGTAAGAACCTATAAATGGGAGAGCTGGCATAAGAGGCAGTATAGCCTAATAGCCAGAAGAAGACCTGTAAGAACCTATCAATGCGAGAGCTGGCATAAGAGGCAGTACAGCCTAATAGCCAGAAGAAGACCTGTAAGAACCTATAAATGCGAGAGCTGGCATAAGAGGCAGTACAGCCTAATAGCCAGAAGAAGACCTGTAAGAAACTATAAATGCGAGAGCTGGCATAAGAGGCAGTACAGCCTAATAGCCAGAAGAAGACCTGTAAGAACCTATAAACGCGAGAGCTGGCATAAGGGGCAGTACAGCCTAATAGCCAGAAGAAGACCTGTAAGAACCTATAAATGCGAGAGCTGGCATAAGGGGCAGTACAGCCTAATAGCCAGAAGAAGACCTGTAAGAACCTATCAATGCGAGAGCTGGCATAAGGGGCAGTACAGCCTAATAGCCAGAAGAAGACCTGTAAGAACCTATAAATGCGAGAGCTGGCATAAGAGGCAGTACAGCCTAATAGCCAGAAGAAGACCTGTAAGAACCTATAAATGCGAGAGCTGGCATAAGGGGCAGTACAGCCTAATAGCCAGAAGAAGACCTGTAAGAACCTATAAATGCGAGAGCTGGCATAAGGGGCAGTACAGCCTAATAGCCAGAAGAAGAACTGTAAGAACCTATAAATGCGAGAGCTGGCATAAGGGGCAGTACAGCCTAATAGCCAGAAGAAGACCTGTAAGAACCTATCAATGCGAGAGCTGGCATAAGAGGCAGTACAGCCTAATAGCCAGAAGAAGACCCGTAAGAACCTATCAATGCGAGAGCTGGCATAAGAGGCAGTACAGCCTAATAGCCAGAAGAAGACCCGTAAGAACCTATCAATGCGAGAGCTGGCATAAGAGGCAGTACAGCCTAATAGCCAGAAGAAGACCTGTAAGAACCTATAAATGCGAGAGCTGGCATAAGAGGCAGTACAGCCTAATAGACCCGTAAGAACCTATCAATGCGAGAGCTGGCATAAGAGGCAGTACAGCCTAATAGCCAGAAGAAGACCTGTAAGAACCTATAAATGCGAGAGCTGGCATAAGAGGCAGTACAGCCTAATAGCCAGAAGAAGACCTGTAAGAAACTATAAACGCGAGAGCTGGCATAAGAGGCAGTACAGCCTAATAGCCAGAAGAAGACCTGTAAGAACCTATAAACGCGAGAGCTGGCATAAGGGGCAGTACAGCCTAATAGCCAGAAGAAGACCTGTAAGAACCTATAAATGCGAGAGCTGGCATAAGGGGCAGTACAGCCTAATAGCCAGAAGAAGACCTGTAAGAACCTATCAATGCGAGAGCTGGCATAAGGGGCAGTACAGCCTAATAGCCAGAAGAAGACCTGTAAGAACCTATAAATGCGAGAGCTGACATAAGAGGCAGTACAGCCTAATAGCCAGAAGAAGACCTGTAAGAACCTGTAAATGCGAGAGCTGGCATAAGAGGCAGTACAGCCTAATAGCCAGAAGAAGACCTGTAAGAACCTATAAATGCGAGAGCTGGCATAAGAGGCAGTGCAGCCTAATAGCCAGAAGAAGACCTTTAAGAACCTATAAATGCGAGAGCTGGCATAAGAGGCAGTGCAGCCTAATAGCCAGAAGAAGACCTGTAAGAACCTATAATTGTGAGAGCTGGCATAAGAGGCAGTACAGCCTAATAGCCAGAAGAAGACCTGTAAGAACCTATAAATGCGAGAGCTTGCATAAGAGGCAGTGCAGCCTAATAGCCAGAAGAAGACCTGTAAGAACCTATAAATGCGAGAGCTGGCATAAGAGGCAGTACAGCCTAATAGCCAGAAGAAGACCTGTAAGAACCTATAAATGCGAGAACTGGCATAAGAGGCAGTACAGCCTAATAGCCAGAAGAAGACCTGTAAGAACCTATAAATGCGAGAGCTGGCATAAGAGGCAGTACAGCCTAATAGCCAGAAGAAGACCTGTAAGAACCTATCAATGCGAGAACTGGCATAAGAGGCAGTACAGCCTAATAGCCAGAAGAAGACCTGTAAGAACCTATAAACGCGAGAGCTGGCATAAGAGGCAGTACAGCCTAATAGCCAGAAGAAGACCTGTAAGAACCTATAAATGCGAGAGCTGGCATAAGAGGCAGTACAGCCTAATAGCCAGAAGAAGACCTGTAAGAACCTATAAACGCGAGAGCTGGCATAAGAGGCAGTACAACCTAATAGCCAGAAGAAGACCTGTAAGAACCTATAAATGCGAGAGCTGGCATAAGAGGCAGTACAGCCTAATAGCCAGAAGAAGACCTGTAAGAACCTATAAATGCGAGAGCTGGCATAAGAGGCAGTACAGCCTAATAGCCAGAAGAAGACCTGTAAGAACCTATCAACGCGAGAGCTGGCATGAGAGGCAGTACAACCTAATAACCAGAAGAAGACATGTAAGAACCTATAAATGCGAGAGCTGGCATAAGAGGCAGTACAGCCTAATAGCCAGAAGAAGACCTGTAAGAACCTATCAATGCGAGAGCTGGCATAAGAGGCAGTACAACCTAATAGCCAGAAGAAGACCTGTAAGAACCTATCAATGCGAGAGCTGGCATAAGAGGCAGTACAGCCTAATAGCCAGAATAAGACCTGTAAGAACCTATAAATGCGAGAGCTGGCATAAGAGGCAGTACAGCCTAATAGCCAGAAGAAGACCTGTAAGAACCTATAAATGCGAGAGCTGACATAAGGGGCAGTACAGCCTAATAGCCAGAAGAAGACCTGTAAGAACCTATAAATGCGAGAGCTGGCATAAGGGGCAGTACAGCCTAATAGCCAGAAGAAGACCTGTAAGAACCTATTAATGCGAGAGCTGGCATAAGAGGCAGTACAATCTAATAGCCAGAAGAAGACCTGTAAGAACCTATCAATGCGAGAGCTGGCATAAGAGGCAGTACAGCCTAATAGCCAGAAGACCTGTAAGAACCTATAAATGCGAGAGCTGGCATAAGAGGCAGTACAGCCTAATAGCCAGAAGAAGACCTGTAAGAACCTATCAATGCGAGAGCTGGCATAAGAGGCAGTACAACCTAATAGCCAGAAGAAGACCTGTAAGAACCTATCAATGCGAGAGCTGGCATAAGAGGCAGTACAGCCTAATAGCCAGAAGACCTGTAAGAACCTATAAATGCGAGAGCTGGCATAAGAGGCAGTACAGCCTAATAGCCAGAAGAAGACCTGTAAGAACCTATAAATGCGAGAGGTGGCATAAGAGGCAGTACAGCCTAATAGCCAGAAGACCTGTAAGAACCTATAAATGCGAGAGCTGGCATAAGGGGCAGTTCAGCCTAATAGCCAGAAGAAGACCTGTAAGAACCTATAAATGCGAGAGGTGGCATAAGAGGCAGTACAGCCTATTAGCCAGAAGAAGACCTGTAAGAACCTATAAATGCGAGAGCTGGCATAAGGGGCAGTACAGCCTAATAGCCAGAAGAAGACCTGTAAGAACCTATCAATGCGAGAGCTGGCATAAGAGGCAGTACAACCTAATAGCCAGAAGAAGACCTGTAAGAACCTATCAATGCGAGAGCTGGCATAAGAGGCAGTACAGCCTAATAGCCAGAAGACCTGTAAGAAACTATAAATGCGAGAGCTGGCATAAGAGGCAGTACAGCCTAATAGCCAGAAGAAGACCTGTAAGAACCTATAAATGCGAGAGGTGGCATAAGAGGCAGTACAGCCTAATAGCCAGAAGACCTGTAAGAACCTATAAATGCGAGAGCTGGCATAAGGGGCAGTTCAGCCTAATAGCCAGAAGAAGACCTGTAAGAACCTATAAATGCGAGAGGTGGCATAAGAGGCAGTACAGCCTATTAGCCAGAAGAAGACCTGTAAGAACCTATAAATGCGAGAGCTGGCATAAGATGCAGTACAGCCTAATAGCCAGAAGACCTGTAAGAACCTATAAATGCGAGAGCTGGCATAAGAGGCAGTACAGCCTAATAGCCAGAATACCTGTAAGAACCTATAAACGCGAGAGCTGGCATAAGAGGCAGTGCAGCCTAATAGCCAGAAGAAGACCTGTAAGAACCTATAAACGCGAGAGCTGGCATAAGAGGCAGTACAGCCTAATAGCCAGAAGAAGACCTGTAAGAACCTATAAACGCGAGAGCTGGCATAAGAGGCAGTACAGCCTAATAGCCAGAAGAAGACCTGTAAGAACCTATAAACGCGAGAGCTGGCATAAGGGGCAGTTCAGCCTAATAGCCAGAAGAAGACCTGTAAGAACCTATCAATGCGAGAGCTGGCATAAGAGGCAGTACAGCCTAATAGCCAGAAGAAGACCTGTAAGAACCTATCAATGCGAGAGCTGGCATAAGAGGCAGTACAGCCTAATAGCCAGAAGAAGACCTGTAAGAACCTATAAATGCGAGAGCTGGCATAAGAGGCAGTACAGCCTAATAGCCAGAAGAAGACCTGTAAGAACCTATAAATGCGAGAGCTGGCATAAGAGGCAGTACAGCCTAATAGCCAGAAGAAGACCTGTAAGAACCTATAAATGCGAGAGCTGGCATAAGGGGCAGTACAGCCTAATAGCCAGAAGAAGACCTGTAAGAACCTATTAATGCGAGAGCTGGCATAAGAGGCAGTACAACCTAATAGCCAGAAGAAGACCTATAAGAACCTATCAATGCGAGAGCTGGCATAAGAGGCAGTACAGCCTAATAGCCAGAAGACCTGTAAGAACCTATAAATGCGAGAGCTGGCATAAGAGGCAGTACAGCCTAATAGCCAGAAGAAGACCTGTAAGAACCTATAAATGCGAGAGGTGGCATAAGAGGCAGTACAGCCTAATAGCCAGAAGACCTGTAAGAAACTATAAATGCGAGAGCTGGCATAAGGGGCAGTTCAGCCTAATAGCCAGAAGAAGACCTGTAAGAACCTAGAAATGCGAGAGGTGGCATAAGAGGCAGTACAGCCTATTAGCCAGAAGAAGACCTGTAAGAACCTATAAATGCGAGAGCTGGCATAAGATGCAGTACAGCCTAATAGCCAGAAGACCTGTAAGAACCTATAAATGCGAGAGCTGGCATAAGAGGCAGTACAGCCTAATAGCCAGAATACCTGTAAGAACCTATAAACGCGAGAGCTGGCATAAGAGGCAGTGCAGCCTAATAGCCAGAAGAAGACCTGTAAGAACCTATAAACGCGAGAGCTGGCATAAGAGGCAGTACAGCCTAATAGCCAGAAGAAGACCTGTAAGAACCTATAAACGCGAGAGCTGGCATAAGAGGCAGTACAGCCTAATAGCCAGAAGAAGACCTGTAAGAACCTATAAACGCGAGAGCTGGCAAAAGAGGCAGTACAGCCTAATAGCCAGAAGAAGACCTGTAAGAACCTATAAATGCGAGAGCTGGCATAAGAGGCAGTACAGCCTAATAGCCAGAAGAAGACCTATAAGAACCTATAAATGCGAGAGCTGGCATAAGAGGCAGTACAGCCTAATAGCCAGAAGAAGACCTGTAAGAACCTATAAACGCGAGAGCTGGCATAAGAGGCAGTACAGCCTAATAGCCAGAAGAAGACCTGTAAGAACCTGTAAATGCGAGAGCTGGCATAAGGGGCAGTACAGCCTAATAGCCAGAAGAAGACCTGTAAGAACCTATTAATGCGAGAGCTGGCATAAGAGGCAGTACAACCTAATAGCCAGAAGAAGACCTATAAGAACCTATCAATGCGAGAGCTGGCATAAGAGGCAGTACAGCCTAATAGCCAGAAGACCTGTAAGAACCTATAAATGCGAGAGCTGGCATAAGAGGCAGTACAGCCTAATAGCCAGAAGAAGACCTGTAAGAACCTATAAATGCGAGAGGTGGCATAAGAGGCAGTACAGCCTAATAGCCAGAAGACCTGTAAGAACCTATAAATGCGAGAGCTGGCATAAGGGGCAGTTCAGCCTAATAGCCAGAAGAAGACCTGTAAGAACCTATAAATGCGAGAGGTGGCATAAGAGGCAGTACAGCCTATTAGCCAGAGAAGAAGACCTGTAAGAACCTATAAATGCGAGAGCTGGCATAAGATGCAGTACAGCCTAATAGCCAGAAGACCTGTAAGAACCTGTAAATGCGAGAGCTGGCATAAGAGGCAGTACAACCTAATATCCAGAAGAAGACCTGTAAGAACGTATAAATGCGAGAGCTGGCATAAGAGGCAGTACAGCCTAATAGCCAGAAGAAGACCTGTAAGAACCTATAAACGCGAGAGCTGGCATAAGGGGCAGTACAGCCTAATAGCCAGAAGAAGACCTGTAAGAACATATAAATGCGAGAGCTGGCATAAGAGGCAGTACAGCCTAATAGCCAGAAAAAGACCTGTAAGAACCTATAAATGCGAGAGCTGGCATAAGAGGCAGTACAGCCTAATAGCCAGAAGAAGACCTGTAAGAACCTATCAATGCGAGAGCTGGCATAAGAGGCAGTACAGCCTAATAGCCAGAAGAAGACCTGTAAGAACCTATAAATGCGAGAGCTGGCATAAGGGGCAGTACAGCCTAATAGCCAGAAGAAGACCTGTAAGAACCTATAAATGCGAGAGCTGGCATAAGAGGCAGTACAGCCTAATAGCCAGAAGAAGACCTGTAAGAACCTATAAATGCGAGAGCTGGCATAAGAGGCAGTACAGCCTAATAGCCAGAAGAAGACCTGTAAGAACCTATAAATGCGAGAGCTGGCATAAGGGGCAGTACAGCCTAATAGCCAGAAGAAGACCTGTAAGAACCTATTAATGCGAGAGCTGGCATAAGAGGCAGTACAACCTAATAGCCAGAAGAAGACCTGTAAGAACCTATCAATGCGAGAGCTGGCATAAGAGGCAGTACAGCCTAATAGCCAGAAGACCTGTAAGAACCTATAAATGCGAGAGCTGGCATAAGAGGCAGTACAGCCTAATAGCCAGAAGAAGACCTGTAAGAACCTATTAATGCGAGAGGTGGCATAAGAGGCAGTACAGCCTAATAGCCAGAAGACCTGTAAGAACCTATAAATGCGAGAGCTGGCATAAGGGGCAGTTCAGCCTAATAGCCAGAAGAAGACCTGTAAGAACCTATAAATGCGAGAGGTGGCATAAGAGGCAGTACAGCCTATTAGCCAGAAGAAGACCTGTAAGAACCTATAAATGCGAGAGCTGGCATAAGATGCAGTACAGCCTAATAGCCAGAAGACCTGTAAGAACCTATAAATGCGAGAGCTGGCATAAGAGGCAGTACAGCCTAATAGCCAGAATACCTGTAAGAACCTATAAACGCGAGAGCTGGCATAAGAGGCAGTGCAGCCTAATAGCCAGAAGAAGACCTGTAAGAACCTATAAACGCGAGAGCTGGCATAAGAGGCAGTACAGCCTAATAGCCAGAAGAAGACCTGTAAGAACCTATAAATGCGAGAGCTGGCATAAGAGGCAGTACAGCCTAATAGCCAGAAGAAGACCTGTAAGAACCTATAAACGCGAGAGCGGGCATAAGTGGCAGTACAGCCTAATAGCCAGAAGAAGACCTGTAAGAACCTATAAATGCGAGAGCTGGCATAAGAGGCAGTACAGCCTAATAGCCAGAAGAAGACCTATAAGAACCTATAAATGCGAGAGCTGGCATAAGAGGCAGTACAGCCTAATAGCCAGAAGAAGACCTGTAAGAACCTATAAACGCGAGAGCTGGCATAAGAGGCAGTACAGCCTAATAGCCAGAAGAAGACCTGTAAGAACCTGTAAATGCGAGAGCTGGCATAAGAGGCAGTACAGCCTAATAGCCAGAAGAAGACCTGTAAGAACCTATAAACGCGAGAGCTGGCATAAGAGGCAGTACAGCCTAATAGCCAGAAGAAGACCTGTAAGAACCTGTAAATGCGAGAGCTGGCATAAGAGGCAGTACAACCTAATATCCAGAAGAAGACCTGTAAGAACGTATAAATGCGAGAGCTGGCATAAGAGGCAGTACAGCCTAATAGCCAGAAGAAGACCTGTAAGAACCTATAAACGCGAGAGCTGGCATAAGGGGCAGTACAACCTAATAGCCAGAAGAAGACCTGTAAGAACATATAAATGCGAGAGCTGGCATAAGAGGCAGTACAGCCTAATAGCCAGAAAAAGACCTGTAAGAACCTATAAATGCGAGAGCTGGCATAAGAGGCAGTACAGCCTAATAGCCAGAAGAAGACCTGTAAGAACCTATCAATGCGAGAGCTGGCATAAGAGGCAGTACAGCCTAATAGCCAGAAGAAGACCTGTAAGAACCTATAAATGCGAGAGCTGGCATAAGGGGCAGTACAGCCTAATAGCCAGAAGAAGACCTGTAAGAACCTATAAATGCGAGAGCTGGCATAAGAGGCAGTACAGCCTAATAGCCAGAAGAAGACCTGTAAGAACCTATAAATGCGAGAGCTGGCATAAGAGGCAGTACAGCCTAATAGCCAGAAGAAGACCTGTAAGAACCTATAAATGCGAGAGCTGGCATAAGGGGCAGTACAGCCTAATAGCCAGAAGAAGACCTGTAAGAACCTATTAATGCGAGAGCTGGCATAAGAGGCAGTACAACCTAATAGCCAGAAGAAGACCTGTAAGAACCTATCAATGCGAGAGCTGGCATAAGAGGCAGTACAGCCTAATAGCCAGAAGACCTGTAAGAACCTATAAATGCGAGAGCTGGCATAAGAGGCAGTACAGCCTAATAGCCAGAAGAAGACCTGTAAGAACCTATAAATGCGAGAGGTGGCATAAGAGGCAGTACAGCCTAATAGCCAGAAGACCTGTAAGAACCTATAAATGCGAGAGCTGGCATAAGGGGCAGTTCAGCCTAATAGCCAGAAGAAGACCTGTAAGAACCTATAAATGCGAGAGGTGGCATAAGAGGCAGTACAGCCTATTAGCCAGAAGAAGACCTGTAAGAACCTATAAATGCGAGAGCTGGCATAAGATGCAGTACAGCCTAATAGCCAGAAGACCTGTAAGAACCTATAAATGCGTGAGCTGGCATAAGAGGCAGTACAGCCTAATAGCCAGAATACCTGTAAGAACCTATAAACGCGAGAGCTGGCATAAGAGGCAGTGCAGCCTAATAGCCAGAAGAAGACCTGTAAGAACCTATAAACGCGAGAGCTGGCATAAGAGGCAGAACAGCCTAATAGCCAGAAGAAGACCTGTAAGAACCTATAAACGCGAGAGCTGGCATAAGAGGCAGTACAGCCTAATAGCCAGAAGAAGACCTGTAAGAACCTATCAATGCGAGAGCTGGCATAAGAGGCAGTACAGCCTAATAGCCAGAAGAAGACCTGTAAGAACCTATCAATGCGAGAGCTGGCATAAGAGGCAGTACAGCCTAATAGCCAGAAGAAGACCTGTAAGAACCTATAAATGCGAGAGCTGGCATAAGAGGCAGTACAGCCTAATAGCCAGAAGAAGACCTGTAAGAACCTATAAATGCGAGAGCTGACATAAGGGGCAGTACAGCCTAATAGCCAGAAGAAGACCTGTAAGAACCTATAAATGCGAGAGCTGGCATAAGAGGCAGTACAGCCTAATAGCCAGAAGAAGACCTGTAAGAACCTATAAATGCGAGAGCTGGCATAAGAGGCAGTACAGCCTAATAGCCAGAAGAAGACCTGTAAGAACCTATAAATGCGAGAGCTGGCATAAGAGGCAGTGCAGTCTAATAGCCAGAAGAAGACCTGTAAGAACCTATAAATGCGAGAGCTGGCATAAGGGGCAGTACAGCCTAATAGCCAGAAGAAGACCTGTAAGAACCTGTAAATGCGAGAGCTGGCATAAGAGGCAGTACAACCTAATAGCCAGAAGAAGACCTGTAAGAACCTGTAAATGCGAGAGCTGGCATAAGAGGCAGTGCAGTCTAATAGCCAGAAGAAGACCTGTAAGAACCTATAAATGCGAGAGCTGGCATAAGAGGCAGTACAACCTAATAGCCAGAAGAAGACCTGTAAGAACCTGTAAATGCGAGAGCTGGCATAAGAGGCAGTGCAGCCTAATAGCCAGAAGAAGACCTGTAAGAACCTATAAATGCGAGAGCTGGCATAAGAGGCAGTACAGCCTAATAGCCAGAAGAAGACCTGTAAGAACCTTTAAATGCGAGACCTGGCATAAGAGGCAGTACAGCCTAATAGCCAGTAGAAGACCTGTAAGAACCTATAAATGCGAGAGCTGGCATAAGAGGCAGTGCAGCCTAATAGCCAGAAGAAGACCTGTAAGAACCTATAAATGCGAGAGGTGGCATAAGAGGCAGTACAGCCTAATAGCCAGAAGAAGACCTGTAAGAACCTATAAATGCGAGAGCTGGCATAAGAGGCAGTACAGCCTAATAGCCAGAAGAAGACCTGTAAGAACCTATAAATGCGAGAGCTGGCATAAGAGGCAGTGCAGCCTAATAGCCAGAAGAAGACCTGTAAGAACCTATAAATGCGAGAGCTGGCATAAGAGGCAGTACAACCTAATAGCCAGAAGAAGACCTGTAAGAACCTATAAATGCGAGAGGTGGCATAAGAGGCAGTACAGCCTAATAGCCAGAAGAAGACCTGTAAGAACCTATAAATGCGAGAGCTGACATAAGAGGCAGTACAGCCTAATAGCCAAAAGAAGACCTGTAAGAACCTATAAATGCGAGAGCTGGCATAAGAGGCAGTACAGCCTAATAGCCAGAAGAAGACCTATAAGAACCTATAAATGCGAGAGCTGGCATAAGGGGCAGTACAGCCTAATAGCCAGAAGAAGACCTGTAAGAACCTATTAATGCGAGAGCTGGCATAAGAGGCAGTACAACCTAATAGCCAGAAGAAGACCTATAAGAACCTATCAATGCGAGAGCTGGCATAAGAGGCAGTACAGCCTAATAGCCAGAAGACCTGTAAGAACCTATAAATGCGAGAGCTGGCATAAGAGGCAGTACAGCCTAATAGCCAGAAGAAGACCTGTAAGAACCTATAAATGCGAGAGGTGGCATAAGAGGCAGTACAGCCTAATAGCCAGAAGACCTGTAAGAACCTATAAATGCGAGAGCTGGCATAAGGGGCAGTTCAGCCTAATAGCCAGAAGAAGACCTGTAAGAACCTATAAATGCGAGAGGTGGCATAAGAGGCAGTACAGCCTATTAGCCAGAAGAAGACCTGTAAGAACCTATAAATGCGAGAGCTGGCATAAGATGCAGTACAGCCTAATAGCCAGAAGACCTGTAAGAACCTATAAATGCGAGAGCTGGCATAAGAGGCAGTACAGCCTAATAGCCAGAATACCTGTAAGAACCTATAAACGCGAGAGCTGGCATAAGAGGCAGTGCAGCCTAATAGCCAGAAGAAAACCTGTAAGAACCTATAAACGCGAGAGCTGGCATAAGAGGCAGTACAGCCTAATAGCCAGAAGAAGACCTGTAAGAACCTATAAATGCGAGAGCTGGCATAAGAGGCAGTACAGCCTAATAGCCAGAAGAAGACCTGTAAGAACCTATAAACGCGAGAGCTGGCAAAAGAGGCAGTACAGCCTAATAGCCAGAAGAAGACCTGTAAGAACCTATAAATGCGAGAGCTGGCATAAGAGGCAGTACAGCCTAATAGCCAGAAGAAGACCTATAAGAACCTATAAATGCGAGAGCTGGCATAAGAGGCAGTACAGCCTAATAGCCAGAAGAAGACCTGTAAGAACCTATAAACGCGAGAGCTGGCATAAGAGGCAGTACAGCCTAATAGCCAGAAGAAGACCTGTAAGAACCTGTAAATGCGAGAGCTGGCATAAGGGGCAGTACAGCCTAATAGCCAGAAGAAGACCTGTAAGAACCTATTAATGCGAGAGCTGGCATAAGAGGCAGTACAACCTAATAGCCAGAAGAAGACCTATAAGAACCTATCAATGCGAGAGCTGGCATAAGAGGCAGTACAGCCTAATAGCCAGAAGACCTTTAAGAACCTATAAATGCGAGAGCTGGCATAAGAGGCAGTACAGCCTAATAGCCAGAAGAAGACCTGTAAGAACCTATAAATGCGAGAGGTGGCATAAGAGGCAGTACAGCCTAATAGCCAGAAGACCTGTAAGAACCTATAAATGCGAGAGCTGGCATAAGGGGCAGTTCAGCCTAATAGCCAGAAGAAGACCTGTAAGAACCTATAAATGCGAGAGGTGGCATAAGAGGCAGTACAGCCTATTAGCCAGAGAAGAAGACCTGTAAGAACCTATAAATGCGAGAGCTGGCATAAGATGCAGTACAGCCTAATAGCCAGAAGACCTGTAAGAACCTATAAATGCGAGAGCTGGCATAAGAGGCAGTACAGCCTAATAGCCAGAATACCTGTAAGAACCTATAAACGCGAGAGCTGGCATAAGAGGCAGTGCAGCCTAATAGCCAGAAGAAGACCTGTAAGAACCTATAAACGCGAGAGCTGGCATAAGAGGCAGTACAGCCTAATAGCCAGAAGAAGACCTGTAAGAACCTATAAATGCGAGAGCTGGCATAAGAGGCAGTACAGCCTAATAGCCAGAAGAAGACCTGTAAGAACCTATAAACGCGAGAGCTGGCATAAGTGGCAGTACAGCCTAATAGCCAGAAGAAGACCTGTAAGAACCTATAAATGCGAGAGCTGGCATAAGAGGCAGTACAGCCTAATAGCCAGAAGAAGACCTATAAGAACCTATAAATGCGAGAGCTGGCATAAGAGGCAGTACAGCCTAATAGCCAGAAGAAGACCTGTAAGAACCTATAAACGCGAGAGCTGGCATAAGAGGCAGTACAGCCTAATAGCCAGAAGAAGACCTGTAAGAACCTGTAAATGCGAGAGCTGGCATAAGAGGCAGTACAGCCTAATAGCCAGAAGAAGACCTGTAAGAACCTATAAACGCGAGAGCTGGCATAAGAGGCAGTACAGCCTAATAGCCAGAAGAAGACCTGTAAGAACCTGTAAATGCGAGAGCTGGCATAAGAGGCAGTACAACCTAATATCCAGAAGAAGACCTGTAAGAACGTATAAATGCGAGAGCTGGCATAAGAGGCAGTACAGCCTAATAGCCAGAAGAAGACCTGTAAGAACCTATAAACGCGAGAGCTGGCATAAGGGGCAGTACAGCCTAATAGCCAGAAGAAGACCTGTAAGAACCTATAAACGCGAGAGCTGGCATAAGAGGCAGTACAGCCTAATAGCCAGAAGAAGACCTGTAAGAACCTGTAAATGCGAGAGCTGGCATAAGAGGCAGTACAGCCTAATAGCCAGAAGAAGACCTGTAAGAACCTATAAACGCGAGAGCTGGCATAAGAGGCAGTACAGCCTAATAGCCAGAAGAAGACCTGTAAGAACCTGTAAATGCGAGAGCTGGCATAAGAGGCAGTACAACCTAATATCCAGAAGAAGACCTGTAAGAACGTATAAATGCGAGAGCTGGCATAAGAGGCAGTACAGCCTAATAGCCAGAAGAAGACCTGTAAGAACCTATAAACGCGAGAGCTGGCATAAGGGGCAGTACAGCCTAATAGCCAGAAGAAGACCTGTAAGAACCTATCAATGCGAGAGCTGGCATAAGAGGCAGTACAGCCTAATAGCCAGAAGAAGACCTGTAAGAACCTATAAATGCGAGAGCTGGCATAAGGGGCAGTACAGCCTAATAGCCAGAAGAAGACCTGTAAGAACCTATAAATGCGAGAGCTGGCATAAGAGGCAGTACAGCCTAATAGCCAGAAGAAGACCTGTAAAAACCTATAAATGCGAGAGCTGGCATAAGAGGCAGTACAGCCTAATAGCCAGAAGAAGACCTGTAAGAACCTATAAATGCGAGAGCTGGCATAAGGGGCAGTACAGCCTAATAGCCAGAAGAAGACCTGTAAGAACCTATTAATGCGAGAGCTGGCAAAAGAGGCAGTACAACCTAATAGCCAGAAGAAGACCTGTAAGAACCTATCAATGCGAGAGCTGGCATAAGAGGCAGTACAGCCTAATAGCCAGAAGACCTGTAAGAACCTATAAATGCGAGAGCTGGCATAAGAGGCAGTACAGCCTAATAGCCAGAAGAAGACCTGTAAGAACCTATAAATGCGAGAGGTGGCATAAGAGGCAGTACAGCCTAATAGCCAGAAGACCTGTAAGAACCTATAAATGCGAGAGCTGGCATAAGGGGCAGTTCAGCCTAATAGCCAGAAGAAGACCTGTAAGAACCTATAAATGCGAGAGGTGGCATAAGTGGCAGTACAGCCTATTAGCCAGAAGAAGACCTGTAAGAACCTATAAATGCGAGAGCTGGCATAAGATGCAGTACAGCCTAATAGCCAGAAGACCTGTAAGAACCTATAAATGCGAGAGCTGGCATAAGAGGCAGTACAGCCTAATAGCCAGAATACCTGTAAGAACCTATAAACGCGAGAGCTGGCATAAGAGGCAGTGCAGCCTAATAGCCAGAAGAAGACCTGTAAGAACCTATAAACGCGAGAGCTGGCATAAGAGGCAGTACAGCCTAATAGCCAGAAGAAGACCTGTAAGAACCTATAAACGCGAGAGCTGGCATAAGAGGCAGTACAGCCTAATAGCCAGAAGAAGACCTGTAAGAACCTATCAATGCGAGAGCTGGCATAAGAGGCAGTACAGCCTAATAGCCAGAAGAAGACCTGTAAGAACCTATCAATGCGAGAGCTGGCATAAGAGGCAGTACAGCCTAATAGCCAGAAGAAGACCTGTAAGAACCTATAAACGCGAGAGCTGGCAAAAGAGGCAGTACAGCCTAATAGCCAGAAGAAGACCTGTAAGAACCTATAAATGCGAGAGCTGGCATAAGAGGCAGTACAGCCTAATAGCCAGAAGAAGACCTATAAGAACCTATAAATGCGAGAGCTGGCATAAGAGGCAGTACAGCCTAATAGCCAGAAGAAGACCTGTAAGAACTTATAAACGCGAGAGCTGGCATAAGAGGCAGTACAGCCTAATAGCCAGAAGAAGACCTGTAAGAACCTGTAAATGCGAGAGCTGGCATAAGGGGCAGTACAGCCTAATAGCCAGAAGAAGACCTGTAAGAACCTATTAATGCGAGAGCTGGCATAAGAGGCAGTACAACCTAATAGCCAGAAGAAGACCTATAAGAACCTATCAATGCGAGAGCTGGCATAAGATGCAGTACAGCCTAATAGCCAGAAGACCTGTAAGAACCTATAAATGCGAGAGCTGGCATAAGAGGCAGTACAGCCTAATAGCCAGAAGAAGACCTGTAAGAACCTATAAATGCGAGAGGTGGCATAAGAGGCAGTACAGCCTAATAGCCAGAAGACCTGTAAGAACCTATAAATGCGAGAGCTGGCATAAGGGCCAGTTCAGCCTAATAGCCAGAAGAAGACCTGTAAGAACCTATAAATGCGAGAGGTGGCATAAGAGGCAGTACAGCCTATTAGCCAGAGAAGAAGACCTGTAAGAACCTATAAATGCGAGAGCTGGCATAAGATGCAGTACAGCCTAATAGCCAGAAGACCTGTAAGAACCTATAAATGCGAGAGCTGGCATAAGAGGCAGTACAGCCTAATAGCCAGAATACCTGTAAGAACCTATAAACGCGAGAGCTGGCATAAGAGGCAGTGCAGCCTAATAGCCAGAAGAAGACCTGTAAGAACCTATAAACGCGAGAGCTGGCATAAGAGGCAGTACAGCCTAATAGCCAGAAGAAGACCTGTAAGAACCTATAAATGCGAGAGCTGGCATAAGAGGCAGTACAGCCTAATAGCCAGAAGAAGACCTGTAAGAACCTATAAACGCGAGAGCTGGCATAAGTGGCAGTACAGCCTAATAGCCAGAAGAAGACCTGTAAGAACCTATAAATGCGAGAGCTGGCATAAGAGGCAGTACAGCCTAATAGCCAGAAGAAGACCTATAAGAACCTATAAATGCGAGAGCTGGCATAAGAGGCAGTACAGCCTAATAGCCAGAAGAAGACCTGTAAGAACCTATAAACGCGAGAGCTGGCATAAGAGGCAGTACAGCCTAATAGCCAGAAGAAGACCTGTAAGAACCTGTAAATGCGAGAGCTGGCATAAGAGGCAGTACAGCCTAATAGCCAGAAGAAGACCTGTAAGAACCTATAAACGCGAGAGCTGGCATAAGAGGCAGTACAGCCTAATAGCCAGAAGAAGACCTGTAAGAACCTGTAAATGCGAGAGCTGGCATAAGAGGCAGTACAACCTAATATCCAGAAGAAGACCTGTAAGAACGTATAAATGCGAGAGCTGGCATAAGAGGCAGTACAGCCTAATAGCCAGAAGAAGACCTGTAAGAACCTATAAACGCGAGAGCTGGCATAAGGGGCAGTACAGCCTAATAGCCAGAAGAAGACCTGTAAGAACCTATAAACGCGAGAGCTGGCATAAGAGGCAGTACAGCCTAATAGCCAGAAGAAGACCTGTAAGAACCTGTAAATGCGAGAGCTGGCATAAGAGGCAGTACAGCCTAATAGCCAGAAGAAGACCTGTAAGAACCTATAAACGCGAGAGCTGGCATAAGAGGCAGTACAGCCTAATAGCCAGAAGAAGACCTGTAAGAACCTGTAAATGCGAGAGCTGGCATAAGATGCAGTACAACCTAATATCCAGAAGAAGACCTGTAAGAACGTATAAATGCGAGAGCTGGCATAAGAGGCAGTACAGCCTAATAGCCAGAAGAAGACCTGTAAGAACCTATAAACGCGAGAGCTGGCATAAGGGGCAGTACAGCCTAATAGCCAGAAGAAGACCTGTAAGAACCTATCAATGCGAGAGCTGGCATAAGAGGCAGTACAGCCTAATAGCCAGAAGAAGACCTGTAAGAACCTATAAATGCGAGAGCTGGCATAAGGGGCAGTACAGCCTAATAGCCAGAAGAAGACCTGTAAGAACCTATAAATGCGAGAGCTGGCATAAGAGGCAGTACAGCCTAATAGCCAGAAGAAGACCTGTAAAAACCTATAAATGCGAGAGCTGGCATAAGAGGCAGTACAGCCTAATAGCCAGAAGAAGACCTGTAAGAACCTATAAATGCGAGAGCTGGCATAAGGGGCAGTACAGCCTAATAGCCAGAAGAAGACCTGTAAGAACCTATTAATGCGAGAGCTGGCATAAGAGGCAGTACAACCTAATAGCCAGAAGAAGACCTGTAAGAACCTATCAATGCGAGAGCTGGCATAAGAGGCAGTACAGCCTAATAGCCAGAAGACCTGTAAGAACCTATAAATGCGAGAGCTGGCATAAGAGGCAGTACAGCCTAATAGCCGGAAGAAGACCTGTAAGAACCTATAAATGCGAGAGGTGGCATAAGAGGCAGTACAGCCTAATAGCCAGAAGACCTGTAAGAACCTATAAATGCGAGAGCTGGCATAAGGGGCAGTTCAGCCTAATAGCCAGAAGAAGACCTGTAAGAACCTATAAATGCGAGAGGTGGCATAAGTGGCAGTACAGCCTATTAGCCAGAAGAAGACCTGTAAGAACCTATAAATGCGAGAGCTGGCATAAGATGCAGTACAGCCTAATAGCCAGAAGACCTGTAAGAACCTATAAATGCGAGAGCTGGCATAAGAGGCAGTACAGCCTAATAGCCAGAATACCTGTAAGAACCTATAAACGCGAGAGCTGGCATAAGAGGCAGTGCAGCCTAATAGCCAGAAGAAGACCTGTAAGAACCTATAAACGCGAGAGCTGGCATAAGAGGCAGTACAGCCTAATAGCCAGAAGAAGACCTGTAAGAACCTATAAACGCGAGAGCTGGCATAAGAGGCAGTACAGCCTAATAGCCAGAAGAAGACCTGTAAGAACCTATCAATGCGAGAGCTGGCATAAGAGGCAGTACAGCCTAATAGCCAGAAGAAGACCTGTAAGAACCTATCAATGCGAGAGCTGGCATAAGAGGCAGTACAGCCTAATAGCCAGAAGAAGACCTGTAAGAACCTATAAATGCGAGAGCTGGCATAAGAGGCAGTACAGCCTAATAGCCAGAAGAAGACCTGTAAGAACCTATAAATGCGAGAGCTGACATAAGGGGCAGTACAGCCTAATAGCCAGAAGAAGACCTGTAAGAACCTATAAATGCGAGAGCTGGCATAAGAGGCAGTACAGCCTAATAGCCAGAAGAAGACCTGTAAGAACCTATAAATGCGAGAGCTGGCATAAGGGGCAGTACAGCCTAATAGCCAGAAGAAGACCTGTAAGAACCTATAAATGCGAGAGCTGGCATAAGAGGCAGTGCAGTCTAATAGCCAGAAGAAGACCTGTAAGAACCTATAAATGCGAGAGCTGGCATAAGGGGCAGTACAGCCTAATAGCCAGAAGAAGACCTGTAAGAACCTGTAAATGCGAGAGCTGGCATAAGAGGCAGTACAACCTAATAGCCAGAAGAAGACCTGTAAGAACCTGTAAATGCGAGAGCTGGCATAAGGGGCAGTGCAGTCTAATAGCCAGAAGAAGACCTGTAAGAACCTATAAATGCGAGAGCTGGCATAAGAGGCAGTACAACCTAATAGCCAGAAGAAGACCTGTAAGAACCTGTAAATGCGAGAGCTGGCATAAGAGGCAGTGCAGCCTAATAGCCAGAAGAAGACCTGTAAGAACCTATAAATGCGAGAGCTGGCATAAAAGGCAGTACAGCCTAATAGCCAGAAGAAGACCTGTAAGAACCTTTAAATGCGAGACCTGGCATAAGAGGCAGTACAGCCTAATAGCCAGTAGAAGACCTGTAAGAACCTATAAATGCGAGAGCTGGCATAAGAGGCAGTGCAGCCTAATAGCCAGAAGAAGACCTGTAAGAACCTATAAATGCGAGAGGTGGCATAAGAGGCAGTACAGCCTAATAGCCAGAAGAAGACCTGTAAGAACCTATAAATGCGAGAGCTGGCATAAGAGGCAGTACAGCCTAATAGCCAGAAGAAGACCTGTAAGAACCTATAAATGCGAGAGCTGGCATAAGAGGCAGTGCAGCCTAATAGCCAGAAGAAGACCTGTAAGAACCTATAAATGCGAGAGCTGGCATAAGAGGCAGTACATCCTAATAGCCAGAAGAAGACCTGTAAGAACCTATAAATGCGAGAGGTGGCATAAGAGGCAGTACAGCCTAATAGCCAGAAGAAGACCTGTAAGAACCTATAAACGCGAGAGCTGACATAAGAGGCAGTGCAGCCTAATAGCCAGAAGAAGACCTGTAAGAACCTATAAATGTGAGAGCTGGCATAAGAGGCAGTACAGCCTAATAGCCAGAAGAAGATCTGTAAGAACCTATAAATGCGAGAGCTGGCATAAGAGGCAGTACAGCCTAATAGCCAGAAGAAGACCTGTAAGAACCTATAAATGCGAGAGCTGGCATAAGAGGCAGTGCAGCCTAATAGCCAGAAGAAGACCTGTAAGAACCTATAAATGCGAGAGCTGACATAAGAGGCAGTGCAGCCTAATAGCCAGAAGAAGACCTGTAAGAACCTATAAATGCGAGAGCTGGCATAAGAGGCAGTACAGCCTAATAGCCAGAAGAAGACCTGTAAGAACCTATAAATGCGTGAGCTGACATAAGAGGCAGTGCAGCCTAATAGCCAGAAGAAGACCTGTAAGAACCTATAAATGCGAGAGCTGACATAAGAGGCAGTGCAGCCTAATAGCCAGAAGAAGACCTGTAAGAACCTATAAATGCGAGAGCTGGCATAAGAGGCAGTACAGCCTAATAGCCAGAAGAAGACCTGTAAGAACCTATAAATGCGAGAGCTGACATAAGAGGCAGTACAGCCTAATAGCCAGAAGAAGACCTGTAAGAACCTATCAATGCGAGAGCTGACATAAGAGGCAGTGCAGCCTAATAGCCAGAAGAAGACCTGTAAGAACCTATAAATGCGAGAGCTGGCATAAGAGGCAGTACAGCCTAATAGTCAGAAGAAGACCTGTAAGAACCTATAAATGCGAGAGCTGGCATAAGAGGCAGTACAGCCTAATAGCCAGAAGAAGACCTGTAAGAACCTATAAATGCGAGAGCTGGCATAAGAGGCAGTACAGCCTAATAGCCAGAAGAAGACCTGTAAGAACCTATAAATGCGAGAGCTGGCATAAGAGGCAGTACAGCCTAATAGCCAGAAGAAGACCTGTAAGAACCTATAAATGCGAGAGCTGGCATAAGAGGCAGTACAGCCTAATAGCCAGAAGAAGACCTGTAAGAACCTATAAATGCGAGAGCTGGCATAAGAGGCAGTACAACCTAATAGCCAGCAGAAGACCTGTAAGAACCTATAAATGCGAGAGCTGGCATAAGAGGCAGTACAGCCTAATAGCCAGAAGAAGACCTGTAAGAACCTATAAATGCGAGAGCTGACATAAGAGGCAGTGCAGCCTAATAGCCAGAAGAAGACCTGTAAGAACCTGTAAGAAGTTTATTAATTATGTGCTCAAAATGGGTCAGTTGATCAGACGTGCTGATTTGGTGATGAAAAAACTGTAGGCATATATGTATAGTCGCAAATATAGACGACTATTTTTGTGTCAGTTGATATGCATAAATGTTTGTAACTCGTTATGTTTGTTTATTAATTAGGTGCTCAAAATGGGTGGAAAACATCAGACGTACTGACCAATTTTGTGGGGAAAAAGGCGCCGGCGTTGATCGAGGCATTACAAGTTGTGTGGTCTTCACTTTGAGTCCTCCTGTGGTCTTCACTTACTTACGACATATTTTCATGAAGACTGAAGACAAATTTTTGGAGTTGTTGAATGGTGTAACATGATGCACTATTAAATGTAAGTATATTTTCTTTACAGAAACAGCATCAATTGGAATGCAATTCCAACCCTTGTGGACGTCCCTAATCCTCCCTGCATGGTGACTCCAAAGAGACACCTGCCAACGATGAGGGAGACACCCCCCGAGAAGATAAGGAAGGTTGAGAGCACTGCCACTGGTTTGTGTATATTATAATTGACATATGATATTTAAACAAACAAGGGATATTATTAGTCAAAACATATTCATAAGTTTTTCAATATGAGGCTTTTAAAGATCATTGTAATATTTTGAAAGTGTACTGCAAACTAGATGATTGCATGTACAATGTGTATATATATATATATATATATATATATATATATATATATATATATATATATATATATATATATATATATATATATATATATATATATATATATATATATATATATATATATATATATATATATATATATATATATATATATATATATATGCAGATAGAGTAAAGGTAAATAAAAATGTTGACATTGTTATTTCTGTTCTAGCTGAGAGTCGGGATAACGTGCCAGAGCCAGCCCGCGGAAGCAGAAGCTGAAAGCTGCAAACAGGAGACTTCGCACAAAAGTCTGCAGACTGGCAGAGAAGACGTCTCGGCAGAGAAAACTGCGGATGAATTGATGGTGATGCTGTTTGGCATTTGAGTACATACATAAAATGTTGCATATGTTATTTTGCTCATAACTGCACTGTAAATAAAAATAAGTAGATGAAACATGGTGTTTGTCTGCAACTCAACTGCTCAAAGCAACATTATCATAGTTCAGAAAACAGCAGTAATTTTAAAAAGATGCGTTGCATTCATTCCTTCATATGTATGGAAGTTTAAAAAGAGTACATTTAACATAATCAATTAATCATACATAAATATCTGCAGATACTAACAAATAAAGGTCAGTAATGTGCGCACAATGGATCCTTCGAGCCGGCCTAGCATGTTTCATTTATCACTCGCCACCAGATGGCGCAACTAAAATATTGTTACACAGGAAAAGATAGGAGTTGTGCTTCTTGGTATTGAAATTCTTTGCTAATATCGAACGACGGAAATATACGTTTCTCAAAGCGAGGTCAGCGCCAAAATTGGCCTTAAAGAAGAGCGTCTTCGAAAAGCCTCACTGTACATATTTGACAATATGTTACAAAAACCTGTTTATGCATCGTTTTTCTTAGTGTTGTTTATCCGACTCTCGCGCGCCTTCGCGAATTCGCCGCCAAGAAGAGAGTCTGGCCCCAGGGACATACGTGGTGTTGTTGTTACCCACTGTCAACACTCCATTTTGTGTAGGCGTTCCCGTGAAGCGCCAGCAGCCAATCGACACCACAGCATTTTTGCCAGATTAAACTTTTCAGTCTGACAGTTATGCCAATATAGTCAAAGTTTAATTAAAGTTAATTCGAATTGCATCCTATAAACTGATATCAGTTCACACTTATGAACTAATTATGTATGCACTCGTAATCTGGGTGTATACACAATTTCCATCACAATGAAAAGGACACATTGCATCCTGGCGATGATGTGTGCGACAAACGTTGGCGCCACAGCACGGAGCCTGGATGATTGAGGCTACATTAATTTGTCTTTTGTCAGACGTTTATAATCCCAGTGACCAATACACGGGGAGTCGAATATGCAGACAAATTGTAATTATAAGTAACTGTGTGTGTGCGTGCGTGTGTTTGTTCGCTTGTGCGCGTGTGCGTGTGGCTCTAACGGTATAGATAGTGGACTAATTAATTATGCCAGCCGCCAACAGTAATAAAACCAAGTATGTTGCCTGTGACTTCCATTGACTAAAGCACCAATAGTTGACTTCATGCCAATACATGGTCATTGTGCGACAGTCTGTGATGACCACGGGCGTTGCCTGGCAACATAGACGCTGGTCATTGAGGACGACGAGTAAATGTCCCCAGATGACGGTTGTTGAGTGGGTCGTGACTCGTTGTCAAGAACTGATCAATACACCTGTGAACGACAGGTAACAGCCTCTAGCAGGTGCTCAAAGGCAAAATCAATTGAATGAACGGATAACATTATGATAACACATTGATAACATTATGATAACACATTGATAACATTATGATAACACATTGATAACATTATGATAACACGTTGATAACACATTGGTAACACGTTGATAACACACTCCGTCACTGATCTCTGCACCAACGCGATGACTACACAAATATAAACGATTAAATATAATAATTACAAGCATGAATACAAATTGTAATTAAAATAACCCTGTTCCTACCAATCTATGACTCTCAACACAACTTTATGTGTGGCTAACACGGGAGTTTACAGCTATAGTCGACCAGCCCAGTGAATCTACGACAGCATTAGACCGTATGCCCATTTACCATTCACGTGTCGATGGCCACTGATTAGACGTTGCTACCCACTGACGCGTAAAGATGTAAATTAACTCAAACCCACCCGATCTGCCGCTAATTACGATCCGAAGGTACGAACATTAATTAAATTCCGCCAACGATAATTAAATATTTACATCACACCTGTTATAGCATTTACCCGGGAGTCGCGCCCCTCCAGATTAGTGTCGTGCGCAAGGGTCTCAGCCAAGACCCCAGTAATAGAGTTGACTTACTTGACTTAAAAGAATAGGTTATAGTGACCCCTCGCTGTCCTCCGAGAAAGTGCACCCCTCCATTCTGTTCTATTTATGGCATGCCACTCTACTGTCAATAGCGGGAGCCCAGTGTCATTCCTGATCTGGTCACATCACCTCTTCAGTGGTCTTCCTCTCTTCTGCGGTCCTTTGAAGTCTTGTTCGTTTGCTTGGCTAACGATGTTATCTCTCTGTATACGGCACAGATGTTATCTCTTTGCATACGGCACAGATGTTATCTCTTTGCATACGGCACAGATGCCCGAACAGAGTCTTCTGTGTCTGATGACATCTGTGATAGATCCAGGGGTAAATGTGTCCTCTCCGATATTGATATTATGTAGTCTACAGTAATACAATAACTACGCAAACTTGGACACCGACAAGTTCTCAGGGCATCTCGATGAAATTGCCCCCACGCAGCATGGAGATGATTGCCCCCAAACAGCATGGAGATCGTTGCCCACACGCAGCATGGAGATTATTGGCCCACACAACATGGAGATCATTGGCCCCATGCAGCACGGAGATCGTTGCCCCCACGTAGCACGGAGATCGTTGCCTCACGCAGCATGGAGATCATTGCCCCCACGCAGCATGGAGATCATTGCCCCCACGCAGCATGGAGATCTTTGCCCACACGCAGCATGGAGATCTTTGCCCACACGCAGCATGGAGATCTTAGCCCACACGCAACATGGAGATCTTTGCCCACACGCAGCATGGAGATCTTTGCCCACACGCAGCATGGAGATCTTTGCCCACAAGCAGCATGAAGATCTTTGCCCACACGCAGCATGGAGATCTTTGCCCACACGCAGCATGGAGATCATTGCCTCACGTTATACGTTATGTTATATGTTGTGAACTGATCCAAGGTTTAGCTCAAGGGGGGTTCGTCATGGCTCAGTTGAGTGGGTGGAAAACATGAACTGCCCCCCGACCCTCCGACCCCCCTGTTTGCCGCAGGTTATGACACTTCTAATATGTACAACTACACTATTATGACAAGTAAACAAGTCACTATTTGGAGGGTTGCATGTCAAAGGGTTATTTATGGGTTTGCATGTCAAAGGGTTATTTATGGGGTTGCAGGTCGAGGGGTTATTCATGGGGTTGTAGGTCGAGGGGTTATTTATGGGGTTGCAGGTCGAGGGGTTGTTTCGTATGCTCCGGAGTCACCCCCGTGCTTAGAGACGTGTTATTGCGACCATTGCACGGCCAGTGCAGTCATGTGCACGGCCAGTGCAGTCATGCGTATATGCACTGCATACTCATGACTGCACCGGACGTACACTTTGTGCATGTTTAACCTACAGACGTGAGAAGGACGTCTTTGCACCGAAAGACACCAGTTGTTTGGCGAGTCCTTTGTCATCACCGTTTACTTGTCTGTATCTTAGCTAATGAAAAGACTTCAGTGATGAATGGTCGTAGCTGGTTATTTCTGCATGCGTTATGCAGACTGTCTCTGCAATACGTCGTCGAGTGAGCGTTATGCAGACTGTCTCTGCAATACGTCGTCGAGTGAGCGTTATGCAGACTGTCTCTGCAATACGTCGTCGAGTGAGCGTTATGCAGACTGTCTCTGCAATACGTCGTCGAGTGAGCGTTATGCAGACTGTCTCTGCAATACGTCGTCGAGTGAGCGTTATGCAAACATAACACTCCGCCAAGTTGAGGTAACAAATAAGCTGTTAACCACTCGACGCGTGATAAATTTGAAACACTGAATTTGGTTTCCCTGCAATGTTTGCAGGAGTAATTTAATTAGACACTCGACGGCAAGAACATGACTGGTCGAATGCAGCAGAATGTTACATTGACACGTGAACGTCAACACGTGTATTTATGTTCAGTGCACAACGCAATGCGCTTAGGAAACCTGCAAACTCTACTATGTTATGCAACTTTAAAGAGATCCGACCGAGCTGAACTGATCTAAGCAATCCAATATGTCATTGTAAACACGTGTAACTTCACAGAAGACTGTGAATATGCCGACCGTGCTTACGTTTAGCCTGTGTACGTGCCATATTGATTATTGAAGTGCAAGGGTTGTCGTATATACAATCGGAGCGCTCTTTGACTGAAGCACGTCTGCTGAATGCCGACCGCAGACGAAGCCCTTGAATGTATTGGCGGCCGTGGAGCGCTGGCGAGCAAACTATACGGCCATCGAATTACAGTCGATTCCCCGCCGACCAGCCGAACGACGGCGACGTGTACACGCGCAGCACGCGCACAGCACGCGCACAGCACGCGCATCAAACGTCTCGCTCGCGCCTCGCACGCTGCACGTCGATCGTGGCGCGCCTCTTGTCTCCGCTGACTCCCGTGAGACGAGCGGGCGGACCGCCTCGTCTGGCAGTGCGATCTCGGCCGGCTGACGACGCACACGCGATCTCTGGAGCTAATACCCAACTGGCATATCCCGGATCACGCTCTCCTGGTTGTCAGCCTCTCCACGGGAATGTCTGCGAGATTCGTCCTGTATATTGCGGGATACAGAGTTACCGGTTGGTTGTAAGGCTGTCAGTTATGTATCAAGCGTTGCTGTTCTAAATAATAAGTCCAACGGTTGAATCGTACGTCGTGAATTGCAAGTCTCACTGAACTTTCTTTACACAAAATGTAAAAAATAACATCCAGTGTGGACACATATTTTCGGATCTAACGAAACATTGTCGAGTGGAGCCTAAGCGAGAGCGTCCTGCCCGCAGTCATGGGGTACAGCATCACGCGCTTCGTGGCCTCCGTCGACGCCAACCTGCTGTGCAGCATCTGTAGCGCCGTCCTGGAGGACCCCGTGCTCACCCCGTGCGGCCACTCGTTCTGTCTGCTGTGTCTCGAGACGTGGCTCGAGCACTCGGGCGCCAACTCGTGTCCTGAGTGTCGCGGCGCCATCGGCAGCGACGAGACTCGACCCATCCGCTCCGTGCGCAACCTCATCAACGGACTGGAGGTGAGAGGTACTGCTCAGAACTAATGTTGCCCTAAGTCTGGTGCAAAGTCTACTAGGTCCTAAGTCTGGTGCAAAGTCTACTAGGTCCTAAGTCTGGTGCAAAGTCTACTAGGTCCCAAGTCTGGTGCAAAGTCCACTAGGTCCCAAGTCTGGTGCAAAGTCTACTAGATCCTAAGTCTGGTGCAAAGTCTACTAGATCCTAAGTCTGGTGCAAAGTCCACTAGGTCCTAAGTCTGGTGCAAAGTCTACTAGGTCCTACTCCAGATAACTAATTTTGCCCACGACGTCAAGAAAGTTGCCCAATGGTCTTGCATATATTTTATTTCTTCTAATTGTCCGTTCAGAAGTTTGTCTTGAGTGTTCCATGGTGGATTACGTAACCCGTGCGGCCAATCTTTAGTCTCGTTATGCAGAATCAAGTAGGCACATGCAACACGCTTAGATTTATCCCAGGGCACAAGATAAACTTAACACGGGGCATACCTTTAAGTTATACGTACGTAGACCTACACGCATATACATACACCACACGTACCCAAAACACATGCATGTAGATGTGCATAATGATGTACATTTGCTTAAGCGCTTGCCCGCCCGCCCGCACGCACGCACGCACGCACGCACGCACGCACGCACGCACGCACGCACGCACGCACGCACGCACGCACGCACAGTGGTTGACATCGTCGTGTCCTTCTCAGGTGGTGTGCGAGAACCGGTCTCGCGGCTGTGACGCCGTCATGCGCGTAGACTCGGCCCGGACCCACCTCGACTCGTGCCACTACGGCCCGGTGCAGTGCGCGGGATGTACGGAGACCGTGAGTCGCTGCGAGCTGCCGGAACACCACGTCAAGTGTGCCGTGATCGCCGCCGTGCTGGGAGACGACGACGACGCGGAGGAGCCGAGTCCCGAAGACGCCCTCGGCATCAGTCGGCAGGCAGGGCTTTGTGTCTTCACCTATTGATGAGTTTCATTGTAGAGCGCCAATGATTGATTTGGATCTCCTGTAGCAGTATCACTGTTGAAGAGTCAAAGCAATGAACGTCCATTTTCATGTATTAGAAGTTGATGTAATAGGCGCATGTCTAACATGTCAGCTTGCCCGAGCAGCTGGTTCTGACACACCGTTTCCTTCAAATATTGCTCTGTGGAGTGTTCTCCACTGCTAACTAGCAGGTAAAATGTTAACTAACTGTACAACCAATGTGTCGGTTCTATTTAACGGAATATTATCAAGTGGTTCAATCAGTCGTGCCGCTAAGTAGTTCTTATGGGTCCCCAGTAAACATGCAACATTATCTTAGAATGGCACATTGTTAATTGATGAATGAATGTAAAACACAAAGCTGGAGGGGGGGGGGGTGAACGAAAAAGCGGCCATGTTGGGGGATTCTTGAGCTGGAACTTATGGGAACCCCTGATCCAATCCACAACCAGTATATTGTTCTCAACACAACGTTGTACATTTTATATAAATTTATTATGTATGATGCACCTGCAAGTAAGTCCATTCCCTCTCGCCAGGTGTCGGAGCTGGCGCTGCGCGTGTCGAGTCTCGAGTTGAAGCTGAGACGGATGAAGCGAGAGTTGGAGGCGGCCGAGACGCAGAACAAACGACTGGAGAGACAACTGCGCAAGACACGCGACGAGCTGGAGCAGAAACGACGGCTCCTACTGGATACTCAGTACGCCGACTTCGATCCCGACTACGAGTACGGCTACCGACCGGAGACGGTCTCGAAGCTGTCCCGGTTCATCGCCCGCTTCCTGCGCCACAAGCCGAGCTACGTGAGCGCCAGCCGGGTGTTTGCCGCCATCAAGCGGTGTCACGACAACTTCGCGGCGGCCGCCTCGAGTGGCGCCGGCTGTCAGGACGACATCCACATGCTCCTCGCCACCGCCTTCTCCAGCAACTGGTTCAGTGACGAACAACGCGTGAAGCTGCGCTGTTGGCTGCAGATCATGGCGCACTGTCTGCGCTACAGGCCCGCGACCACGGTCAGCACCACGGCCAAGGTGGCAGGACACCAGGACCTGCGGCGTCTGCACATCACTAGCAGTGCTGCCATTTGACAGGGGCGCAACTATGACCACGGACGAGGGAGAGTACGTCGGGGAACTGGTTGAAGCGACTGAGTGCAGCGTTCGCAATACAAACTCGGATGAAGGCGTAGGTGAAGCTAACTCATTTGCAGCTGCCGCCACAAGGCTGTGAATTGATGATACGACAGAGAACGAATGAGAATTAATTAAACCTCAGCAAACGCCAGAAAAGCGAGCACGGTTGAAACTGGACCCGGTTGATTAAAGTGAGGTCGACCGAGGCAGATACTACTGAAAAACATGTGCCAAAAGCACGTGTGACTGGCGATGGACTGAGGATGATGCTGGCGATGGACTGAGGATGATGATGCCGATGGACTGAGGATGATGCTGCCGATGGACTGAGGATGATGCTGGCGATGGACTGAGGATGATGCTGCCAATGGACAGAGGATGATGCTGGCGATGGACTGAGGATGATGAGAGCGAAACAGAGGTGTGCGCTACTATGATGAATGCAGCTGCGTTACCTTAAACTATTTAATAACGTGTTATTGTTGATTGCGAACAACAATTAACGATATCCCGCTTAAGTCACATATACGTGACTGTAATTGTACATGATAGCAGTTACACGATGGTCAACATTTCGACCTAAGGCCAAAGCGGGGTAACTAGGCCGGTCTGTGAATTCGTTGCAGTTTGAGGGATCACGTTTAGGTCGTCTAGGTAAGTTATGTAATGAGTCTAAACAAACAACAGCTGACCATCGCTGACCAGCACCAACAGTCATATGTTGATCCAACTGACCGATGTGTCGTTGTTGCAGGTTTCACTAGAAAGTCGTTGTTTAGGAGCTGCTTGTTGTCTGTGAAACAACTCGCTGGAGCATGGGAGCTCCCGGATTGTAAGTTCCTATAAATACACTAACTTCGTTCTTCAGGGGATGACACAAGTTCTTGGTACTGGCGTCCTTTAGTCACTTCCACTTAGGTTATATTGTATATCAAACATAATATGTACGATTATATACGTGTTGTGTCATATATTTGTGTTAACAATAGTAACGCGGCATTGCATTGAAGTGTAAGGTGTCTTAGGTGTAGTTAGTATTGTAGCTCTAACACTGTAGTGTAAGGTGTCTTAGGTGTAGTTAGTCTTATAGCTCTAACACTGTAGTGTAAGGTGTCTTAGGTGTAATTAGCATTGTAGCTCTAACACTGTAGTGTAAGGTGTCTTATGTGTAGTTAGTATTGTAGCTCTAACACTTTAGTGTAAGGTGTCTTAGGTGTAGTTAGTATTGTAGCTCTAACATTATAATGTTTATATATTTATTCGACGATTGTACATTTCTAACACATGTTGTATCCCTTCCAGCATATAATACACTGCGTGTTTGTTCTAAAGGAAGTTTACGGGTAACACATGCGGCAAGTCAAGTGGCTGCTTGTTGTGTCCAGGTTTTGCCCAGCGGCGATAATATGACTTTTCTAACAATACCTGTAAGTGTTTAATGTCATTCCATATCTCTAACATGAAAACCTTTCTAATAAAACATAATAACATTCATATGTCGATATTATAATATGAATCACAAGCCTTTATAAGTATCAACTCTCTAAAGGAAGGCGTGGGAGCCTGCACGGAGAGCTACAAGTATTAACTCTCTAAAGGAAGGCGTAGGAGCCTGCACGGAGAGCTACAAGTATCAACTCTCTAAAGGAAGGCGTGGGAGCCTGCACGGAGAGCTACAAGTATCAACTCTCTAAAGGAAGGCGTGGGAGCCTGCACGGAGAGCTACAAGTATCAACTATCTAAAGGAAGGCGTAGGAGCCTGCACGGAGAGCTACAAGTATCAACTCTCTAAAGGAAGGCGTGGGAGCCTGCACGGAAAGCTACAAGTATCAACTCTCTAAAGGAAGGCGTGGGAGCCGGCACGGAGAGCTACAGGTATCAACTGTCTAAAGGAAGGCGTGGGAGCCTGCACGGAGAGCTACAAGTATCAACTGTCTAAAGGAAGGCGTGGGAGCCTGCACGGAGAGCTACAAGTATCAACTGTCTAAAGGAAGGCGTGGGAGCCTGCACGGATAGCTACAAGTATCAACTCTCTAAAGGAAGGCGTGGGAGCCTGCACGGAGAGCTACAAGTATCAACTCTCTAAAGGAAGGCGTGGGAGCCTGCACGGATAGCTACAAGTATCAACTCTCTAAAGGAAGGCGTGGGAGCCTGCACGGAGAGCTACACATATCAACTGTCTAAAGGAAGGCGTGGGAGCCTGCACGGAGAGCTACAAGTATCAACTATCTAAAGGAAGGCGTGGGAGCCTGCACGGAGAGCTACAAGTATCAACTCTCTAAAGGAAGGCGTAGGAGCCTGCACGGAGAGCTACAAGTATCAATTCTCTAAAGGAAGGCGTGGGAGCCTGCACGGAGAGCTACAAGTATCAACTATCTAAAGGAAGGCGTGGGAGCCTGCACGGAGAGCTACAAGTATCAACTGCCTAAAGGAAGACGTGGGAGCCTGCATGGAGAGCTACACTTGGCAATGGAGGATAGAGATGTCTGCAGACAGATGGTTGGAACCAGCAGAGTTCGGTATGATTCAGTTACTATTGTGCATATTACGACAGCAACCACAATTAAATCACAGATATCGTTCAATCAGATGATTTGATCAATGTGCATAATGTCATTAGTGGGGAATGAATCAGTATTGCTTGGTGGTAGTTTAGATGGAGATATCTGAACCAGGTTCGGTGTAAGCCCAAACACGACAATTTTTGTGTTGTGTGATGTTGCTATTTGGCTATGTTAACATAAAAGTACAGCCTAAAGCCAATGATACCAAAGCTGAAGCTGTTCATATCTACTGCCACCAACACTATTACTACTGCCACCAACACTATTACTACTGCCACCAAAACTATTACTACTGCCACCAACACTATTACTACTGCCACCAACGCTATTACTACTGCCACCAACGCTATTACTACTGCCACCAACGCTATTACTACTGCCACCAACGCTATTACTACTGCCACAAACGCTATTACTACTGCCACCACCGCTATTACTACTGCCACCACCGCTATTACTACTGCCACCAACGCTATTACTACTGCCACCAACGCTATTACTACTGCCACCAACGCTATTACTACTGCCACCACCGCTATTACTACTGCCACCAACGCTATTACTACTGCCACTAACGCTATTACTACTGCCACCAACGCTATTACTACTGCCACCAACGCTATTACTACTGCCACCAACGCTATTACTACTGCCACCAACACTATTACTACTGCCACCAACGCTATTACTACTGCCACCAACACTATTACTACTGCCACCAACGCTATTACTACTGCCACCAACGCTATTACTACTGCCACCAACACTATTACTACTGCCACCAACGCTATTACTACTGCCACCAACACTATTACTACTGCCACAAATACTATTACTACTGCCACCAACACTATTACTACTGCCACAAATACTATTACTACGGCTAACGCGATTTGTTGGCACTTTGCACACACAAAAACACGATGCTTGACACAATCAGAACATTTAATATGCCAAAAAGCAGTTAAATATACAAGCAGTCTTCGACATTCCTTATCACGGACCCTTCCAAAGAAGTGGCACCGCGCAACTGCCGGGGGGGGGGGGCGACAGGTGACAACAGGTGTGGTTGTACGTCGTCTACCTCTACAGCCGCAGTCAGTGTTTCCAGGCACGCTCGACGACCAATTACACAGAGCGGCTAATGACACCGCTGACCCCACACCGGCCTCCCTGGCGGCGCACGGCAACATCGTATAAAGACCTGTCACATGCAATAATATCCGTGAAATAGATAACAGCAGCAGCTAAATCATTAACAACCAATAACGGACTAACGACATAGCTAATTACACTTAATAGCAGTAGATGTAGGCTATCAATGCAAATGGATAGGAGTGTTTCCGAGTTCCGGAGACGTTCCCTTTATACTGAAGTTGGACATATCACGCTTCATTTGGTGATTGGGAGTGTATTTGAGAAACTACCTCGGCAGTACGGACCGTGTCATATTGGAGGCGTAATCTTTGGAGTATTCCCAAAAATCTAACATTTTAATTTATATGAGAAACCGTAATAAATAAGTTATGAGCAGCAACGAAAAGCTGCCATATTACAGCAGCACTCGCAACGTCTGCTGCTCACACATGTGTTTATCTTGAATGTACTGTTGTCCTGAACAACAGGGTTGGATAGCTGGCACACTCCACATCCCCGGGGCACCCAGTGCATAACTGTGCATTGCCAGTATACCATTCTTGAAACCAAATCGTTCTATGGGTAGTTTTTTTTCTGAATTCAACGCACGTAAACGCATGCAACGCGGTTATGGTATCAGAACACATTTATTGGTGTAAATGAAGGTATATTTTCTAACTTTAATTGACATTAATGTATGAATAAAATAATTTTAGTGAATTAATAAATTTCACAGGATTGATCGCGTAGGTTACACGTTAAATCCTGTCCAATGAAAAGGTGCATAATTATTTCAATCCGCTCAACGTGAATAAAATATCTTTAGAAGTCTAAAACGATTTTAGGGGGAACTCATTCAGTTAAATTCTCAAATATGGTTAATGATAATGTATTGAGTGCTCCCCCACCCCACCCCCGGGTCGACATCACGTGAATAAAAACACAAAAACACACGATATTGTAAATGTTGTATTCATCATAATGTTATGCATTTCGTAGGTTTATGCCAAATGTCAGTAGTTTAACTCACATCAAGTGATGTTATCACGTAAGCTTCTACGATACTATTGCAACAATATCGCAATTGTCATGGCACTATCGCAATACTATCGCAATGCTATCACAATAGTAAGGGTATCCAAAATAGTCACTCATCAAAATTTCCTGAATTAGTTAAAATACCATCACAATTCAAACAAATGTGCCAGTTAAACAGCTCATACGTGATGCTTGGCCGTTTCATAATTGGTCATTTTATTTGTTATGTCTTAGTAAGCATTGTAGTATGACACATTTTCGCAAATTCTGAATCTTTGTGTGATTGTTAAATTAAATATACAAAACGTCCAGGCGATCTGTAGGCCCTGCCTAGTTCATTTGTGATAGTTGTACTGCTCGTAATCGTAGTTCATTTGTGATAGTTGTACTGCTCGTAATCGTAGTTCATTTGTGATAGTTGTACTGCTCGTAATCGTTTACATGCGCCAGAAACAGGTTAGATGCAAATCTCGAACACCGTTATACCAACATGCATAGTAGTAGTGTTTAACACGCCGCCATTTCAGGTAGAAATACGTCATTTGAACGACGCTACGAGACTGGGCAACCGTGACAGTTGGCAGTGTTCAATAATGCATCATTCCCGCACTACGGCGAAGGTTGAGAACAATGGAAAAAGCTTTTAATTAATAACCCGACCTTTGATCATCTGCGATCTGTTGGGTTCTTGAAATTCCTACTGTGCTTCTGGTTTCTGTATCAGATTAAGGGGCGTTTCACAATCTCGACCTATGATATTACTAACAGGACCTACACGCACTATAATTCGACAGATCAGAGTTATCATACTCACGCAGGCCCTGTCACCTGTATGGTGCATTCACGTGTACCGCAGGCTGCTTTACATCAGCCCATTATTCGACATAATGAAACGTGGATGTGTGCTTTGTCCCAGTTGATGTCTTGAACAATGACATTACGACAGTAACTGAGGCCTACATACGGGCACTTCACTTTAATACGCTGTGGACCGATTTTTACTGGTCGGGTAAGTAATGACTGACATGTCCTTGAACTGTTACTGGTCGGGTAAGTAATGACTGACATGTCCTTGAATTGCTCTTTGACGTTGGACTGGTTCCCAGAATCACCACCGGCCAAGACAGCAAGTGGGATGAACTACAAATGATTCGGCACGCCTCCATACATTGGGTAGGATAAACGTGAACACGACACGCTGGCGTTTCGTTCAACAGCTTAGTCACTGCATGGTATCACGGTTTTCCAAATGACACGCACAGCTTTGAGCTATCCGGGTCAGTGATACACAAACGTTCTTCGCATATCAGTGCGTGTAAAATCAATACTATCATTTACCTTCCTGCCGATTGTCTTGTGTATGCGTGCAACCGCAGATAAAACACCTGTTTTATTATTCAACAGAACTGCGCAGTAAATAACGCCAGGCTTATTCGCTACATAGGATTGCTTTACATAATTATTATACCATAGCGCAACAGTATTATATCCAAGGCCACGGCTCAGACTATCTACCTCATAACTATCTATGTTGCCGTTGCTGCGCCAAGAATCTGGAACTATCCCCATCACTCGACGCTCCCTCGCTCTCGTCACCACTTTTGTGCGTTTTTGTTGTTCATATCATGCTTAACGATTATGGCTTGTCCCGCCTCTGAGCTCGGGTTCCTGGGGATGTAGAATTGGCAGTGGGCAAAATACAAAGATTAGCGGAATCAGTGCGAAACAATGTGTAATAATAATCATTAACTATTTCCTAGCTTCGTTACCCCAGCACAATGTATTGGTTACCAGGGTGCACCGCCGGGAGGTGAGGTGTCTTTACGGTTGAGCGCAAGGACACCCCTTACACCCATATGTGTAGGAGAACCATAATAAAATGACACGTTTCACCGTATAATAAAAAGTATATATGTAACAACCTTTACAATATTCATTTATGAATAGGTATACACAGAAAAAATGAGCGTTTGCTTCCGACGGCAGATCGAAATTGGTTCAGAATATATCTGCTTTATCCCCTATATCGGTCGTCTTCTCGTAGTGTAAATACCTGATCCTAATCGAATACCAGCTTGTGAGAAACATAAATTCTTTTGTTTTGTAAGGGGATAGCGCGAACGCAGTACCCCACTACCAAAAATTACGCACCCGAGTTACCCACATTTGGGGTAATCGCAAGGGTCAGCCCAACCGATGTGCAATGGAAAGGCCTCGCCCTGGGAGAACCGCCGTGTGGATCACGGTATCTCCTGTGCCAGGTAAGTATGCTTAAGCAACCGCCGCGTTCACTACTAGTATGAAGATGTGATACTGAAAATGTGGTGCCGCAATTATCGGGTGGCGTAAAATATATCACGTTTACTTATTTATGCTCACAATTATTTTTAAATTGGTTTATTAGTATTACTTTATACATTTTATACATATTTTTTCATTGGATTTTAACATTTGGTACTAACGTATTTTACAAAATTAAACTCAATGTTATAATTCTGTATACTTCCGCTATTGTCGCTAGATGGCACCACGGTAATCGGGAGGGACTGGGTGTAGCCCACAGAGTTACGTTACAGCGATAAGCCAACTAGCTGCCAGGAAGCAGGCGTGCACCACTGGCCAGCATCTCATTGCACGACAGACAGTTGCATTCACTGGCATGACGGTAGTACTGTTTATAGTGTTACAAATTTGTCTAGCATAATATTATGTATATATTATAATATTATGTAAGTAAATTTATTTCCTCCTCATCATCATGTACGATATAAATAAGGCAAACATAAGCAATAATATATAAAGATGAGGTGGCTACCAGAGACGTATAAACTTATCGGACTGGTAGCCAGTTACAATGACACCAGGAACCAGTTTGAAGATTCGTCATTGTCATTTGCTGCTAATGGGGCATGGCCATCAGATTGGTCATTTGGGTGAGGGTGGTCCAAGTAAGAAAATTACTTAAGTGTGATGAATATCATAAAAACAAATTATTTAAGTCATTTTAAAATGTAGAGACCTAGTACGACACATTTTATACCAAAATGTTTAATGAGTGGTGTATGGCAGTGGCCCCACCTCTCCCACCAATGGCAGGACCATGACAGTGGTCATACCTCTCCCACCTCCCACCAATGGTAGGACCATGGCAGTGGTCCCACCTCCCACCAATGGCAGGTCCCACCTCTCCCACCTCCCACCAATGGCAGGACCATGACAGTGGTCCCACCTCTCCCACCAATGGTAGGACCATGGTAGTGGTCCCACCTCTCCCACCTCCCACCAATGGCAGGACCATGGCAGTGGTCCAACCTCTCCCACCTACCACCAATGGTAGGACCATGGCAGTGGTCCCACCTCTCCCACCTCCCACCAATGGCAGGACCATGGAAGTGGTCCCACCTCCCACCAATGGTAGGACCATGACAGTGGTCCCACCTCTCCAACCAATGGCAGGAACATGGCAATGGTTCCACCTCCCACCAATGGCAGGACCATGGCAGTGGTCCGACCTCTCCCACTTCCCACCAATGGCAGGTCCCACCTCTCCCACCTCCCACCAATGGCAGGACCATGACAGTGGTCCCACCTCTCCCACCAATGGTAGGACCATGGCAGTGGTCCCACCTCTCCCACCTCCCACCAATGGCAGGACCATGGCAGTGGTCCAACCTCTCCCACCTCCCACCAATGGTAGGACCATGGCAGTGGTCCCACCTCTCCCACCTCCCACCAATGGCAGGACCATGGCAGTGGTCCCACCTCCCACCAATGGTAGGACCATGACAGTGGTCCCACCTCCCACCAATGGCAGGACCATGGCAGTGGTCCGACCTCTCCCACTTCCCATCAATGGCAGGACCATGGAAGTGGTCCCACCTCTCTCACCTCCCACCAATGGCAGGACCATGGCAGTGGTCCCACCTCTCCGACCTCCCACCAATGGCAGGACCATGGTAACCTATGCACGAAGACACACCAAGATTATTGCACATATGAACACGCCATCATCCCGACATGCAGTGACACAGCTAATCTTGTTTAAGGGCACATGATCTACTGAATACTGTAGATGTGCCATCAGAGAGTGAGTGTATCATTATAGTGATTTAACTGTCACATTAGTTAAACATGTATCTTAGCCCATTATGCATTTACTACATTCAATAACTGAAGTTATTTAATAGATGCTGATATGTTATATGATGAAGACTGGGTGCTGTACGGTATAAACACTGCGCCTCCTGTGGGTTCTTGCCATGCAGCAGCATGGGTGTCACTGGCCTGCGATTGCTTCGCTGGATCATGTGCCAACCGATAAGGGCTCAGCCGTCTTGTTTTACTAACGGGTGTTCTATTAATGTCTGCAGTATAGCCACACAAGATGGCAAGCCTGTTTTTTCTCAACTGTTGTTCACTTCGCCGTTCCACTTCGTCGTAAATTATCATTGTAGTTGCAGTATTTATGCAATTACACCGTACCAGCTGTGGTACATATATTTAATATATATTATAACATTTTATTTTACATAGCGCCATATCCAATATTGTTTGGGAAGCTTCACAACATATTAAAAATTAATAACATGATCTAAAATTGCCAAAAAAAATAGATTAGAATACTATATACTACAATATAATGTGTAGCAATATAATAATCATAAGGTTTTAATGTAGTTAGACAAAGTGTTCCATAGATACACTGCAGCCACCATCATCATCCAGTGCAAGTTTAATTACTCATACATAGTCTCGTCAAATTGTTCCACCCTCTTCCAGCAACAAGCGCAGTGTCCAGCAAAGCTGCTTTTCTCTTACCAACTCCTCCTCATGTGGGCTAGCAGCGACACCGACCACCTTACCAACTCCTCCTCATGTGGACTAGCAGCGACACCGACCACCTTACCAACTCCTCCTCATGTGGACTAGCAGCGACACCGACCACCTCCTCATGGCTTGGATGGTCCTCGAGTGGATCTGGAGAGTCTCGCTCTAGCCTGGTGACACGGCGCAGACAGCGGTAAAGAAATCCTTCTACATCATCTGTGTTGTTCTTACGCATGGGCCAACACTCGGCATTTGACAGCAGCACAGACACCACCAGCGACCGGAACAATCCCGACTTCAGTTTCAACGGCACTATGCTGGAATCCCCTACTTTGTCCAGAGTGGCAAACACCGCACCTGCCATTCCAATCCACTGCCAGTTACTGTTGTGCAGATTACGACAGCAACCACAATTAAATCACAGATATCGTTCAATCAGATGACTTGATCAATGTGCATAATGTCATTAGTGGGGAATGAATCAGTATTGCTTGGTGGTAGTTTAGGTGGAGATATCTGAACCAGGTTCGGTGTAAGCCCAAACAAGACACTTTTTTTGTGTTGTGTGATGTTGCTATTTGGCTATGTCAACATAAAAGTACAGCCTAAAGCCAATGATACCAAAGCTGAAGCTGTTCATATCTACTGCCACCAACATTATTACTACTGCTACCAACACTATTACTACTGCCACCAACACTATTACTACTGCTACCAACACTATTACTACTGCCACCAACACTATTACTACTGCCACCGACATTATTACTACTGCCACCAACACTATTACTACTGCCACCAACACTATTACTACTGCCACCTACTCTATTACTACTGCCACCAACACTATTGCTACTGCCCCAACACTATTGCTGTTGCCACCAACACTATTACTACTGCCACCAACACTATTGCTACTGCCACCAACACTATTATTACTGCCACCAACACTATTACTACTGCCACCAACACTATTGCTGCTGCCACCAACACTATTGCTACTGCCACCAACACTATTATTACTTCTACCAACATTATTACTACTGCCACCAACACTATTGCTACTGCCACCAACACTATTACTACTGCCACCAACACTATTACTACTGCCACCAACACTATTGCTACTGCCACCAACACTATTGCTGCTGCCACCAACACTATTACTACTGCCACCAACACTATTGCTACTGCCACCAACACTATTACTACTGCCACCAACACTATTATTACTGCCACCAACACTATTACTACTGCCACCAACACTATTACTACTGCCACAAATACTATTACTACTGCCACAAATACTATTACTACAGCTAACACGATTTGTTGCCACTTTGCACACAAAATGCTTGACACAATCAGAACATTTAATATGTTGAAAAGCAGTTAAATATACAAGCAGTCTTCGACATTCCTTATCACGGACCTCCTTCGTGGCGTCCACATCTCGAGTGATGTTACTACTGAGGTACACAAATTCCGCCACTGGCTCAACAGCTATGCCATCTGCATCCTCCAGTTTCACTGGGATCACACCTCGGATCTCCCCTTTCCGTCGTGCCACCTTCTTCCTGGCCTGCCTACGTGTGCGTTGTTGCCGAGTATTCATTAACATTACTGGGATGCACCACTGGCTTGCAGTGTGACTATGGAGCGCCTGCAGGGTCCACAACACATGCCCACAAGCATCACAATGGTGTGTGTTCTTCTCCTGGTCCACACACTCCCTGTGGCCCAGTTTGGTGACTCTGTGTGCATCGCCTTCGCCATCACATAGCCAACCACCTGCCTTGACCACAGCTGGTGTCAGCTCCCTGTCGTACAGTAAAAGGTGTGTGGGTCGGACAGCTCTGAGACCATCAGTGTCCAAGCATTGTTCCTGCTCCTCGTTGATCACCACGGATCACGCCACCCAGTTAACAACCCAGCCCTCGTAGCAACCGTCATCCCACTGCACAATCACGCGTTCACAAAGGCGCATGCTGCCTGTAATTGCATTAGAGCCTGCTGCGCCCCACATTCACCAGTGGACATGGTGACCAGGTCGTCTACATATCCCAGCCAACAAGCTTGTGCAGCAAGTTCCAGCTGCTGGCACAGTAAAGTGTAAGCTCACATTGCCTGGTCCAACACTAGAATGAAAACCGCTGGGCTCAATGAACAGCCCTGCCTCACACCTCTGACTTGTTGGAATGTTGGGGATATGAGGCCCTCTGCAGATAGTCTGACAGCCACTGTCGAGGTGTCATACAGTCTCTTGATCACCTTGACTATCTGTCGTGGCATACCTTGGCTCTCCAGTGCCCGCCATGCTGTGGTCCAGTGGATAGAGACTATCTGTCATGGCATACCTTGGCTCTCCAGTGCCCGCCATGCTGTGGTCCAGTGGATAGAGACTATCTGTCGTGGCATACCTTGGCTCTCCAGTGCCCGCCATGCTGTGGTCCAGTGGATAGAGACTATCTGTCGTGGCATACCTTGGCTCTCCAGTGCCCGCCATGCTGTGGTCCAGTGGATAGAGACTATCTGTCGTGGCATACCTTGGCTCTCCAGTGCCTGCCATGCTGTGGTCCAGTGGATAGAGACTATCTGTCGTGGCATACCTTGGCTCTCCAGTGCCTGCCATGCTGTGGTCCAGTGGATAGAGACTATCTGTCCTGGCATACCTTGGCTCTCCAGTGCCCGCCATGCTGTGGTCCAGTGGATAGAGACTATCTGTCGTGGCATACCTTGGCTCTCCAGTGCCCGCCATGCTGTGGTCCAGTGGATAGAGACTATCTGTCATGGCATACCTTGGCTCTCCAGTGCCCGCCATGCTGTGGTCCAGTGGATAGAGACTATCTGTCTTGGCATACCTTGGCTCTCCAGTGCCTGCCATGCTGTGGTCCAGTGGATAGAGACTATCTGTCATGGCATACCTTGGCTCTCCAGTGCCTGCCATGCTGTGGTCCAGTGGATAGAGTCTATCTGTCGTGGCATACCTTGGCTCTCCAGTGCCCGCCATGCTGTGGTCCAGTGGATAGAGACCATCTGTCGTGGCATACCTTAGCTCTCCAGTGCCCGCCATGCTGTGGTCCAGTGGATAGAGTCTATCTGTCGTGGCATACCTTGGCTCTTCAGTGCCCGCCATGCTGTGGTCCAGTGGATAGAGTCTATCTGTCGTGGCATACCTTGGCTCTTCAGTGCCCGCCATGCTGTGGTCCAGTGGATATAGTCGAATGCCTTGCTGAAGTCCATGAAATTACACAGGAGTGTGGACTTGGCAGCTAAGGTCTGGTGTATCCGCTGCCACAGCTGTCAGACTGCACCCCGGCATCACTTGCCATGCATGAAGCCATTCTGTTGCGGCTGCACTGCTGGTACAGATGTTGGGCCACTCGAAATTGGTCTTGACCAGTGTGAGTGCAACTGTCAACATGCTGCTGCTAGCAGAGCAACTGTTGGTTGGAGAGGGATCAAAGACAGTAGAACAATACGATGGCACAGATACAAACTAATGTTGTTTTAATACACAGTTCTATGTAGACAACATGCTGCTGCTAGTGGACCAACTGTTGGTTGGAGAGGGATCAAAGACGGTAGAACAATACGATGGCACAGATACAAACTAATGTTGTTTTAATACACAGTTCTATGTAGACAACATGCTGCTGCTAGTGGAGCAACTGTTGGTTGGAGAGGGATCAAAGACGGTAGAACAATACGATGGCACAGATACAAACTAATGTTGTTTTAATACACAGTTCTATGTAGACAACACTTGATGGTTCTTTATTACCAGCAACAAAACAGTGATGTACATGTACAGTGGGATTGTGTATTATCTCTCAGTCCTCCGTGGCAACTTGGCATTATCAGTCCTCCATTGAAGCGTGGCATTATCAGTCCTCCATGGAAGGGTGGCATTATCAGTCCTCCATGGAAGCATGGCATTATCAGTCCTCCATGGAAGCATGGCATTATCAGTCAGAAGAATTGTCATCTTCATTCTGTTGCTGAATCTTCTGCAATGATAATGACAAAGCACATTGCAAAACTAACTGGTAAATTATCAAAGCAATAGAGCATCTTACAGAATAACACAGCGGGAACATGACACATGTGCCTGCTAAGTTAGCAGAACATCACACAGTTGTGGCACACTGTTGTGGCACACTGTTGTGGCACACTGTTGTGGCACACTGTTGTGGCACACTGTTGTGGCACACTGTTGTGGCACACTGTTGTGGCACACTGTTGTGGCACACTGTTGTGGCAGATACAGTTCCACACAGATCCTATGAAAGTCAATGAGAAAAATGTAACAATCGCCAAATGTTCTTGCAATATGCCTTCAGATATCCATGTACAGCTTATAAGTGGCTAGACAATGAACACGTCAGGTGATTTAAGAGAAACAAGATCAAATGTTATAGTTATCCACACTTACAAAATAGATATATGTTGCTAATAAAAAGAGTGATACTAAAACCATACTACCAGTATATACCTGCAAGCACAGCCATATACTCAACCAATAGTTTCTCACTGCCATGTTTTCTTTGTGAAATTTATTAAGGTTACAACAATAAAACCAGGTAATTATGAGAGTGATTTGAAGAGGCAGTGACACAGACTGACCAGTTTGAGGAGGTCGACCAGTTTATAGGGGTCTTCCCCGGATGCGAGATGGATGAAGTCCTGAGGTACGCCAGATGTGTGGTACGGAGCGGGCTGAACTCCCAGCTCATCTTGGACATAACGGAAGACAGGATTCTGGAATGTTTAATAAAATACCAAATATATCATACACAATACGTAACTATTAAACACATATAATTAAGCTCCTTTTATACTTTTAATGTGTTGCAAATTTAACATTAAATCTGAAACCTCAAGAGATTATATAGGCAATTTGAAAAGAAAAATTGCAAGTAAAGGTACGTTGTTATATAGCGCGGTATCCAGTCCTTGGGACTGTTCAAAGCTCTTTACACTTCACCCCCTGGCAGACCTGTTCATTCCAACGCCATTTCAACTTCTCTGGGAAGCATATATATCCAAAATATCCACCTGTCTGTAGCCAGGAACTCATTTATACAGCTGAGTGAACTGTGGTAATGTGGAATGAACGAAATTGCCAAAGCTTCGAAACGGCAGCAAGAGGATTCGAACCCAAGTTCTCTCGATTGAGAGCCCGGCGTTTTAACTACTACGCTACCGCGTCCCACAAGTGTGCAAATAAGTGTGCTACATAAATAATGTGTGTTGTTGCATTATTTGTCTATGCACAACACATATTTGTCTAAGCACAACACATATTTGTCTAAGCACAGCACATATTTGTCTAAGCACAGCACATATTTGCCAGTCAGGATTCACATTACTGTTTATCTCTATAATTATAATTATTATATATTTATCCAGACGTGATTAAACATAATTGATGGTTTCTTTTGTGATAAGTATAACTTAAAATAATGATTAACGGCCGCTGATCCATGGGAAAAACATAGTGAAATTATGATAATTTGCAAAATCCGGAGGTGCATAAAATATGTTTTGTGAGACTGTCCCTGTGATTAGAGCCGAAGAGATTTTACTTCAGATGCGGTGTTGGTGTTGGTCTTCAGTTCCTGCCAGTCAAACAGAAGACTGTCTGTGACGGAGCCAAATGGGTTGAAGTCGACGAGGTAGACCTTTTCCTTCAACACAATACGATGGCACACATACAAACTAAAGGCACTGCATTAAACTTACAGTTTAGACTGACAACACATTGCATAGGTCATGTGAACATGGTTGAAAGCTTTACTGGTTGCATTCAGTTGCCATCTCTCTGCGTCTATCAGCATTACAATAATGACTTGTTGTAGCTGCCACTGACACGACCATCAAAGTCAGCCCAATGAAGGGCTGGATGTCAGCATGTCTGCTCATGCATTTAAGACTGTCCTGTTTCACTGTAGTTCATAGTTATACAAATATTATTTTAGTGACATTTATTTTGTTACAATTCATGTCACTTACCTTCTTCTTGCGGTACACGTCGAACACATCTGAAAATACAGTTTTTGCATTGAACAACATGTAATTCAAAGAGTAAACACCTTAAATACAACATTAATAAGGAGGTTAGTAACATGTAATTCAAAGTGTAAACACCTTCATTACAACATTAACAAGGAGATTAACAACATGTAATTCAAAGAGTAAACACCTTCATTACAACATTAACAAGGAGGTTAACAACATGTAATTCAAAGAGTAAACACCTTAAATACAACATTAATAAGGAGGTTAGTAACATGTAATTCAAAGTGTAAACACCTTAAATACAACATTAATAAGGAGGTTAACAACATGTAATTCAAAGAGTAAACACCTTCATTACAACATTAACAAGGAGATTAACAACATGTAATTCAAAGAGTAAACACCTTCATTACAACATTAACAAGGAGGTTAACAACATGTAATTCAAAGAGTAAACACCTTAAATACAACATTAATAAGGAGGTTAACAACATGTAATTCAAAGAGTAAACACCTTCATTACAACATTAACAAGGAGATTAACAACATGTAATTCAAAGAGTAAACACCTTCATTACAACATTAACAAGGAGATTAACAACATGTAATTCAAAGAGTAAACACCTTAAATACAACATTAACAAGGAGATTAACAACATGTAATTCAAAGAGTAAACACCTTCATTACAACATTAACAAGGAGGTTAACAACATGTAATTCAAAGAGTAAACACCTTAAATACAACATTAATAAGGAGGTTAACAACATGTAATTCAAAGAGTAAACACCTTAAATACAACATTAATAAGGAGGTTAGTAACATGTAATTCAAAGTGTAAACACCTTAAATACAACATTAATAAGGAGGTTAACAACATGTAATTCAAAGAGTAAACACCTTCATTACAACATTAACAAGGAGATTAACAACATGTAATTCAAAGAGTAAACACCTTCATTACAACATTAACAAGGAGGTTAACAACATGTAATTCAAAGAGTAAACACCTTAAATACAACATTAATAAGGAGGTTAACAACATGTAATTCAAAGAGTAAACACCTTCATTACAACATTAACAAGGAGATTAACAACATGTAATTCAAAGAGTAAACACCTTCATTACAACATTAACAAGGAGATTAACAACATGTAATTCAAAGAGTAAACACCTTAAATACAACATTAACAAGGAGATTAACAACATGTAATTCAAAGAGTAAACACCTTCATTACAACATTAACAAGGAGGTTAACAACATGTAATTCAAAGAGTAAACACCTTAAATACAACATTAATAAGGAGGTTAACAACATGTAATTCAAAGAGTAAACACCTTAAATACAACATTAATAAGGAGGTTAGTAACATGTAATTCAAAGTGTAAACACCTTAAATACAACATTAATAAGGAGGTTAGTAACATGTAATTCAAAGTGTAAACACCTTAAATACAACATTAACAAGGAGATTAACAACATGTAATTCAAAGAGTAAACACCTTAAATACAACATTAACAAGGAGATTAACAAGGTTAATCAAGAACATACACATATAATAACACGAGTGCATACATGCTTCAGTAACATGTCTGCACACCAATAATATGCACACTTCAGTAACAAGAATGCACACACTTCGGTAACCAGACTGCACACACTTCGGTAACCAGAGTGCACACAAAGTGCACACAAAGTACACACACACTTACAGTCACAATCTGGAAATCGTTCATTGATTTTGTCCCAGTAAAATGTCTTTATATCAGTGATTATATCCTCTTTATCCGTGCTGATGAATGAGTAGAAACTGGAATGATGTCTCTGGCAAATACCTGAAATACAACAAATGAAACTTATAGACAAATATGTTCTAATTAAGCAAACTGACGAACAGATCATTCTTTGAATGTACCTCCACATTTTTTGACAAACTGACAATCACAATAACTCTACTTTGTCACTTATGATTTGTTAAGCTATAAAAATCACAATAATAACCATGCTTTTTCACTTACATTTTGTTAAGAATACTTATAAAATGGCAACAAAAGAATAAATAAAGCAGTAAAGGGATTGCCACAGGACCTATTGTTTTTTCTTCTGGTTGCGTGACATGGACATACATGGTTGGGGAGAAAACAGGACCAACACATGCTATAGGGTTGGGTGGGGGGTAGACTACTGAAAGGAAAAGTAGATGACACGAAGAAGGCAAGTGTTCGATTATTTGAGGGTGACCTGGGTACTTGCAAAATTATTTCTTAAAAAATTACAATGCTTGGTGGATGTCTAGACAAGTCATCTGTGGAAATAAAGGCTACAAAATGGTTCATTGTCTTTGAGCTAGTGTTCATACCAATGAGTTTGTTGTTCTTAACAAAGCATCTGAACTCGAGGCCAGGGTGGACACTGTGCCACTGTCGCAGGATCAGCTGATACCCAACGGTCAGTTGGTCTCCATCAGTGTGGTCATCACACTGGTCAAATCTATATAACACAACACACTGGATGAAAATGACTTTTTAAGAATCTGATCTACATGAATGTTGCATGTCTTGTTCCATCAGATAAACGTCCAACCCACCCTCGCCACCAAGGGTTCTGACTATACCAGTATTCCTGGCAGATTAACCCTCACCACCAGGGTTCTGACTATACCAGTATCCCTGGCAGATTAACTCTCACCACCAGGGGTTCTGACTATACAAGTATTCCTGGCAGATTAACCCTTGCCACCAGGGGTTCTGACTATACCATCATCCCTGGCAGATTAACCCTTGCCACCAGGGTTCTGACAATACCATCATCCCTGGCAGATTAACCCTTGCCACCAGGGTTCTGACAATACCAGTATCCCTGGCAGATTAACCCTCGCCACCAGGGGTTCTGACTATACCAGTATTCCTGGCAGATTAACTCTCACCACCAGGGGTTCTGACTATACCAGTATACCTGGCAGATTAACCCTTGCTGTCAGGGGTTCTGACTATACCAGTATTCCTGGCAGATTAACCCTCGCCACCAGGGGTTCTGACTATACCAGTATCCCTGGCAGATTAACTCTCACCACCAGGGGTTCTGACTATACCAGTATTCCTGGCAGATTAACCCTTGCCACCAGGGGTTCTGACTATACCATCATCCCTGGCAGATTAACCCTTGCCACCAGGGTTCTGACAATACCATCATCCCTGGCAGATTAACCCTTGCCTCCAGGGTTCTGACAATACCAGTATCCCTGGCAGATTAACCCTCGCCACCAGGGGTTCTGACTATACCAGTATCCCTGGCAGATTAACTCTCACCACCAGGGGTTCTGACTATACCAGTATACCTGGCAGATTAACTCTCACCACCAGGGGTTCTGACTATACCAGTATACCTGGCAGATTAACCCTCGCTGTCAGGGGTTCTGACTATACCAATATCCCTGGCAGATTAACCCTCGCCACCAGGGGTTCTGACTATACCAGTATCCCTGGCAGATTAACTCTCACCACCAGGGGTTCTGACTATACCAGTATCCCTGGCAGATTAACTCTCACCACCAGGGGTTCTGACTATACCAGTATACCTGGCAGATTAACCCTCGCCACCAGGGGTTCTGACAATACCAGTATACCTGGCAGATTAACCCTCACCACCAGGGTTCTGACAATACCAGTTTCCCTGGCAGATTAACTCTCACCACCAGGGGTTCTGACTATACCAGTATACTTGGCAGATTAACCGTTGCCACCAGGGGTTCTGACTATACCAGTATCCCTGGCAGATTAACTCTCACCACCAGGGGTTCTGACTATACCAGTATCCCTGGCAGATTAACCCTCGCCACCAGGGATTCTGACTATACCAGTATCCCTGGCAGATTAACTCTCACCACCAGGGGTTCTGACTATACCAGTATACCTGGCAGATTAACCCTCGCCGCCAGGGGTTTTGACTATACCAGTATCCCTGGCAGATTAACCCTCGCCACCAGGGATTCTGACTATACCAGTATACCTGGCAGATTAACCCTCGCCACCAGGGGTTCTGACTATACCAGTATCCCTGGCAGATTAACCCTCGCCAGACTAACCTCCTGAAGCATGGAACATAGTGTTGCTAATTTATTCAAAAACAGCTAGTGAGGATGTCTGCCAGGGGTACTGTAGTACTACTACCACCCCTGGCCAGTGAGGATGTCTGCCAGGGGTACTGTAGTACTACTACCACCCCTGGCTAGTGAGGATGTCTGCCAGGGGTACTGTAGTACTACTACCACCCCTGGCTAGTGAGGATGTCTGCCAGGGGTACTGTAGTACTACTACCACCCCTGGCCAGTGAGGATGTCTGCCAGGGGTACTGTAGTACTACTACCACCCTAGGCTAGCGAGGATGTCTGCCAGGGGTACTGTAGTACTACTACCACCCCTGGCTAGTGAGGATGTCTGCCAGGGGTACTGTAGTACTACTACCACCCCTGGCCAGTGAGGATGTCTGCCAGGGGTACTGTAGTACTACTACCACCCCAGGCTAGTGAGGATGTCTGCCAGGGGTACTGTAGTACTACTACTACCCCTGACTAGTGAGGATGTCTGCCAGGGGTACTGTAGTACTACTACCACCCCTGGCCAGTGAGGATGTCTGCCAGGGGTACTGTAGTACTACTACCACCCTAGGCTAGCGAGGATGTCTGCCAGGGGTACTGTAGTACTACTACCACCCCTGGCTAGTGAGGATGTCTGCCAGGGGTACTGTAGTACTACTACCACCCCTGGCTAGTGAGGATGTCTGTCAGGGGTACTGTAGTACTACTACCACCCCTGGCCAGTGAGGATGTCTGCCAGGGGTACTGTAGTACTACTACCACCCCTGGCTAGTGAGGATGTCTGCCAGGGGTACTGTAGTACTACTACCATCCCTGGCTAGTGAGGATGTCTGTCAGGGGTACTGTAGTACTACTACCACCCCTGGCTAGTGAGGATGTCTGCCAGGGGTACTGTAGTACTACTACCACCCCTGGCCAGTGAGGATGTCTGCCAGGGGTACTGTAGTACTACTACCACCCCTGGCCAGTGAGGATGTCTGCCAGGGGTACTGTAGTACTACTACCACCCCTGGCCAGTGAGGATGTCTGCCAGGGGTACTGTAGTACTACTACCACCCCTGGCCAGTGAGGATGTCTGCCAGGGGTACTGTAGTACTACTACCACCCCTGGCTAGAGAGGATGTCTGCCAGGGGTACTGTAGTACTACTACCACCCCTGGCTAGTGAGGATGTCTGCCAGGGGTACTGTAGTACTACTACCACCCTAGGCTAGCGAGGATGTCTGCCAGGGGTACTGTAGTACTACTACCACCCCTGGCCAGTGAGGATGTCTGCCAGGGGTACTGTAGTACTACTACCACCCCTGGCTAGTGAAGATGTCTGCCAGGGGTACTGTAGTACTACTACCACCCCTGGCTAGCGAGGATGTCTGCCAGGGGTACTGTAGTACTACTACTACCCCTGGCTAGTGAGGATGTCTGCCAGGGGTACTGTAGTACTACTACCACCCCTGGCCAGTGAGGATGTCTGCCAGGGGTACTGTAGTACTACTACCACCCTAGGCTAGCGAGGATGTCTGCCAGGGGTACTGTAGTACTACTACCACCCCTGGCCAGTGAGGATGTCTGCCAGGGGTACTGTAGTACTACTACCACCCCAGGCCAGTGAGGATGTCTGCCGGGGGTACTGTAGTACTACTACCACCCCTGACTAGTGAGGATGTCTGCCAGGGGTACTGTAGTACTACTACCGCCCCAGGCTAGTGAGGATGTCTGCCAGGGGTACTGTAGTACTACTACCACCCCTGACTAGTGAGGATGTCTGCCAGGGGTACTGTAGTACTACTACCGCCCCAGGCTAGTGAGGATGTCTGCCAGGGGTACTGTAGTACTACTACCACCCCTGGCCAGTGAGGATGGTCCAACCATTAATGTACACTGAAGAGAAGAAACAAAGTCAACATGTTAATGCATAATTGAGCACAGCTACACTTTACGTTTATGTCAATAAATACAGGTTGATAGCAACGGGAGTATTTAGGATCTTAGGAAGTGGGCCAAGATAAGCCACTTATTAATTTGCCATGCAACCATGTAGTGGAGCAAAAACTTATTCATTAACAAATTCTTATCCCAAAGCCAAAGGGAGACATTGGCACCCAACAGGGAAAACATGATGCTAGCCAGCAAGAGCATTATTTATTATCATTATTAAAATTGTTTTTCACAGTAACCACAGCCAGCTTGCATGAGCAGCTGACTCTTACGCTTGTTTACGTCACTTCCCTTCAATTATTGTTCTATGTGTAGTGTTCTCCACTGGGCTTTATTCTTTGTGATCTGACGCAGCTGCTCCAGATAGGCCCTTGTCTTTAGCTGCAGGCCGATCTGCTCCAGATGGGCCCTTGTCTTTAGCTGCAGGCCGATCTGCTCCAGATGGGCCATTGTCTTTAGTTGCAGGCTGATCTGCTCCAGATGGGCCCTTGTCTTTAGCTGCAGGCCGATCTGCTCCAGATGGGCCCTTGTCTTTAGCTGCAGGCCGATCTGCTCCAGATGGGCCATTGTCTTTAGTTGCAGGCTGATCTGCTCCAGATGGGCCCTTGTCTTTAGCTGCAGGCCGATCTGCTCCAGATGGACCATTGTCTTTAGTTGCAGGCTGATCTGCTCCAGATAGGCCCTTGTCTTTAGCTGCAGGCCGATCTGCTCCAGATGGGCCATTGTCTTTAGTTGCAGGCTGATCTGCTCCAGATGGGCCCTTTTCTTTAGTTGCAGGCCGATCTGCTCCAGATGGGCCCTTGTCTTTAGTTGCAGGCTGATCTGCTCCAGATGGGCCCTTGTCTTTAGCTGCAGGCCGATCTGTTCCTGATCGGCCCTTGTCTTTAGCTGCAGGCTGATCTGCTCCAGATCGGCCCTTGTCTTTAGCTGCAGGCCGATCTGCTCCAGATGGGCCCTTGTCTTTAGCTGCAGGCCGATCTGCTCCAGATGGGCCCTTGTCTTTAGGTGCAGGCTGATCTGCTCCAGATGGGCCCTTGTCTTTAGCTGCAGGCTGATCTGCTCCAGATGGGCCCTTGTCTTTAGGTGCAGGCTGATCTGCTCCAGATGGGCCCTTGTCTTTAGCTGCAGGCTGATCTGCTCCAGATGGGCCCTTGTCTTTAGCTGCAGGCTGATCTGCTCCAGATGGGCCCTTGTGTTTAGCTGCAGGCCGATCTGCTCCTGATCGGCCCTTGTCTTTAGCTGCAGGCTGATCTGCTCCTGATCGGCCCTTGTCTTTAGCTGCAGGCTGATCTGCTCCTGATCGGCCCTTGTCTTTAGCTGCAGGCTGATCTGCTCCAGATGGGCCCTTGTCTCTAGCTGCAGGCCGATCTGCTCCTGATCGGCCCTTGTCTTTAGCTGCAGGCTGATCTGCTCCTGATCGGCCCTTGTCTTTAGCTGCAGGCTGATCTGCTCCTGATCGGCCCTTGTCTTTAGCTGCAGGCTGATCTGCTCCAGATGGGCCCTTGTCTTTAGCTGCAGGCTGATCTGCTCCAGATGGGCCCTTGTCTTTAGCTGCAGGCCGATCTGCTCCAGATGGGCCCTTGTCTTTAGCTGCAGGCCGATCTGCTCCAGATGGGCCCTTGTCTTTAGGTGCAGGCTGATCTGCTCCAGATGGGCCCTTGTCTTTAGCTGCAGGCTGATCTGCTCCAGATGGGCCCTTGTCTTTAGCTGCAGGCTGATCTGCTCCAGATGGGCCCTTGTCTTTAGCTGCAGGCCGATCTGCTCCTGATCGGCCCTTGTCTTTAGCTGCAGGCTGATCTGCTCCTGATCGGCCCTTGTCTTTAGCTGCAGGCTGATCTGCTCCTGATCGGCCCTTGTCTTTAGCTGCAGGCTGATCTGCTCCAGATGGGCCCTTGTCTCTAGCTGCAGGCCGATCTGCTCCTGATCGGCCCTTGTCTTTAGCTGCAGGCTGATCTGCTCCTGATCGGCCCTTGTCTTTAGCTGCAGGCCGATCTGCTCCAGATGGGCCCTTGTCTTTAGCTGCAGGCCGATCTGCTCCAGATGGGCCATTGTCTTTAGTTGCAGGCTGATCTGCTCCAGATGGGCCATTGTCTTTAGTTGCAGGCCGATCTGCTCCAGATGGGCCCTTGTCTTTAGCTGCAGGCCGATCTGCTCCAGATGGGCCATTGTCTTTAGTTGCAGGCCGATCTGCTCCAGATAGGCCCTTGTCTTTAGCTGCAGGCCGATCTGCTCCAGATGGGCCATTGTCTTTAGCTGCAGGCCGATCTGCTCCAGATGGGCCCTTGTCTTTAGCTGCAGGCCGATCTGCTCCAGATGGGCCCTTGTCTTTAGGTGCAGGCTGATCTGCTCCAGATGGGCCCTTGTCTTTAGCTGCAGGCTGATCTGCTCCAGATGGGCCCTTGTCTTTAGCTGCAGGCTGATCTGCTCCAGATGGGCCCTTGTCTTTAGCTGCAGGCCGATCTGCTCCTGATCGGCCCTTGTCTTTAGCTGCAGGCTGATCTGCTCCTGATTGGCCCTTGTCTTTAGCTGCAGGCTGATCTGCTCCTGATCGGCCCTTGTCTTTAGCTGCAGGCTGATCTGCTCCAGATGGGCCCTTGTCTCTAGCTGCAGGCCGATCTGCTCCTGATCGGCCCTTGTCTTTAGCTGCAGGCTGATCTGCTCCTGATCGGCCCTTGTCTTTAGCTGCAGGCTGATCTGCTCCTGATCGGCCCTTGTCTTTAGCTGCAGGCCGATCTGCTCCAGATGGGCCCTTGTCTTTAGCTGCAGGCCGATCTGCTCCAGATGGGCCCTTGTCTTTAGGTGCAGGCTGATCTGCTCCAGATGGGCCCTTGTCTTTAGCTGCAGGCTGATCTGCTCCAGATGGGCCCTTGTCTTTAGCTGCAGGCTGATCTGCTCCAGATGGGCCCTTGTCTTTAGCTGCAGGCCGATCTGCTCCTGATCGGCCCTTGTCTTTAGCTGCAGGCTGATCTGCTCCTGATCGGCCCTTGTCTTTAGCTGCAGGCCGATCTGCTCCAGGTGGGCCCTTGTCTTTAGCTGCAGGCCGATCTGCTCCAGATGGGCCCTTGTCTTTAGGTGCAGGCTGATCTGCTCCAGATGGGCCCTTGTCTTTAGCTGTAGGCTGATCTGCTCCAGATGGGCCCTTGTCTTTAGCTGCATGCTGATCTGCTCCAGATGGGCCCTTGTCTTTAGCTGCAGGCCGATCTGCTCCTGATCGGCCCTTGTCTTTAGCTGCAGGCCGATCTGCTCCAGATGGGCCCTTGTCTTTAGCTGCAGGCCGATCTGCTCCAGATGGGCCATTGTCTTTAGTTGCAGGCTGATCTGCTCCAGATGGGCCCTTGTCTTTAGCTGCAGGCCGATCTGCTCCAGATGGGCCATTGTCTTTAGCTGCAGGCCGATCTGCTCCAGATGGGCCCTTGTCTTTAGGTGCAGGCTGATCTGCTCCAGATGGGCCCTTGTCTTTAGCTGTAGGCTGATCTGCTCCAGATGGGCCCTTGTCTTTAGCTGCATGCTGATCTGCTCCTGATCGGCCCTTGTCTTTAGCTGCAGGCTGATCTGCTCCTGATCGGCCCTTGTCTTTAGCTGCAGGCCGATCTGCTCCAGATGGGCCCTTGTCTTTAGCTGCAGGCCGATCTGCTCCAGATGGGCCATTGTCTTTAGTTGCAGGCTGATCTGCTCCAGATGGGCCCTTGTCTTTAGCTGCAGGCCGATCTGCTCCAGATGGGCCATTGTCTTTAGTTGCAGGCTGATCTGCTCCAGATAGGCCCTTGTCTTTAGCTGCAGGCCGATCTGCTCCAGATGGGCTATTGTCTTTAGTTGCAGGCTGATCTGCTCCAGATGGGCCCTTGTCTTTAGTTGCAGGCCGATCTGCTCCAGATGGGCCCTTGTCTTTAGTTGCAGGCTGATCTGCTCCAGATGGGCCCTTGTCTTTAGCTGCAGGCCGATCTGTTCCTGATCGGCCCTTGTCTTTAGCTGCAGGCTGATCTGCTCCAGATCGGCCCTTGTCTTTAGCTGCAGGCCGATCTGCTCCAGATGGGCCCTTGTCTTTAGCTGCAGGCCGATCTGCTCCAGATGGGCCCTTGTCTTTAGGTGCAGGCTGATCTGCTCCAGATGGGCCCTTGTCTTTAGCTGCAGGCTGATCTGCTCCAGATGGGCCCTTGTCTTTAGCTGCAGGCTGATCTGCTCCAGATGGGCCCTTGTCTTTAGCTGCAGGCCGATCTGCTCCTGATCGGCCCTTGTCTTTAGCTGCAGGCTGATCTGCTCCTGATCGGCCCTTGTCTTTAGCTGCAGGCTGATCTGCTCCTGATCGGCCCTTGTCTTTAGCTGCAGGCTGATCTGCTCCAGATGGGCCCTTGTCTCTAGCTGCAGGCCGATCTGCTCCTGATCGGCCCTTGTCTTTAGCTGCAGGCTGATCTGCTCCTGATCGGCCCTTGTCTTTAGCTGCAGGCTGATCTGCTCCTGATCGGCCCTTGTCTTTAGCTGCAGGCCGATCTGCTCCAGATGGGCCCTTGTCTTTAGCTGCAGGCCGATCTGCTCCAGATGGGCCCTTGTCTTTAGGTGCAGGCTGATCTGCTCCAGATGGGCCCTTGTCTTTAGCTGCAGGCTGATCTGCTCCAGATGGGCCCTTGTCTTTAGCTGCAGGCCGATCTGCTCCTGATCGGCCCTTGTCTTTAGCTGCAGGCTGATCTGCTCCTGATCGGCCCTTGTCTTTAGCTGCAGGCCGATCTGCTCCAGATGGGCCCTTGTCTTTAGCTGCAGGCCGATCTGCTCCAGATGGGCCCTTGTCTTTAGGTGCAGGCTGATCTGCTCCAGATGGGCCCTTGTCTTTAGCTGTAGGCTGATCTGCTCCAGATGGGCCCTTGTCTTTAGCTGCATGCTGATCTGCTCCAGATGGGCCCTTGTCTTTAGCTGCAGGCCGATCTGCTCCTGATCGGCCATTGTCTTTAGCTGCAGGCTGATCTGCTCCTCATCGGCCCTTGTCTTTAGCTGCAGGCCGATCTGTTCCTGATCAGCCCTTGTCTTTAGCTGCAGGCTGATCTGCTCCAGATGGGCCCTTGTCTTTAGCTGCAGGCTGATCTGCTCCTGATCGGCCCTTGTCTTTAGCTGCAGGCTGATCTGCTCCAGATGGGCCCTTGTCTTTAGCTGCAGGCCGATCTGCTCCAGATGGGCCCTTGTCTTTAGGTGCAGGCTGATCTGCTCCAGATGGGCCCTTGTCTTTAGGTGCAGGCTGATCTGCTCCAGATGGGCCCTTGTCTTTAGCTGCAGGCCGATCTGCTCCTGATCGGCCCTTGTCTTTAGCTGCAGGCTGATCTGCTCCTGATCGGCCCTTGTCTTTAGCTGCAGGCCGATCTGCTCCTGATCGGCCCTTGTCTTTAGCCACATGCCGATCTGCTGAATATCGGTGTCAAAGGTGCCGGGGAGGCTAATTATGGGTCGGCCACGACATCCATGGAGTTCGTCTATTCAGAAATATGTGGACATTGCTTGGTTTGCGGACGCCTCCTCGTCCATGCCAGAACAAATAAAAATTTTTGCAGCATCAATTTCCCGCGAGGTCTGTTACTTACGGTTGAGTTAGATCGTGGGTCACAAAGTCAGAGCTCTTGAGGAGGAGGTAGATGTCTCGAGGACATGTACATCTCAATGTGTTGTCATGGATAATCCAGGCAGCATCCTGCATACAAACATCCTGCATACAAACATCCTTTAACAAGATTTAACAAGATTGCCATCCCAAACAACAAGTTCCAGATGGCAAGTGGACAAGGAAGTCATTGGCTTATCGAGAGTCCAACAATTTTATCATCTATGTGTAGCCCGCCCTTATCATATATCTGTCAATTCTATATTTAAACATATTCACACTACTAGCATTAACACAATCATTTGGCAGTTTGTTCCATTCATTTATCACCCTCTGTGAGAAAGAGTACTTTCTCATGTCCAACCTACACTGTTCCTTAACTAATGCTGCTTTGTGTCCTCTGGTTCTACTGCCTTCTTTAAGTTTGAAGAACAAATTCCTATCAACATCCTCATAACTGTTCCCTATTTTAAACAATTCTATTTGGTGTCCTCTTAGTCTCCAGTGTTCTCAAACAACATTGTAATAAGCGATTTTTGTAACTAAGGTCTCTCAATTCTGGAATCATTTTAGTTGCTCTTCGTTGTATTCTTTCTAGCTTGTCTATGTCCTTCTTACGATACGGCCTTCATGCTTGTATACAATATTCCAAATGTGGTCTAACTTTTGCTTTGTACAGGGGTACAATTAGCTGTTTCTCCTTATACGTGATAGTTCTCCTAATTAGCCCTAGAATTTGATTTCCTTTCGAAGCAGCAATCCCACTTTGCTCTGAAACTTTCATGTCAGCACTAAATGTTACATCTAAGTCCTTTTCTTTTGTGGTTCTACCTAGTACAGCATCCCCCATTTTATATTCTTCGTCCATGTTTCCATGTCCTATGTCCTTGTTGTGGTGTTGTTATCCTGCATACAAACATCCTACATACAAACATCCTGCATACAAACATCCTGCATACAAACATCCTGCATACAAACATCCTACATACAAACATCCTGCATACAAACATCCTACATACAAACATGCTGCATACAAACATCCTGCATACAAACATCCTGCATACAAACATCCTGCATACAAACATCCTGCATACAAACATCCTACATACAAACATCCTACATACAAACATCCTGCATACAAACATCCTGCATACAAACATCCTGCATACAAACATCCTACATACAAACATCCTGCATACAAACATCCTGCATACAAACATCCTGCATACAAACATCCTACATACAAACATCCTACATACAAACATCCTGCATACAAACATCCTGCATACAAACATCCTGCATACAAACATCCTACATACAAACATCCTGCATACAAACATCCTGCATACAGACATCCTGCATACAAACATCCTGCATACAAACATCCTGCATACAAACATCCTGCATACAAACATCCTGCATACAAACATCCTACATACAAACATCCTACATACAAACATCCTACATACAAACATCCTGCATACAAACATCCTGCATACAGACATCCTGCATACAAACATCCTGCATACAAACATCCTGCATACAGACATCCTGCATACAAACATCCTACATACAAACATCCTGCATACAAACATCCTGCATACAAACATCCTGCATACAAACATCCTACATACAAACATCCTACATACAAACATCCTGCATACAAACATCCTGCATACAGACATCCTGCATACAAACATCCTGCATACAAACATCCTGCATACAGACATCCTGCATACAAACATCCTGCATACAAACATCCTGCATACAAACATCCTGCATACAAACATCCTACATACAAACATCCTGCATACAAACATCCTGCATACAAACATCCTGCATACAAACATCCTGCATACAAACATCCTGCATACAGACATCCTGCATACAAACATCCTGCATACAAACATTAAAAATAACCAAAACACTCAGAAAAGTATTCATTTCTTCATGAAAATATATTTTGCCAAACAAACATTTTCTTAATTAATACATCATTTATTACCAGTGTTACCATTCTTACATTCCTATTTTCATTCACAAAACTAATCAAAGTGTTTCTGAACAACTTGTTACCTTTGGCGAGCTCCAGTTTAGTTTTGGAAACACTTTGCCACCAAGCTTCGTGATAGCCGACTTTATCTGTCCTTCGAACTGGGGAAAGCTGGGAGCCTAAAAATAATAAATTGTTATTGAAAAACAATTTATAAATTGTAACTTCTACAATCATTGCTGAGGTGTCATTATTTTGACTACTTAGATCTTGGGGGTCCACAAATACAAGTGAAGTAGTCTCCCCAGACCTGTGGTGGTGTTGTTATTGTGACTACTTAGATATTGAGGGTCCACAAGTACAAATGAAGTAGTTCCCCAGATCTGTGGTGGTGTTGTTATTGTGACTACCGGTACTTAGATATTGAGGGTCCACAAGTACAAATGAAGTAGTCCCCCCAGATCTGTGGTGGTGTTGTTATTGTGACTACTTAGATTTTGAGGGTCCACAAGTACAAATGAAGTGGTGTTGTTATTGTGACTACTTAGATATTGAGGGTCCACAAGTACAAATGAAGTAGTTCCCCAGATCTGTGGTGGTGTTGTTATTGTGACTACCGGTACTTAGATATTGAGGGTCCACAAGTACAATTGAAGTAGTCCCCCCAGATCTGTGGTGGTGTTGTTATTGTGACTACTTAGATTTTGAGGGTCCACAAGTACAAATGAAGTGGTGTTGTTATTGTGACTACTTAGATATTGAGGGTCCACAAGTACAAATGAAGTAGTCCCCCCAGATATGTGGTGGTGTTGTTATTGTAACTACTTAGATATTGAGGGTCCACAAGTACAAATGAAGTAGTTCCCCAGACCTGTTGTGGTGTTGTTATTGTAACTACTTAGATATTGAGGGTCCACAAGTACAATGAAGTAGTCCCCCCAGATCTGTGGTGGTGTTGTTATTGTAACTACTTGGATATTGAGGGTCCACAAGTACAAATGAAGTAGTCCCCCCAGATCTGTGGTGGTGTTGTTATTGTAACTACTTAGATATTGAGAGTCCCCCAGACCTGTGGTGGTGTTGTTATTGTAACTACTTAGATATTGAGAGTCCCCCAGACCTGTGGTGGTGTTGTTATTGTAACTACTTAGATATTGAGGGTCCACAAGTACAAATGAAGTAGTTCCCCAGACCTGTTGTGGTGTTGTTATTGTAACTACTTAGATATTGAGGGTCCACAAGTACAATGAAGTAGTCCCCCCAGATCTGTGGTGGTGTTATTATTGTAACTACTTAGATATTGAGGGTCCACAAGTACAAATGAAGTAGTTCCCCCAGATCTGTGGTGGTGTTGTTATTGTAACTACTTAGATATTGAGGGTCCACAAGTACAAATGAAGTAGTCCCCCCAGATCTGTGGTGGTGTTGTTATTGTAACTACTTAGATATTGAGAGTCCCCCAGACCTGTGGTGGTGTTGTTATTGTAACTACTTAGATATTGAGAGTCCCCCAGACCTGTGGTGGTGTTGTTATTGTAACTACTTAGATATTGAGGGTCCACAAGTACAAATGAAGTAGTCCCCCCAGATCTGTGGTGGTGTTGTTATTGTAACTACTTAGATATTGAGAGTCCCCCAGACCTGTGGTGGTGTTGTTATTGTAACTACTTAGATATTGAGAGTCCCCCAGACCTGTGGTGGTGTTGTTATTGTGACTACTTAGATATTGAGGGTCCACAAGTACAAATGAAGTAGTCCCCCAGATCTGCCAGATACAATGTAAAAGTTCATAAAGAACATAATCACAGTGTTGAGGACATAATATTGAAATAGTTGGTAATGCACTGAATTAACATGAACCTAATAAAACATATGCATGATCAGTCACTGTGAACACCCAATATTACACTCCACTAAACATGGACTATGATGGGAAAAGTTCCATGAATTCCATCACGTTATATAAACATACTAAATAAACTAGTCACAAACACTGCAATTATTTCTTGATCACAAACATTAGTGCTAATTATAACAAGTTTGTGCAAGATAGTTTGCTAACTTTCTTTTGATTACATACTTACTTTAGCGACTCTCGTATCATTATCCCAGGCAACCTGCAGAAAATAACAGGAAAGTAGAATGCGTGTTCACCACATCAAGTGGAAAGAACACATTCTGCCATTGCCTGCAATTTCACAGCAAAAAATTTAATACATTAACGATAATAAGATTTTATTTCAGACCACTGGTACATCCATAGAAAATATATATATAAATAATGTTTTATTTATATATTTACTTTTTTTATTATTTACAGTACAATATCTTGGTTATACTCAAACATAAAGCTGATGATGCAGGTCCGTATTAAAAGTATGCCATAAAATGTCAATTATTTTATCTGACTTTTCAGCATATAACATTCATACAGTGATATATACACTAGTTAATTATTTTCTAAAGGTAGAAATAGCTAAAACTGCTAAACCATATTGCTGTGTAAGAGAAACCTTACTTCATCATCGCTGTCACCTTCAAAGTCAGTTCTGTCAAAGGTCTCCTCACAACTGTCAGGCAGAACAAGGCCATCAGCATGCAGGTAGTCTATGAACTCTTGTGGCAAATCTATAATGTGACTACAACAAAACAAACAGCTTAGCAATGATTGTTGTTTTCCAACAATACACTCACCTGCATACACATCAGGTTAAAATAAAAAATTGGTTATTCTGTTATTTTGGCAGAGATTTTGTTATGATCAAAAAGTTATAGGCCTCCCAGAATCAAGTTGTTTAACCTCTTAACGTAACATTTTCTAGACGTACACATTATCTGTTAGTAGCAGTAACATAGACGTACACATTATCTGTTAGTAGCAGTAACATAGACGTACACATTATCTGTTAGTAGCAGTAACATAGACGTACACATTATCTGTTAGTAGCAGTAACATAGACGTACACATTATCTGTTAGTAGCAGTAACATAGACGTACACATTATCTGTTAGTAGCAGTAACATAGACGTACACATTATCTGTTAGTAGCAGTAACATAGACGTACACATTATCTGTTAGTAGCAGTAACATAGACTTACACATTATCTGTTAGTAGCAGTAACATAGACGTACACATTATCTGTTAGTAGCAGTAACATAGACGTACACATTATCTGTTAGTAGCAGTAACATAGACGTACACATTATCTGTTAGTAGCAGTAACATAGACGTACACATTATCTGTTAGTAGCAGTAACATAGACGTACACATTATCTGTTAGTAGCAGTAACATAGACGTACACATTATCTGTTAGTAGCAGTAACATAGACGTACACATTATCTGTTAGTAGCAGTAACATAGACGTACACATTATCTGTTAGTAGCAGTAACATAGACGTACACATTATCTGTTAGTAGCAGTAAGAAACAAACATGGCATAATATGAACCAACAAACACCCCACCCGTGGCGCCACATAGGACATCAGTGTTTCATACTATGGTTTCTAGGTTTCATGTAATGGTTTCTCGGTTTCATATAATGGTTTCTATGTTTCATATTATGGTTTCTAGGTTTCATATAATGGTTTCTCGGTTTCATATATATGGTTTCTAGATTTCATATAATGGTTTACAGGTTTCATATTATAGTTTCTAGGTTTCATATTATGGCTTCTAGGTTTCATATTCTGATTTCTGGATTTCACATTATGCTTTGTGCACAACGAAAGTATCACAATGCAATTTGGAACGTAGCATGATAGAATTTAGGGCTCAAAATAATCATTCCATAGGCATAAGATTAGGAAAACAGGTAGTTCTGGTTCCAGTTAAAGCCCTCTAGGTCAAAAGCCCCTCGGTCAAAAGCCCTCACCCCTTATAGTCCAGCAGAAGTGGGTGAAATGTGGATTTGGGGTCTATAGTTTTTTCCTGCTGATCATACATACAATTATTGTTGGAATTTTACAATTATTCTAAATGCCATTTAGTTGTTGGGGGCTCAATCGATGCCTGTAACAAATGATTGGTAATTTTTTTATTTGCATAAATCCAATATGGACACCTCCATATTAGTATTTTGATGATATATCCAATTATAGTTGGAATTTCACAATTGTACGAGGTACACATCTCCTTTACGCAGTAGCCTTTCGATGTGGCCTCTGAAATTGTTCACAAACTCCTCCTTCACAGTCCTACCTGTTGGCCAATGAACCACCCAGAGCAGGGCTGAACCATCGATGACAGTGACGTCTGTATTTGATGCATGTCTTGCTGACACTTCAACTTGAAGTTGTTTCTTTACGACAGATTTGGCTTTCCTTATTTCCCCAACCTCTGTGAACAATGATGTGGGAATGGGTGCCAACTCATGTGGGAATGGGTGCCAACCCGCACATGTTGCTTTGTCACTGTCATCGTTGTTACTTTCTTCGGTATTGTGTCGTAGAAACCTGTGGGCCGCATACTTTCAAATTCTTGCACACTGAACTCTTCTGAGTTCAATAGCGTTGTGTACATGGACTGATGACGGGCCCAATCTTCCACTAACAATGTTCACTATATCATCGGGGTGTTTCAAGAAGATCGATGCATATCTCAAGTTTGTTTCGTAGTCCCTCTCTATCGTGTGCATCATTTGCGATCCTTGTGTTACTTTCCTCTTTGTGCTTCGAATGCACATCACCATCCGCCATGTCAGGTTTGACTCCAGATGGCTGCCTATATGAAGACTCAAGGCCCACGTTTTCAATGTTTCAGGCTTGAGTGTGAGACCGATGATACAACCGTGACCATGGCCATATCTCATGAAAGTAGTTTCTATGCACATATCACTCTAGATTCCACTCCATATGCCAGATGCCTGTCACTTGCCCTTCATAAAATATCCAAGCACATTGGCAGGGAGGGATTGCATGGATTGGAGGTAGAAAAAGCCATACCGTGCATAATGAACATGACCTGCTGCGAACAAGTACGGCATCATCAAACTGAAGGCTTCAAGATGGAGCAACCAGTCTCCTCCTCTCTCTGCCCTGATAAACATCATCATAGTGAATACTGGCTTGATTAGCATATCGACTCAGAGCTTTGTTGTTTTGCACCTACCAGCCAGGTCTTCCAGCACAATCATGAACTCTTCTTTGCATGAAACTGGGGTACTTTGCATTACTTATCTTAGTATCTCCTCTGCAACCATGCGTATGGCTCTCACATTCTGAGGAAACTTTTTACCAGTCAACATCTTCGGTACTCCTCCAAATACTGCACTCATAACTTCAGCAAGCCCACTTTCTGCCGTCAAAGAACCAATTGAGCTCACAGAGCTCACCAGCGAGTGCATACCTCCTAGTTGCATGATGACATTGGGGAACTGATCTGGATATGCCCAGATCAGATAGAGTGCCACTCGATAAAGATCAGATAGAGTGCCACTCGATAAAGCTGTAAGTCACAAGTGAACACCACAAACTCTTGGCCCGTTTCGTGTGTGAGTTGCTGTGCTCGTGTCAATGCCGTCATCGTAGTGTCCGGGTCAGAGGGAGTCGTCAATTAGGGGCGCATATGCAGCACTGGTTTTTGGTTTGGGAGTGTGGCCTTGGTCGCGTCTGATGTGTTGTACCCATTGAATTCAGGACATCCATGTTTCTTAGGTACATCTTGCAGAAAAACAAAGTCTGTCTCGTCTGCCCTCCTTGTTGCTATAGATTTATGGGCGAGTACCTCTAGAGGCAGCACTGGCTTGAATGTAGCCATCATGGGCAGTTCTGGCTTCTTGGGACCATTGAATCTTTGAATGATTAATTCATACTCAATTGGCACATGCATGTCATGCTTTCTGACCTGTCTGATTGTCTGTTGCACTGATATGGTGGCGGCCATGTTGGATTTATGCAAATTAAAAAATTACCAATCATTTGTTACAGGCATCAATGCCTCGAGCCCCCAACCACTAAATGGGATTTAGAATAATTGTGAAATTCCAACTATAATTGGATATATCATCAAAATACTGATTATGGAGTTAGCCATATTGGATTTACACAAATTAAAAAACTTGCCCACGGGTGACAAAGTGTCACCCAGTATTTTCTGACAATATACACCCTAGTTGTGTTAAATCAGCCTAAATTTTGGACTTGTCTGCCGGACTATTACTTTGAAAGCCCTCACATTTAGATTTTTTATGGAACCAAGTGAAATGTATTAATGTGATCTGAAGCAAGTCCTGACTGGCATTGGATAATGTATAAGATGGAAGTGAATCTCTATAGGGCTTTTGACCCAAAGGTAAAATATTCAAAACATATATATAAAATGTGACGGCTTTTGAACCAGAGGGCTTTTAATCTAGGGGCTTTTGACCAAAGGGGCTTCTGACCTAGGGGCTTTTGACCTAGAGGGTTTTGGCCATATCCCCATCAAATATTCTGCCATGAAAGTGACTACTACAAATAGATTTACCCTCCCCCAGCAAATGAACCAGTAGATGACGATCTCACAGCCAGCTGTGTGATTTGTAAAAGAAGTCAACAGTGACAAATGTAAAGTGGCTGCAATATCAGCCATTGCAACGGATGTAGAAATAAAGCAAAGATGCATCGCATTTCTAGAAAAAATTCAAAAATCAGCTTGAGCAAGTAGAGAAGCAAATGGAAATAAAAGCCAACAAAGTGATGGTCAATCAATTAGCAGTGGAAACAAGAAGTTTAGAGGGCAAAGTAACCAGTCTAGCAATGGACATGTCGGTAATAAACCAACAAATTGACATGGCCAGGGATGAATCCTAGAAAAAAGCAAAAAATATAGTGGTAAGAGGCCTACCAGAAAACAAGAAAAAGGAGGACCAAGATCTAGCCAGGGATGTTCTAAGACATAAGATGTCACAGATCGAAATTACAAGCACAATGAGACTCGGTAGAAAAGAAGGTGAACCAAAAATTAGACCACTGAGGGTTACACTAAAAAACCAAGAATCAAAGAATGAAATACCAAGAAAATCTGCAAAAGAGAGAGAGGTCAAAACAGAATTGTACAATCCAAAAACAGTCTTCATCATCCCAGACCAAACCAAACTAGAAAGGGAAGCTGATATAGCTTTGCAGGCTCAGTTAAAAGAAACAAGAGCAAAACACAAGCAGCAGGTTCAAAATCAGAGCTGGTCAGATTGTGAGTATCTCACCAAACCTAACCTGGTAAACCAAAACCAGGCACATACACAGTGGAAGACAGGGGAGGAGTACTACACACCAGACACATACAGAGTGGAAGACAGGGGAGGAGTACTACACACCAGACACATACAGAGTGGAAGACAGGGGAGGAGTACTACACACCAGACACATACAGAGTGGAAGACAGGGGAGGAGTACTACACACCAGACACATACACAGTGGAAGACAGGGGAGGAGTACTACACACCAGACACATACAGAGTGGAAGACAGGGGAGGAGTACTACACACCAGACACATACACAGTGGAAGACAGGGGAGGAGTACTACACACCAGACACATACATGGTGGAAGACAGGGGAGGAGTACTACACACCAGACACATACAGAGTGGAAGACAGGGGAGGAGTACTACACACCAGACACATACACAGTGGAAGACAGGGGAGGAGTACTACACACCAGACACATACAGAGTGGAAGACAGGGGAGGAGTACTACACACCAGACACATACACAGTGGAAGACAGGGGAGGAGTACTACACACCAGACACATACAGAGTGGAAGACAGGGGAGGAGTACTACACACCAGACACATACACGGTGGAAGACAGGGGAGGAGTACTACACACCAGACACATACAGAGTGGAAGACAGGGGAGGAGTACTACACACCAGACACATACACAGTGGAAGACAGGGGAGGAGTACTACACACCAGACACATACACAGTGGAAGACAGGGGAGGAGTACTACACACCAGACACATACACAGTGGAAGACAGGGGAGGAGTACTACACACCAGACACATACACGGTGGAAGACAGGGAGGAGTACTACACACCAGACACATACACAGTGGAAGACTGGGAGGAGTACTACACACCAGACACATACACGGTGGAAGACAGGGAGGAGTACTACACACCAGACACATACAGAGTGGAGGAGTACTACACACCAGACACATACACGGTGGAAGACAGGGGAGGAGTACTACACACCAGACACATACACGGTGGAAGACAGGGGAGGAGTTCTACACACCAGACACATACACAGTGGAAGACAGGGGAGGAGTACTACACACCAGACACATACACAGTGGAAGACAGGGAGGAGTACTACACACCAGACACATACACGGTGGAAGACAGGGGAGGAGTACTACACACCAGACACATACACAGTGGAAGACAGGGGAGGAGTACTACACACCAGACACATACACAGTGGAAGACAGGGGAGGAGTACTACACACCAGACACATACACAGTGAAAGACAGGGGAGGAGTACTACACATCAGACACATACACAGTGGAAGACAGGGGAGGAGTACTACACACCAGACACATACACAGTGAAAGACAGGGGAGGAGTACTACACATCAGACACATACACAGTGGAAGACAGGGAGGAGTACTACACACCCGACACATACACGGTGGAAGACAGGGGAGGAGTACTACACACCAGACACATACACGGTGGAAGACAGGGGAGGAGTTCTACACACCAGACACATACACAGTGGAAGACAGGGGAGGAGTACTACACACCAGACACATACACAGTGGAAGACAGGGAGGAGTACTACACACCAGACACATACACGGTGGAAGACAGGGGAGGAGTACTACACACCAGACACATACACAGTGGAAGACAGGGGAGGAGTACTACACACCAGACACATACACAGTGGAAGACAGGGGAGGAGTACTACACACCAGACACATACACAGTGAAAGACAGGGGAGGAGTACTACACATCAGACACATACACAGTGGAAGACAGGGGAGGAGTACTACACACCAGACACATACACAGTGGAAGACAGGGGAGGAGTACTACACACCAGACACATACACAGTGGAAGACAGGGGTGGAGTACTACACACCAGACACATACACAGTGAAAGACAGGGGAGGAGTACTACACACCAGACACATACATGGTGGAAGACAGGGGAGGAGTACTACACACCAGACACGTACACAGTGGAAGACAGGGAGGAGTACTACACACCAGACACATACACAGTGGAAGACAGGGAGGAGTACTACACACCAGGCACATACACAGTGGAAGACAGGGGAGGAGTACTACACACCAGACACATACACAGTGGAAGACAGGGGAGGAGTACTACACACCAGACACATACACAGTGGAAGACAGGGGAGGAGTACTACACACCAGACACATACACGGTGGAAGACAGGGAGGAGTACTACACACCAGACACATACACAGTGGAAGACTGGGAGGAGTACTACACACCAGACACATACACAGTGGAAGACGGAGGAGTACTACACACCAGACACATACAGAGTGGAGGAGTACTACACACCAGACACATACACGGTGGAAGACAGGGGAGGAGTACTACACACCAGACACATACACGGTGGAAGACAGGGGAGGAGTTCTACACACCAGACACATACACAGTGGAAGACAGGGGAGGAGTACTACACACCAGACACATACACAGTGGAAGACAGGGAGGAGTACTACACACCAGACACATACACGGTGGAAGACAGGGGAGGAGTACTACACACCAGACACATACACAGTGGAAGACAGGGGAGGAGTACTACACACCAGGCACATACAGAGTGGAAGACAGGGGAGGAGTACTACACACCAGACACATACAGAGTGGAAGACAGGGGAGGAGTACTACACACCAGACACATACACAGTGGAAGACAGGGGAGGAGTACTACACACCAGACACATACACAGTGGAAGACAGGGGAGGAGTACTACACACCAGACACATACACAGTGGAAGACAGGGGAGGAGTACTACACACCAGACACATACACAGTGGAAGACAGGGGAGGAGTACTACACACCAGACACATACACAGTGGAAGACAGGGGAGGAGTACTACACACCAGACACATACACAGTGGAAGACAGGGGAGGAGTACTACACACCAGACACATACACAGTGGAAGACAGGGGAGGAGTACTACACACCAGACACATACACAGTGGAAGACAGGGGAGGAGTACTACACACCAGACACATACAGAGTGGAAGACAGGGGAGGAGTACTACACACCAGACACATACACAGTGGAAGACAGGGGAGGAGTACTACACACCAGACACATACACAGTGGAAGACAGGGGAGGAGTACTACACACCAGACACATACACAGTGGAAGACAGGGGAGGAGTACTACACACCAGACACATACACAGTGGAAGACAGGGGAGGAGTACTACACACCAGACACATACACAGTGGAAGACAGGGGAGGAGTACTACACACCAGACACATACACAGTGGAAGACAGGGGAGGAGTACTACACACCAGACACATACACAGTGGAAGACAGGGAGGAGTACTACACACCAGACACATACACAGTGGAAGACAGGGGAGGAGTACTACACACCAGACACATACACAGTGAAAGACAGGGGAGGAGTACTACACATCAGACACATACACAGTGGAAGACAGGGGAGGAGTACTACACACCAGACACATACACAGTGAAAGACAGGGGAGGAGTACTACACATCAGACACATACACAGTGGAAGACAGGGAGGAGTACTACACACCAGACACATACACAGTGGAGGAGTACTACACACCCGACACATACACGGTGGAAGACAGGGGAGGAGTACTACACACCAGACACATACACGGTGGAAGACAGGGGAGGAGTTCTACACACCAGACACATACACAGTGGAAGACAGGGGAGGAGTACTACACACCAGACACATACACAGTGGAAGACAGGGAGGAGTACTACACACCAGACACATACACGGTGGAAGACAGGGGAGGAGTACTACACACCAGACACATACACAGTGGAAGACAGGGGAGGAGTACTACACACCAGACACATACACAGTGGAAGACAGGGGAGGAGTACTACACACCAGACACATACACAGTGAAAGACAGGGGAGGAGTACTACACATCAGACACATACACAGTGGAAGACAGGGGAGGAGTACTACACACCAGACACATACACAGTGGAAGACAGGGGAGGAGTACTACACACCAGACACATACACAGTGGAAGACAGGGGTGGAGTACTACACACCAGACACATACACAGTGAAAGACAGGGGAGGAGTACTACACACCAGACACATACACGGTGGAAGACAGGGGAGGAGTACTACACACCAGACACGTACACAGTGGAAGACAGGGAGGAGTACTACACACCAGACACATACACAGTGGAAGACAGGGAGGAGTACTACACACCAGGCACATACACAGTGGAAGACAGGGGAGGAGTACTACACACCAGACACATACACACTGGAAGACAGGGGAGGAGTACTACACACCAGACACATACACATTGGAAGACAGGGGAGCAGTACTACACACCAGGCACATACATAGTGGAAGACAGGGGAGGAGTACTACACACCAGACACATACACAGTGGAAGACAGGGAGGAGTACTACACACCAGACCCATACACAGTGGAAGACAGGGGAGGAGTACTACACACCAGACCCATACACAGTGGAAGACAGGGGAGGAGTACTACACACCAGACACATACACAGTGGAAGACAGGGGAGGAGTACTACACACCAGACACATACACAGTGGAAGACAGGGGAGGAGTACTACACACCAGACACATACACAGTGAAAGACAGGGGAGGAGTACTACACATCAGACACATACACAGTGGAAGACAGTGGAGGAGTACTACACACCAGACACATACACAGTGGAAGACAGGGGAGGAGTACTACACACCAGACACATATACAGTGGAAGACAGGGGAGGAGTACTACACACCAGACACATACACAGTGGAAGACAGGGAGGAGTACTACACACCAGACACATACACAGTGGAAGACTGGGAGGAGTACTACACACCAGACACATACACAGTGGAAGACAGGGAGGAGTACTACACACCAGACACATACAGAGTGGAGGAGTACTACACACCAGACACATACACGGTGGAAGACAGGGGAGGAGTACTACACACCAGACACATACACGGTGGAAGACAGGGGAGGAGTTCTACACACCAGACACATACACAGTGGAAGACAGGGGAGGAGTACTACACACCAGACACATACACAGTGGAAGACAGGGAGGAGTACTACACACCAGACACATACACGGTGGAAGACAGGGGAGGAGTACTACACACCAGACACATACACAGTGGAAGACAGGGGAGGAGTACTACACACCAGACACATACACAGTGGAAGACAGGGGAGGAGTACTACACACCAAACACATACACAGTGAAAGACAGGGGAGGAGTACTACACATCAGACACATACACAGTGGAAGACAGGGGAGGAGTACTACACACCAGACACATACACAGTGAAAGACAGGGGAGGAGTACTACACATCAGACACATACACAGTGGAAGACAGGGAGGAGTACTACACACCAGACACATACACAGTGGAGGAGTACTACACACCCGACACATACACGGTGGAAGACAGGGGAGGAGTACTACACACCAGACACATACACGGTGGAAGACAGGGGAGGAGTTCTACACACCAGACACATACACAGTGGAAGACAGGGGAGGAGTACTACACACCAGACACATACACAGTGGAAGACAGGGAGGAGTACTACACACCAGACACATACACGGTGGAAGACAGGGGAGGAGTACTACACACCAGACACATACACAGTGGAAGACAGGGGAGGAGTACTACACACCAGACACATACACAGTGGAAGACAGGGGAGGAGTACTACACACCAGACACATACACAGTGAAAGACAGGGGAGGAGTACTACACATCAGACACATACACAGTGGAAGACAGGGGAGGAGTACTACACACCAGACACATACACAGTGGAAGACAGGGGAGGAGTACTACACACCAGACACATACACAGTGGAAGACAGGGGTGGAGTACTACACACCAGACACATACACAGTGAAAGACAGGGGAGGAGTACTACACACCAGACACATACACGGTGGAAGACAGGGGAGGAGTACTACACACCAGACACGTACACAGTGGAAGACAGGGAGGAGTACTACACACCAGACACATACACAGTGGAAGACAGGGAGGAGTACTACACACCAGGCACATACACAGTGGAAGACGGGAGGAGTACTACACACCAGACACATACACAGTGGAAGACAGGGGAGGAGTACTACACACCAGACACATACACAGTGGAAGACAGGGGAGGAGTACTACACACCAGACACATACACGGTGGAAGACAGGGAGGAGTACTACACACCAGACACATACACAGTGGAAGACTGGGAGGAGTACTACACACCAGACACATACACAGTGGAAGACAGGGAGGAGTACTACACACCAGACACATACAGAGTGGAGGAGTACTACACACCAGACACATACACGGTGGAAGACAGGGGAGGAGTACTACACACCAGACACATACACGGTGGAAGACAGGGGAGGAGTTCTACACACCAGACACATACACAGTGGAAGACAGGGGAGGAGTACTACACACCAGACACATACACAGTGGAAGACAGGGAGGAGTACTACACACCAGACACATACACGGTGGAAGACAGGGGAGGAGTACTACACACCAGACACATACACAGTGGAAGACAGGGGAGGAGTACTACACACCAGACACATACACAGTGGAAGACAGGGGAGGAGTACTACACACCAGACACATACACAGTGAAAGACAGGGGAGGAGTACTACACATCAGACACATACACAGTGGAAGACAGGGGAGGAGTACTACACACCAGACACATACACAGTGAAAGACAGGGGAGGAGTACTACACATCAGACACATACACAGTGGAAGACAGGGAGGAGTACTACACACCAGACACATACACAGTGGAGGAGTACTACACACCCGACACATACACGGTGGAAGACAGGGGAGGAGTACTACACACCAGACACATACACGGTGGAAGACAGGGGAGGAGTTCTACACACCAGACACATACACAGTGGAAGACAGGGGAGGAGTACTACACACCAGACACATACACAGTGGAAGACAGGGAGGAGTACTACACACCAGACACATACACGGTGGAAGACAGGGGAGGAGTACTACACACCAGACACATACACAGTGGAAGACAGGGGAGGAGTACTACACACCAGACACATACACAGTGGAAGACAGGGGAGGAGTACTACACAGCAGACACATACACAGTGAAAGACAGGGGAGGAGTACTACACATCAGACACATACACAGTGGAAGACAGGGGAGGAGTACTACACACCAGACACATACACAGTGGAAGACAGGGGAGGAGTACTACACACCAGACACATACACAGTGGAAGACAGGGGTGGAGTACTACACACCAGACACATACACAGTGAAAGACAGGGGAGGAGTACTACACACCAGACACATACACGGTGGAAGACAGGGGAGGAGTACTACACACCAGACACGTACACAGTGGAAGACAGGGAGGAGTACTACACACCAGACACATACACAGTGGAAGACAGGGAGGAGTACTACACACCAGGCACATACACAGTGGAAGACAGGGGAGGAGTACTACACACCAGACACATACACACTGGAAGACAGGGGAGGAGTACTACACACCAGACACATACACATTGGAAGACAGGGGAGCAGTACTACACACCAGGCACATACATAGTGGAAGACAGGGGAGGAGTACTACACACCAGACACATACACAGTGGAAGACAGGGAGGAGTACTACACACCAGACCCATACACAGTGGAAGACAGGGGAGGAGTACTACACACCAGACCCATACACAGTGGAAGACAGGGGAGGAGTACTACACACCAGACACATACACAGTGGAAGACAGGGGAGGAGTACTACACACCAGACACATACACAGTGGAAGACAGGGGAGGAGTACTACACACCAGACACATACACAGTGAAAGACAGGGGAGGAGTACTACACATCAGACACATACACAGTGGAAGACAGTGGAGGAGTACTACACACCAGACACATACACAGTGGAAGACAGGGGAGGAGTACTACACACCAGACACATATACAGTGGAAGACAGGGGAGGAGTACTACACACCAGACACATACACAGTGGAAGACAGGGAGGAGTACTACACACCAGACACATACACAGTGGAAGACAGGGAGGAGTACTACACACCAGACACATACACACTGGAAGACAGGGGAGGAGTACTACACACCAGACACATACACATTGGAAGACAGGGGAGCAGTACTACACACCAGGCACATACATAGTGGAAGACAGGGGAGGAGTACTACACACCAGACACATACACAGTGGAAGACAGGGAGGAGTACTACACACCAGACCCATACACAGTGGAAGACAGGGGAGGAGTACTACACACCAGACCCATACACAGTGGAAGACAGGGGAGGAGTACTACACACCAGACACATACACAGTGGAAGACAGGGGAGGAGTACTACACACCAGACACATACACAGTGGAAGACAGGGAGGAGTACTACACACCAGACACATACACAGTGGAAGACAGGGGAGGAGTACTACACACCAGACACATACACAGTGGAAGACAGGGGAGGAGTACTACACACCAGACACATACACAGTGGAAGACAGGGAGGAGTACTACACACCAGACACATACACAGTGGAAGACAGGGGAGGAGTACTACACACCAGACACATACACAGTGGAAGACAGGGAGGAGTACTACACACCAGACACATACACAGTGGAAGACAGGGAGGAGTACTACACACCAGACCCATACACAGTGGAAGACAGGGGAGGAGTACTACACACCAGACACATACACAGTGGAAGACAGGGGAGGAGTACTACACACCAGACACATACACAGTGGAAGACAGGGGAGGAGTACTACACACCAGACACATACACAGTGGAAGACAGGGGAGGAGTACTACACACCAGACACATATACGGTGGAAGACAGGGGAGGAGTACTACACACCAGACACATACACAGTGGAAGACAGGGGAGGAGTACTACACACCAGACACATACACGGTGGAAGACAGGGGAGGAGTACTACACACCAGACACATACACAGTGGAAGACAGGGGAGGAGTACTACACACCAGACACATACACAGTGGAAGACAGGGGAGGAGTACTACACACCAGACACATACACAGTGAAAGACAGGGGAGGAGTACTACACATCAGACACATACACAGTGGAAGACAGGGGAGGAGTACTACACACCAGACACATACACAGTGGAAGACAGGGGAGGAGTACTACACACCAGACACATACACAGTGGAAGACAGGGGTGGAGTACTACACACCAGACACATACACAGTGAAAGACAGGGGAGGAGTACTACACACCAGACACATACACGGTGGAAGACAGGGGAGGAGTACTACACACCAGACACGTACACAGTGGAAGACAGGGAGGAGTACTACACACCAGACACATACACAGTGGAAGACAGGGAGGAGTACTACACACCAGGCACATACACAGTGGAAGACAGGGGAGGAGTACTACACACCAGACACATACACACTGGAAGACAGGGGAGGAGTACTACACACCAGACACATACACATTGGAAGACAGGGGAGCAGTACTACACACCAGGCACATACATAGTGGAAGACAGGGGAGGAGTACTACACACCAGACACATACACAGTGGAAGACAGGGAGGAGTACTACACACCAGACCCATACACAGTGGAAGACAGGGGAGGAGTACTACACACCAGACCCATACACAGTGGAAGACAGGGGAGGAGTACTACACACCAGACACATACACAGTGGAAGACAGGGGAGGAGTACTACACACCAGACACATATACAGTGGAAGACAGGGGAGGAGTACTACACACCAGACACATACACAGTGGAAGACTGGGAGGAGTACTACACACCAGGCACATACACGGTGGAAGACAGGGGAGGAGTAGTACACACCAGGCACATACACAGTGGAAGACAGGGGAGGAGTACTACACACCAGACACATACACAGTGGAAGACAGGGGAGGAGTACTACACACCAGGCACATACACAGTGGAAGACAGGGAGGAGTACTACACACCAGACACATACACAGTGGAAGACAGGGAGGAGTACTACACACCAGACACATACACAGTGGAAGACAGGGGAGGAGTACTACACACCAGACACATACACAGTGGAAGACAGGGGAGGAGTACTACACACCAGGCACATACACAGTGGAAGACAGGGGAGGAGTACTACACACCAGGCACATACACAGTGGAAGACAGGGAGGAGTACTACACACCAGACACATACACAGTGGAAGACAGGGGAGGAGTACTACACACCAGACACATACACAGTGGAAGACAGGGGAGGAGTACTACACACCAGGCACATACACAGTGGAAGACAGGGGAGGAGTACTACACACCAGACACATACACAGTTGAAGACAGGGGAGGAGTACTTCACACCAGGCACATACACATTGGAAGGCAGGGGAGGAGTACTACACACCAGACACATACACAGTGGAAGACAGGGGAGGAGTACTACACACCAGACACATACACAGTGGAAGACAGGGAGGAGTACTACACACCAGACCCATACACAGTGGAAGACAGGGGAGGAGTACTACACACCAGACCCATACACAGTGGAAGACAGGGGAGGAGTACTACACACCAGACACATACACAGTGGAAGACAGGGGAGGAGTACTACACACCAGACACATACACAGTGGAAGACAGGGAGGAGTACTACACACCAGACACATACACAGTGGAAGACAGGGGAGGAGTACTACACACCAGACACATACACAGTGGAAGACAGGGGAGGAGTACTACACACCAGACACATACACAGTGGAAGACAGGGAGGAGTACTACACACCAGACACATACACAGTGGAAGACAGGGGAGGAGTACTACACACCAGACACATACACAGTGGAAGACAGGGAGGAGTACTACACACCAGACACATACACAGTGGAAGACAGGGAGGAGTACTACACACCAGACCCATACACAGTGGAAGACAGGGGAGGAGTACTACACACCAGACACATACACAGTGGAAGACAGGGGAGGAGTACTACACACCAGACACATACACAGTGGAAGACAGGGGAGGAGTACTACACACCAGACACATACACAGTGGAAGACAGGGGAGGAGTACTACACACCAGACACATATACAGTGGAAGACAGGGGAGGAGTACTACACACCAGACACATACACAGTGGAAGACTGGGAGGAGTACTACACACCAGGCACATACACGGTGGAAGACAGGGGAGGAGTAGTACACACCAGGCACATACACAGTGGAAGACAGGGGAGGAGTACTACACACCAGACACATACACAGTGGAAGACAGGGGAGGAGTACTACACACCAGGCACATACACAGTGGAAGACAGGGAGGAGTACTACACACCAGACACATACACAGTGGAAGACAGGGAGGAGTACTACACACCAGACACATACACAGTGGAAGACAGGGGAGGAGTACTACACACCAGACACATACACAGTGGAAGACAGGGGAGGAGTACTACACACCAGGCACATACACAGTGGAAGACAGGGGAGGAGTACTACACACCAGGCACATACACAGTGGAAGACAGGGAGGAGTACTACACACCAGACACATACACAGTGGAAGACAGGGGAGGAGTACTACACACCAGACACATACACAGTGGAAGACAGGGGAGGAGTACTACACACCAGGCACATACACAGTGGAAGACAGGGGAGGAGTACTACACACCAGACACATACACAGTTGAAGACAGGGGAGGAGTACTTCACACCAGGCACATACACATTGGAAGGCAGGGGAGGAGTACTACACACCAGACACATACACAGTGGAAGACAGGGGAGGAGTACTACACACCAGACACATACACAGTGGTAGACAGGGAGGAGTACTACACACCAGACACATACACAGTGGAAGACAGGGAGGAGTACTACACACCAGGCACATACACAGTGGAAGACAGGGGAGGAGTACTACACACCAGACACATACACAGTGGAAGACAGGGGAGGAGTACTACACACCAGACACATACACAGTGGAAGACAGGGGAGGAGTACTACACACCAGACACATACACAGTGGAAGACAGGGGAGGAGTACTACACACCAGACACATACAGAGTGGAAGACAGGGGAGGAGTACTACACACCAGACACATACACAGTGGGAGACAGGGGAGGAGTACTACTATTAATAACAGATAATTTAAACCCAACACTTCATATCTGGAAATACAGATGCAGAAATCTTATTGGTTACCTTAATAATAATATACAGTAGCAAGTTGGAGCACGCTATAGGCCAGGCACACGTTACAAAACATAAACTACCGGGTATTCAATAAATACAATAGAAAATTTTAATTGTCTCCTTCTTGGAGAATTTAATTTTAGAAAGATAGATTGCTCCAAAAGGGAGGGAAATAGCCAACTAGAGAAAAGTTTCATTGATACTCTAAATGACAACTTTTTGGTTCATATGGTTGATAAACCAACTAGAGGTAATGACATCCTCGCATATTGTATGCATTTCAGACTCCAGCTGTGTAGTCTAACTCGAAGTAGAGGAAAGCTTTGCTCTGAGTGATCATAGACGTATAAAAGTACTACTAAAATGTCCAGTTGTTCGAATAACATCACAACCCAGAAAGGTTTACTTGTACAAAGAGCCTTATACTGATCAGTATAAGGCTCTTTGCTTGTACTCAAAAGCATATTATGAGGCAATAAACAAAGAAATAAAAAAACATAGATTGCACCACAGAATATAATAATAAATCTATGACTGAAATGTGGGAACATTTCAAGCAGTGTTATATTCAACTAGTGGAGAAGCGTGTCCCTTTTAAACAGATAAAGCAGGAATCAAGACTAAAGCCTCCATGGGTAAGTTCTAAGTCTGTTCTTACAGATGAGCCAGAATTACCACACCTTCTACCAACTTTAGATACCAATGTAAATTGTACACTGTAAAATTTAGAAATTTTACCCACCAAAGTAAGGACCAAGTTAACAAATCAGAAACTGGACAAAGCTAGTGGTCCAAACCTATTAAATGTAAATGTTTAAAAAAATTGCTTAGATTTTGATATTCCTCTAGCCTATATATTTAATAAATCTGGGTCCAATAAATCCATATAAAACAATTCAAATACCACAGGATTGGATGGATGCAAATGTAACACCAATCCACAAAAAAGGTCCACGAAACAATTACAGACCAGTGTCATCGACCAGCCAAGTGGCTAAACTACTAGAAAGAACAATACAAGAGAGTTTGTTTAGACTAGCTGATGCCAGACCTGGGGCCGAGTACAGTTTGTTTAGCTGACACCAGACCTGGGGCTGAGTACAGTTTGTTTAGCTGGGTAAACGGACAATTCCCCACTGGACAATTCCCCACTAGGACAATTCCCCACTGGACAATTCCCCACTCGGACAATTCCCCACACAGACAATTCCCCACTCGGACAATTCCCCACTCCACACATTAGTATTGACATATATGATACCACACTTAGAACAGAATTAGTATTTTTTATTAAACTTTATTCAACAATAATTTTCATAAGTATTGACATATAAAACTGCTTGATTTACTTAAATCTTACACAATGGCCAATGCCCTTAAGTACGTCTGGGACAGTCTTGCTGTTGTCACGCCTGTCAGTGCACAGTTTACTTAAATCTTACACAATGGCCAATGCCCTTAAGTATGTCTGGGACAGTCTTGCTGTTGTCACGCCTGTCAGTGCACAGTTTGTGCAGCTTTGACTGGAGTTTGTGGGTGTGGCGTCTTACACGCTTTGCTGGTGGCTCACCACGGTCACGTAAAAAAAATGTGTTGCACTGTCCATGTTGGACATTGTTCTGAAATTACTTTATTTTTACAGCAAAATGGATCATCCTGATCCAGCAGAAGCGAAAAAGCTGAAGGCAAGAGAGAAATAGTTAGAAGCCACCTTGTTGTGGCTTCCTTGTGCACAAAGATCAACTAGGTGTAATCAAGTTCAATTACACAATCATCCTCTCAAGTGCAATCAAAGAAATAATACTCTGATAAACATGTAAAAGACACTTATAAAAAATTAAGAGTGTGGAATTGTCCAAATTTGTCATTATGGAGTGGGGAATTGTCCAAGTGGGTTATTGTCCAGTGGGGAATTGTCCAGTGGGGAATTGTCCGAGTGGGGAATTGTCCTGGATTCGTTTAGCTGACACCAGACCTGGGGCCGAGTACAGTTTGTTTAGCTGACACCAGACCTGGGGCCGAGTACAGTTTGTTTAGCTGACACCAGACCTGGGGCCGAGTACAGTTTGTTTAGCTGACACCAGACCTGGAGCCGAGTACATTTTCAAGAAAGTACGAGTATGAAAACATTGGTGATTACTGAGTACGAGTATGAATACGAGTACATTGCTCAAAGCTGAGTACGAGTACATTTCCATGAGTACGAGTACATCTTGTAAGATATTATAGTAACTATGTATAGTAATAATAATGTATTTTTAAAATAAACATTGTGAATGAATTTATATAAATCAGGAAGTGTTGACTATGCAACGGCAGTTGATCAGACTTTTTTATGAGGAAAACTGTAAAAATCCTATTTATGTTTGGGACCAAACTGGGGGTTGCATTCCATACAAAGGTGCGATTTGCATTCAACTGCAAATGTTCGGGGTATGCATTCAAATGTGGGTTAAAATGTATTTAAATTGAAAATACTGTTCAAAATAAATTTTATAGCACAACAAGAGAAAAGAAATATAACCATTAAATATATATGAATCAATGAACACTGTTAGGCATGTTGTGGCTGGCAGTGACCACAATTAATGTTTGCTCAGAGGGTGGATTAGCACCTGCCAATGTCCAGGGCTCAATATCCCCTTTGTACTTTAACCACACTACAAATTGGCACCAGATAATACTGGTGCAGGCTGTCTGACTTGAGTCACCAAACTTCTTCAGAAGAAAACTCAGCTAGCAGTACTTAGCACTGTCACTTGTGAGAGCAACAAAGGTATTTTATGGCTAACTGATGAATCGCCCTTTTGTCATGGACTTACTGGACTTCCTGGCTTAATTAAACAAACACAAGAATTGAGACCTGGACTGGTAACTAGTACAACTATGGATATGAACTAGGGTTTCTGACTGGGAAAAGAATCAAAAGATGCTGCCTCTTGAAGCGAAGCCTTTGAGGGTTCAGCGCATTGATGTGCAGAAAAGTGATCCATGATGTGAATACTCATCAATACCAAGTAAAAATTAAACCACATCTACTAAATGTAACAATAATAATTATTACAAATCAGGGGCTATTACATTGCAATTAATATCATGGTTATTGCAATAGAATTGACATAATAAAAGTGTTTTTAATGATCCTGTATTAAAAAACATATGACTCAGGTGAGAGGCATGCAAGAACACAAAATATTGTGTTAATTTGATTCATATGCAGGTAATACAATTTGTTACCATACTTATTGAAATTATTGTTGTAGTTGTTAATGATTTGATAAAATATGAAATAAAATAATTTTCACAATACCATATTGAAAAAGTACACAGATGTGTGGTAGGTCGTCTCGGTGGGTCGTCTATCAGTTGATAGTCATACACATCAAAAATGCAGCACTTGCTCCAACTGAGCTAGGTGGCTGTCGAAATCGGCTTTTTCGTTACCCCAGGACGAGGCTGGTACGTCAGCTGTTCAAAATACTAATTAGCTGGTGGTGACGCCTATCGATTAACATGGTGTCACCCTGCTACATCCTCCCCAACTAAATCTTAACCGTCCCGGTTACTATATAAAAAAAAGAACATCCCGCTGGAACTCTAGGGTTCTCCCAAATTCCTGCGTATCAAAAGTCCCTCTAAAAATTCCTCCTGGGTCCTCCCCAACTAACTCTTAACCGTCCCGGTTAATGCTTCCCGAAAAGACCACACCACTGCGAGCCATCGCTACAAACAAACTAGTCATGATGGGGGTCAATTGGTCCCCCACACACGGTTCAGGAATGACGTTGCATCGCCGCGGGGCCGGTGTAGGTACTTGCGTGTCGACTTCTTCGAAGCGTACCACCTTCTTCCGCATCCTGCCCGATCTCCTAGGTGCGGGTACTGGTATCGATACCGGTATCACGGTAGGCTCATCGTGAATCTCCTCTCCCGTCAAAACCTCCTCAGCAATCGGCTGGACCACTGAAGCTGGAGCTATCGTCGGACGAACCACTGGAACGATCGCGACAAGGTAATCATCCTCCTCCTCCTCTTCGTCAGAGCTCTCATCAGAGCGTTCGTCATCTTTGACCTCTGGAGTGACTGCCACTGGAGTCGGAACAATCGCTCCTGGACCCGCTGGCTGGATGTTCTTCCTGCAGACTGTCTGAGGTCGGCCGAACCCGTCTGCCCTCTCGATGTGGTAAGGTCCACCAGGCTCCGCGGGTATCCGTACTACCTTGTACACCTCCAGGCTCCATGCATCCTGCATTTTGTTGCGTCCTGGTAGTCTGTTGCGTTGGTAAACCCTGCAACCAAGTGTCAGCGGCTCACTCATCTTCAATCTCTCGTGAAGCAGGTTACGACTTTCTGCTGCAGCGCCGAGTCGTTCGTTTGCGTGAGAATACGCGTCTTGCAGTCTCTTCTGATGTGTGGCAAGCCATCCGTCGATCGAGCTGTCACAATCGTCCTCCCTCAACTCCTGCCCTAGGAATGCGTCTATCGGCAGCCAGGGATCGCGCCCAAACAACAAGTAGTGTGGCGAGTATCCCGTCGACGCATGTGGCGTCGCATTGTAGGCGTTGCAAAGCTCGGGCAGATGCTCTGTCCATCTTCGCTTCTGTGCCGGCGGAAGGGTCCTTAACAAGTCGTGTAAAGTCCGGTTAAACCTTTCACACTGCCCGTTCCCCTCTGGATGGTATGCCGTAGTCCTTGACTTCTCGATGCCGTACAGCTTGCACAGCTCTCCAATAGTCGCACTCTCGAAATTCCGGCCTCTGTCAGAATGGATCCTCTGTGGAACTCCGTAACGCTGAAACCACTCTCTCACCAATAGTCGCGCCGTCGTGTTCGCCTTCTGGTCACGTGCTGGTACAGCCCAAGCGAATTTGGTGAACACGTCTGTCAGTACCAGAACACTCTCACGTCCATCTGCTGCCTTCTCCAACTGTGTGTAATCCACCGCCAAGACCTCTAAGGGACGCGATGCTAGAAGGTGTCCCATCGGCGCGCGTGTCTTCTGTCGCAGCATCTTCGCTAGTGTGCACCTCGCACAGTTCTTCACGTAGTCATCAATCTCTCTGTGCATATCTGGCCAGTAACAACGGTGCCACGCCAGGCTGCTCGTCCTATCACCACCCTGGTGACCCATCTTGTCGTGCACCGCTTCTAGAAGTCGGTGCTTCAGCACACTCGGTAGAACTAGCTGCTTAACCTCTCCACCCTGTGGATCTCTCACCTTGCGGTACAAAACCCCATTCTCTTCCCTCATCTTGTGCCACTGTCTCAGCAGTTGTGTCACACCCTTCTGTGCACACTTCTTCGGCTTCTCGCCGACCCTCCAGTACATCAGGAACCTGCTGATGTCTGGGTCTTTCCTCTGCAACTCTGCAAGTTCTTCAGGTGACAACGCTGGGAAGGCAGGTGACTGGGTTGACTGTACCTCTATCTCCTTTACTTCAACCTGGAATTCTTGTCGTACTCTGTCATTCTTCTCTATCTGTTGGCGTAGTTCTCGCGGGAGTAGCGTGCACGATGCATATGTTGCGCATATCTGCTGCACGTCGTCTTCCTCGTCGAAGTCGGTTGCCCCGGGCTCGTAGTCGAGTTGCTGTCGACTCAAGGCATCTGCGTTTCCGTTTGAACGTCCAGCTCGATATTCGATCGTGAAGTTGAATGGGGCCAGCTCAGCTGCCCATCGTTGCTCGATGGCTCCCAACTTGGCGGTCTTCAGGTACTTCAACGGGTTGTTGTCAGTGTAGATGACGAACTCTCCGCCGTAAAGGTCGGCACGGAACTTCGTGGTGACCGCCCACTTAAGTGCTAGCATCTCTAGCTTCATCGAGCTATACTGGCGTTCGGGTGGTCGCAACCTGCGACTCGCATACGCGATGACGACACGACGTCCTTCCTGTTCTTGAGACAGGACAGCGCCGAGACCCAGGTGGCTGGCGTCCGTCTCCACTATGAATGGTCGTTGGTACTGGGCATACCCGAGAACTGGAGCTGAGCAGAGCGCGTTCTTCAAAACCTTGAAAGCTCCGTCACACTCTGGACTCCAACTGTCCTTGAAGGCTCCTCTCAACCGTCCCTTCTCCTTCATTTCCTTGTTGACACTGGTCACTAGATCGTGTAGCGGCACTGCAATCATACTGAACCCTTGCACATACTTACGGTAGTAGGACGCGAATCCTACAAAGGAGCGAAGCTGTTTCACTGTGTTCGGCACGGCCCAGTCTTTCACAGCATCGATCTTTGCCGGATCTGTGGCAATGCCGTCGGCCGACACATGGTGTCCTAGGTATAGCACCTCCCGCTGTAAGAAGTGACACTTGCTTGTCTTCAGCTTCAGTCCAATCCTCTGCAGTCGCTGTAGCACTTGCTCCAACTGAGCTAGGTGGCTGTCGAACGTCTTGGAGAAGATGATAACGTCATCAAGGTAACAGAGTACCGTCTGGTAACACAGATCTCCAAAGCACCTCTGCATCAACCTCTGGAAGGTCGCGGGACTGTTACAGAGCCCGAACGGCATACGGTTGAATTCGTACAGCCCCATAGGTGTGGTGAAGGCCGTCTTCTCTCGGTCGTCCTCCGACATCGCGATCTGGTGGTATCCTGAAGCCAGATCCAATGTGGTAAACCAGTTTGCGCCGCTCATGGCGTCAAAACTCTCGTCAATGCGCGGCAGCGGAAATGCGTCTCGGTGGGTCTTCGCATTGAGCAGCCGATAGTCCACGCACATGCGCAGCGAATCGTCTTTCTTCCTGACCAGGACGATCGGCGAAGCCCATGCCGAATGGCTCTCTCTGATAACACCTCTGTTCAGAAGATCCTTGATGTGCTCTTTCACCTCTTGATACTGTGTAGGCGGAATCCTTCTGAAAGGTTGTCGTACGGGTACCTCAGTCGTGGTCCTTATCGTGTGCGTGGCTAAGTCTGTATAGCCAAGGTCGTCATCATCGCGGGCGAATGCTCGTTCGTTCCGCGAGATGAGATCTCTCAGTTGAGCAACCTGCTCCGCGGTGACGTGTGGCCTGACATCGAGTGTACTGGTTAGTACCTCACGCGTGTCGACTACACCTGGCGGTCGGTCCTCAGTCCTGCTCACGTACTCCTCAGACACTCTGACTCGCTCAAAACATATTCTGTCCTCTTCACTGACGTGCGCGATGGTCTGATAGATACCTATTCGCATCCTCGGCTTCAGCCACACGTCTTCTCTGCTGGTGTTGACTACCTGCACAGGTGCAGCACCCTGGTGTACTCTAGTTAAAGTACTACACAATGACACCTCCACCGGAAGTGCCCCCACAATGGGTTCTACAACGACCCATGTCGCATCAGCCTGTCTCTGCAAACCGGAAACCATCAACGTGGCACAAGACTGCGCTGGGATTCGCACTGCGCTCCACCCTGCCACACGAGTAAATCCTCTCCGGTCCCGTTGCTTCGCGTCTATGACCGACGCCATCACCGACTCTGCTCTGTAACTACCTGTGTTCAGGGATCGTTTCCATAGAGCAAGGTCAAGCTCTCCCATGACATTCATTCCCAGAATGCCAGGACACCTCTTCTTATGCGCGCACTGATCTGTATCAGGGGAATCGCAGACAACCAGGATACCTCTGCCAGGTATGGTCTGACCCATGGTCGTCACGTCCAACTCAACGTACCCAACATACGGTATATCTAAACCGTTTGCAGCGGTGAGCTTCAACCAACTGAAAGACGCCAGCTCTCGGTCGTTTCGAGCAATGTACTTACGAAAGAAAGACTCAGTGATAGTACTTACTTGGGAACCTGTGTCAAGTAAGCAATTGACCTCCACACCTCCCATCAAGACAGTTGCCGTAGGGCAAGTACCAACGGTCGCGTCAGTTGGCGCGGTAGCGTGTGAGCCTGTACGCACTAGCTCGTCTACCCGACTCTTGGTAACGAGCGGCGTCAGTTTAAAGGATGTGTGTTCTCTCTAACATCGTCTGGGTGCTCTTGTCTGTGTGCCGTAGGGGCCGTCGTCTGCACACCCGGTGGACAAGCCTCCGTCTGGGGCCGGCGTGGTCCAGTGCTCGCCTCATTGCGACACTGCCTGCCCAGTTGGCCAACTCCACCACAACGGTAACAAATTGGCTGCCCGTCTGGTGTGTACTGCATCGAGGGTCCCTGAAATGCGCGTCGCTCCTGAAATGGCCGTCGTGTCTGCAAGTTCTGCGGCGCAGATGCGGGTCGCTGGTCCGACCAGGGCCTCTGTGGAGTGTTGGACCGTCGTCCACCCGTCCTACCTGTCGCAACACCTTCCATCCTCTCCACACGCTCAGTCAGCGCCTCGATGACGTGCTGCTGTTTCTCTAACTCTGAGAGCACTCGTTGCAGATCTGTAACGTTACCTGCTTCCCCTGCGTCGGCGACCAGCTCAAATGCACCAGCAGTCTGTCGTCGACTGGATTGCGGCGGCCTCTCTTCCTCCTCGGACCACTGAATAGCCTCTTCCCTCAGTTCCACGAAGCTCATCTGCGGTCGCAGCCGGTGCTGTTGCTTCACCTCGCGTCGTAGTACGCGGTCTTTCAGGCCCTCTGCGAAGTGTTCGGCGATCACACGGTCAGGCTGGTTGACGGCATGTCCGTCCTTGCGCAAAAGCGCTTCCATCAGTTGCTGCAGAGCACCTGCAAAACTACGGATCCCCTCCCCGTCAGCCTGTTTACGAAGATAGAAGAGTTCCTGCAACTGCGATACCGACCTCTTCTCGCCAAACACTTCCAGCAGAATCCGCCTGATACACGTCGCGGTACGCACCTCCTCCACAGGCCGGAACCGGATCTCCTGTCTGGCATCACCTTCGAGGTGTGACGTCATGAAGTCACACTGCTCCTCATCAGACATCGCTCGTGCCCTAAATAGACTCTCGACATCTGCAAGAAAATCCTGCACTGTCACCTCACCACGTCCACTGAAAGGTTTCACCTTCCGCTCGCGCGGTACGTACGCAACGCGTGGACGGTCATTGGTTGCAAGCCGCAGCTGTAACAGCTCCTCTCGCAGTGTGACCAGTTGGTCCTGCAAGTCACCCTGAACCGTGTCGGGTGGCACAAATCCAGTGGCCCCGTCAATACTCATGTCTGCTTGCTAGTTGCGACTGCCCTACTAAGTATTAACCCATATGTATACCAAATTCCCAGTACGGAACAAAAGTTATATACCCGTTATACCCATGAATAACATTCGTATCTACAGGACTACTCTGCACCCTCACAACTACAGATACATCTTACTCAGAAAACATGCCTAACTAACACGCAAATGTCAAAAAGTCCCTCTAAAAAAAATTCTGATACTGGCTATCTCTATAATGCTGCTATAGCTACACAGACAGGATACACAATACAGTTCCTAATTATACAGTGAACGGGTATCAATTCAAAATTCAATCGTTTGTCAATGCAGTCAGGATCTAAGTCACTTAGCGTCACGGCACGTCACGTGGCTCGATCGTCGCGTGTCGGGGCTAGTCATCGTCGCGGCCGAATAGTGTTAAACCGGAAATGTCACTCTTGAGTCGCTCGAGGTCGTCATCAGTGTCTACGGTCCTCACTCGAACAGGGCCGGACCGGAAGTCGCCTTACTCTCGGTCAAACGTCAGACCGGATGTCGAGGACGTCAGGATGTCGCTCGAGGTTGTCATCAGGGTCCAGGCTGTTACTCGACTCTACGTCTCCGCCACCTCGCCTCGTCTTCGTGGTCTCGTCGCGTTATCAAATCCCACCTCTGGCACCATTTGTGGTAGGGCGTCTCGGTGGGTCGTCTATCAGTTGATAGTCATACACATCAAAAATGCAGCACTTGCTCCAACTGAGCTAGGTGGCTGTCGAAATCGGCTTTTTCGTTACCCCAGGACGAGGCTGGTACGTCAGCTGTTCAAAATACTAATTAGCTGGTGGTGACGCCTATCGATTAACATGGTGTCACCCTGCTACAGATGTACTGTAAAATCTGGGTACACTGAACACAAGTACGAGTACTTGACCATAACTTCTATGAGTATTAATATTTCAAAAAATGTACTTGAGTCCACGAGTACTGAGTACTTCAGCCCCAGGTCTGGCTGACACAAACAATACTATCAGCTATGATCAACATGGTTTCCAAAAAAAATTGTCATGCATTACTCGACTATTAGAATGTTTATTAGACTGGACAGTAAATACAGATAATAGTGCTGAAACGAATGTAATTTACTTAGATTTTTCATAGGCCTTTGATACTGTACCTCATAAAGTACATAGGCGACTGATATATAAATTAAGACAATGTGGTATTAAAGGCAAAGTGCTACTATGGATCCAGTTTTTCCTAGCAGGTAGAAGGCAGAGGGTGGTCCCAGAAAATGGTCATTCTTCATAGAAAAATGTTAGAAATCGGGTTCCACAAGGCTCAATTCTAGGACCATTACTATTTTTTTATATGTAAATGATCTACCCGACTGAGTCAAGGCAACAGCCAAAATTTGTGCTGATGATATAAAACTCTACTAAATTTTTGTATACATTAGCTAACTGTTAAGCTCTCCGAGATCATCTAAACAAACTTGCAGTTCGGTAAAAAACTTGGCTATTAAACTTCAATTCCACTAAATGTGCAGTATTCAAACTAAGACGAAGCCTCAACTATGCATACACACTAAATGGAGAAATATTAGAAGCTGTAGAAGAATTAGGAATCACCATACGCAAAACTCTAAAACCAAGCACCCACATAAAATATATTACAACAAAGGCATAGGACTAATCAAATGATGCTTTGAAAGTAGATTGGAAAAGATAACGAAGACCTTATATGAATCAATTATAAGACCAGTGCTGGAATATGCATTGCCAGCTTGGAACTCTTTCTATAGAAAGGATATAGATGAATTAGAGAAAGTTCAGAAGAGAGCTGAAACTCAGAACACCTGTCGAATCAATTCCTTTGTAACAGAGACGACTTGAGGCGGACCTCTGTAAGGTATATAATTATCTCAGTGGCCTAAATACGTATAACCCAGAGCATTTTTTCTACCAATGTAGCAGCAATCTGAGGGGCCATAGCTTAAAGCTAAAGAAGACGCACTCCCGAACAGAGATCCATAAACACTTTTTCACAAATCGTGTCATCGATTACTGGAACAAACTTCCTGAAGAAGGTGTGTCAGTTTCTACTCTGACCACCTTCAAGAAGAAATTGAGGTCTCTAGCCCCGACTGAAAGAGACTATAACCATGTATACCAAGTAAGTAAGAAGACAGGTAGAACCTCTGATAGGTATATCAAGTTCCGCTAGATGGTGTCACTTTTTCGTTGTCGACAAAAATAGCGTCTATTTTATGTGTCCCATATTTGGTATGAAGGCGTGATGCTCGCGTCACATGGTCGTGGGAAAAGCCAAAATACTAAAATTTACTAGTTGTTATGTCAGAAATTATGTTTTATTGTTTTTTTGTTGCGTTTTACTGCATACCTTTTTTACTGATTATATAATTTGTAAATTGTAATAACTGGTGTGAGTTGTGTAGTGTTTCTAAGGTATGCATTGATAATGAATACTTTATGATGAATAACAAAATTGTTGTGTATTTGTATATACTCATATGTTCGGTCGCCTTCCAGTAATTACTGTTAAAAATCAAGTAATAATTTTTTTAAAGCTGCAGATACTTTTCACTTTAATATTTGATTATGCATATTTTATACTTAATATTGTGTCTTGTTAATTTTTATTTGCAGTGATCATTTATACCAACTTGAATATCTTCTTAATTATCGTTATTTTATTTTACACATTATTTGACATCTTGGATTTTAGAAGATCCAGTTTTTATTTGTGCAAAATTTACTGTTATAAAATGTACTTTTGATATTTTATCATCTGATTATATCAGATATATAATATTATAATTATTAATTTAATTATTCAAAAGTATTTAGTGTTACAGGTAAAGGTATTCAACAGCAACTTGTGTGTACAGACTTCAGCTGATGATGAACACCTTGGAGATAACACTGCATGCACTATTGCAACATCATATAAGACTTCATCTCAGGACAACTGTTCCTTTCTTCAGAGACGATTTGAGATAGATTCATCGTCCATCGATGAGCGACATCAAAGTGATCAAATCTGGTTTTGACAAATGTGCTGTCGTCTATGATAACCATATACTCTTACACATGGAAATTATTGCCATGCACTCATCTAACATGATAAACAAAATCATGAGCTTGATGCTGAGACAGTGTACTTGTGGAACATTAACACACTATTGCATTTGCTGCAAGAAATAAAAAATATGACGAACGTAGATAGGCGTTGACATTGTCTGAAGAAAAGTATGTACATATAGAAATAAATAGTTGCTTTTGAATAACATGCTATAACCTTTTCATAATTAATACATGGTAAAATATGTACAATTAACTGTAATATAATCTAAACACATACAATTATTTTGATGCCCCTAGCCCTGTATGGGTGGACCAACTTATTACCATGCTATTACTCCCTGTAAATAGGTCAAGTGTGAAATGCAGGTAAACTAATTAGGAAATGTAAAATTACATGGTCACATAGTATTCAAGTTGATACATTGACATTTTCCATCCATTAAAAGTTAAATAGGCCAATTACCTATTAAATAACAGCTAAATTAGCCCATTAATCTACATAAATAGGTCAAATGTAAAATGTAGGTCAATTAATTAGGTCATCAAAAATATGGATTTACCAAGTCACATGACATTGAAGTAGATACATTGACAATTTCAATCCCATAAAGGTTTAATAAACCCATTTACTAATTAATTACAACCAAATAATGTCATTACTCCATGTAAATAGGTCAAAGGTTAAATGTAGGTCAACTAATTAGGTCATGTCAAGGTCATATATTATTAACATTAGTTTCTGGGTCATATACCTTTTTATTTCACATCAATATATTCAATACATTAAAAACTATTGCTATTTTCATATAAATGAAATACAGTTCTCAGCATTCCGGGTCACAAGAAATGGAACCAAATTGTATAGACATCAATGCTAATTTTCAGAGATCAAAAAGTGGAATAACTTCGGAAATAATGTAGATATCAAAAAATTCCAAAAGTGTTATAAACTTCATAGGAATCCTATCCTGTGGAATCATTTAAATGATCATCTGATCGATTTGAATTTTTTGTTGATATACCTCTGACCCTATTACTCGGTATTAATAGAAGACAAAATATTATTTTACTTTTAGGTTTATCTGCTTAGCCTTAGCCATAAAAAGCTGGGCTGATTAACAGTTCATCAAAGGATGTCCATCTGAGAATCAAACAATCTTGTGTAAAAAGTGAAACTCAAAAGAAAAGAAAACAAAACCGTACCTTTTTATTGTTGTTTCTTTGAATTGGTTGTACCACGACGAAAACTGACAGTTTAAAACATGTTGCGTCTTCATTATTTGAACTTCGCTCTCACACATGTAAATATACGGCAGAATTGCTGAACTGTCGAATGGTCTAAAGGCTCAATTGTAGCTGATGAAATACCCAAATGTTTTCAGGTTGCCCCCGGCCGATTGGGCGCAGACATGTTTGCCGTTAAACGGTCGACATGTCGTTAAACAGCGCTGTCCTTTAAATGGATGTGTATCTACCGAGGATAAACTACTTTGTTATAAAATAACGTATGTATAAGGAAAGGAGGCATATTCAATTATGCTTCAGATATTTGATTTACACTATGTCGCAAATGGGTAAACAATTTCGCCATCTATCGGATAACGTAAAGGGGGCCCCAACAAAAAGTCGACAAAATTGTCAGGTAGGTGGAGCCACAATAATTTAAAAATCAATTTTGTCAATAATAAATAACGAGGGGTGTGGCAGGAAGTGGGAGGTGTGAGGTTGGTCCTAAAAATTGGTGGGATGTGGGTTTCAAAATAGATGGGAGGTAGGAGGTGAGATTGGTGGAAGGTGGACTCTCAACATTGGTGGGAGGTTGGCCCCAAAAACAGGAGTGAGATGGAAGGTTGACCACCAAAACAGGTGCGAAAAGGGAGGTTGATGCCCCTGCCACACCCTCAATAATAAACTATTAATAATGATACACTGTACAGGGCGCTCTTCCTTTAATATTGTGATTGTGATACATGTGGCAAAACATCCTTAGCCAATGACGTAATAAACCTCCATATTATCATCTTAGGCATCCGTTTATCTCGGGCGATGACGGAGCTGCCCCATGGCATGGCATACTCTTGAGTGCCGAATAAACGCCCCTATACACGTATTTATTTGATGAAAAATGCCACCCCATACGCACCTTATTTGGCACTATACTATTATTAAATTTTAACATTTGTGCCAGCCTATATTCTACGATAATCGTGCCAAATTATGCAGGGTATAATTTTAGGAGCGCAATCGTTCTCACTCAATGTTGCTAGAGCTATATCAATCATCCAAGGAGCGGTTTACCGCTCGCGATAAAATTCCTTGCTCTCAACTGGAGCTGCACGTGGCTCCCTCATCCTTTCGAACGACAGTTGTGAATTTAGCGGTATCCAGTGCTTTTCAGGATTTTAGATTTTTATACCGAAGCGTTAGACCGTTTAATTACCATTATTAGATGAATCTTGACTTCACGTCGAGTAAAAAAATTGCTTCGGCGCTAAAAAAAGACAAATATACGAATGACTTTTTCGCACTATACTATTATTTATTCTGAACAATGTGCCACCCTATACGGTTATTCGGCACTATACTATTATTAAATTTGCCCGATTTGCCACCCTATACTTTTATATGGCCTATACGTTTATTTGGCACTCGAGAGTAGGTGACATCAGCGTTTTGTACATCTGCTGTGACTAAAAGGTTCGATTTTTTAGTGACAATCTCTGCTACAGATGTAGACAGTTTGTAGAGGCGTGGCAGCCTTTCTCCCCGATGCTCTTCTCCGTCCAGTTCGTTTCTTCTTTCTTCTGTCTTCCTCATACCACTCTGTACAGCCTGTCGACAGTTGTTGCGGTCTGCTGCAGCAGATTCAGAGGACTCGATGTTGATCTGAGCAGATTTTATATATCGTTGTAACCATTCCCGAACCGCAGAGCTAGACGGCCGACACGCCTTGCACCAGAGGCAAGCTCACGATAGAGGACATCCTTATACATCTATCCTCCATGCGGCAGACATGACCATGCCAACGCAGACGTCGCTGACTCAGCAGCGCGAACATGCTGTGGATGTCTGCACGCTCAAGGACATCCTTGTTTGGCGTGTGTCCCTGACAGATGATGCCAAGTCCGAGGCATCGGAGATTGAAACTGTGGAAGTTTTCTTTTCGCACATGTTGTCCACTCTTCGCTTAGGACACAAGCCCATATTCGAACCTTGGTGTTCTCAGCGAACATGCTGTTCATGGGAGAGATGCTGCCTTTCTGATGTGCGTATTTGTGTCTTCGTTGAAGGATAGGTTGCTGGTGTCGGTTGACCCTAGGTAGGTGAACTCCTAGCTGCACCACTTACAGAGTGTAGTCATAAATGCTGGTGTCGGTTGACACTAGGTAGGTGAACTCCTAGCTGCACCACTTACAGAGTGTGGTCATCAATGCTGATGTCGGTTGACCATAGGTAGGTGAACTCCTAGCTGCACCACTTACAGAGTGTGGTCATCAATGCTGGTGTCGGTTGACACTAGGTAGGTGAACTCCTAGCTGCACCACTTACAGAGTGTGGTCATCAATGCTGGTGTCAGTTGACACTAGGTAGGTGAACTCCTAGCTGCACCACTTACAGAGTGTGGTCATCAATGCTGGTGTCGGTTGACACTAGGTAGCTGAACTCCTAGCTGCACCACTTACAGAGTGTGGTCATCAATGCTGGTGTCGGTTGACACTAGGTAGGTGAACTCCTAGCTGCACCACTTACAGAGTGTGGTCATCAATGCTGGTGTCGGTTGACACTAGGTAGGTGAACTCCTAGCTGCACCACTTACAGAGTGTGGTCATCAATGCTGGTGTCGGTTGACACTAGGTAGGTGAACTCCTAGCTGCACCACTTACAGAGTGTGGTCATCGATGCTGGTGTCGGTTGACACTAGGTAGGTGAACTCCTAGCTGCACCACTTACAGAGTGTGGTCATCGATGCTGGTGTCGGTTGACACTAGGTAGGTGAATTCCTAGCTGCACCACTTACAGAGTGTGGTCATCGATGCTGGTGTCGGTTGACAATAGGTAGGTGAACTCCTAGCTGCACCACTTACAGAGTGTGGTCATCGATGCTGGTGTCGGTTGACACTAGGTAGGTGAACTCCTAGCTGCACCACTTACAGAGTGTGGTCATCAATGCTGGTGTCGGTTGACACTAGGTAGGTGAACTCCTAGCTGCACCACTTACAGAGTGTGGTCATCAATGCTGATGTCGGTTGACACTAGGTAGGTGAACTCCTAGCTGCACCACTTACAGAGTGTGGTCATCAATGCTGGTGTCGTTTGACCCTAGGTAGGTGAACTCCTAGCTGCACCACTTACAGAGTGTGGTCATCAATGCTGATGTCAGTTGACACTAGGTAGGTGAACTCCTAGCTGCACCACTTACAGAGTGTGGTCATCAATGCTGATGTCGTTTGACCCTAGGTAGGTGAACTCCTAGCTGCACCACTTACAGAGTGTGGTCATCAATGCTGGTGTCGTTTGACCCTAGATAGGTGAACTCCTAGCTGCACCACTTACAGAGTGTGGTCATCAATGCTGATGTCAGTTGACACTAGGTAGGTGAACTCCTAGCTGCACCACTTACAGAGTGTGGTCATCAATGCTGATGTCGTTTGACCCTAGGTAGGTGAACTCCTAGCTGCACCACTTACAGAGTGTGGTCATCAATGCTGATGTCGGTTGACACTAGGTAGGTGAACTCCTAGCTGCAACACTTACAGAGTGTGGTCATCAATGCTGATGTCGTTTGACCCTAGGTAGGTGAACTCCTAGCTGCACCACTTACAGAGTGTGGTCATCAATGCTGATGTCGGTTGACACTAGGTAGGTGAACTCCTAGCTGCACCACTTACAGAGTGTGGTCATCAATGCTGATGTCGGTTGACACTAGGTAGGTGAACTCCTAGCTGCACCACTTACAGAGTGTGGTCATCAATGCTGGTGTCGTTTGACCCTAGGTAGGTGAACTCCTAGCTGCACCACTTACAGAGTGTGGTCATCAATGCTGATGTCGGTTGACACTAGGTAGGTGAACTCCTAGCTGCACCACTTACAGAGTGTGGTCATCGATGCTGGTGTCGTTTGACCCTAGGTAGGTGAACTCCTAGCTGCACCACTTACAGAGTGTGGTCATCGATGCTGGTGTCGGTTGACACTAGGTAGGTGAACTCCTAGCTGCACCACTTACAGAGTGTGGTCATCAATGCTGGTGTCGGTTGACACTAGGTAGGTGAACTCCTAGCTGCACCACTTACAGAGTGTGGTCATCAATGCTGGTGTCGGTTGACACTAGGTAGGTGAACTCCTAGCTGCACCACTTACAGAGTGTGGTCATCAATGCTGATGTCGGTTGACACTAGGTAGGTGAACTCCTAGCTGCACCACTTACAGAGTGTGGTCATCAATGCTGATGTCGTTTGACCCTAGGTAGGTGAACTCCTAGCTGCACCACTTACAGAGTGTGGTCATCAATGCTGATGTCGGTTGACACTAGGTAGGTGAACTCCTAGCTGCACCACTTACAGAGTGTGGTCATCAATGCTGGTGTCGGTTGACACTAGGTAGGTGAACTCCTAGCTGCACCACTTACAGAGTGTGGTCATCAATGCTGGTGTCGTTTGACCCTAGGTAGGTGAACTCCTAGCTGCACCACTTACAGAGTGTGGTCATCGATGCTGATGTCGGTTGACACTAGGTAGGTGAACTCCTAGCTGCACCACTTACAGAGTGTGGTCATCGATGCTGGTGTCGTTTGACCCTAGGTAGGTGAACTCCTAGCTGCACCACTTACAGAGTGTGGTTATCGATGCTGGTGTCGGTTGACACTAGGTAGGTGAACTCCTAGCTGCACCACTTACAGTGTGGTCATCAATGCTGGTGTCGGTTGACACTAGGTAGGTGAACTCCTAGCTGCACCACTTACAGAGTGTGGTCATCAATGCTGGTGTCGTTTGACCCTAGGTAGGTGAACTCCTAGCTGCACCACTTACAGAGTGTGGTCATCAATGCTGATGTCGGTTGACACTAGGTAGGTGAACTCCTAGCTGCACCACTTACAGAGTGTGGTCATCAATGCTGATGGCCCATAACATGTATCTTTTTCAGGCTTATGATCAGACCAAATTCTTTGCACTCCTGGGCAAGTTGGTCTATGAGCCTTTGGAGGCCCTCTTCAGTGTGTGATATTAGCGCTGTGCCATCAGCGAAGAACATACTTTGGTTTTCGCACACAGACAGGCCGGGTTGAACAGCTTGTCACCAGTTCTCGAATGTAAGCACACACCTTCTGAAGATGCACCGAACGCATAGGAAGGCAGCAGGGAGAAGAATATCCAAACAAGGTTGGTACAAGGACGCAACCCTGCTTCACACCATTGCAAATTGGGAAGGCCTTCGATGATGATCCATCATACTGCAATATGTGCCATGCACGTCTTTGAGGAATGAGGTAATCATACTCGGCAGTGTTGGGGGACATCCAATCTTCTCGAGGAGTGTGAAGAGTCATTTTCTGCTGACCAGGTGAAAGGCCTTTGTCAGATCGACAAAGGCGATGTATAATGATCTCCTCTGTTTCTACGTTTCTCTTGCAACTATCACAGCGAAAATAACATGTCGATAGTAGATCTTCCTGCTCTGTGTCGCACTGTGATTCTGGGTAGACACGTGTAGCCAATTTCTGCAGTCTGTTGAGCACAACACAGGCAACGATTTTCCCCACTATACTGAGCAGATGGATTCCCCTGTAGTTGTTGCAGTCACTATTATGTATTGCATTAAAAAAAATTCTTGATATGATGCATTTTCTAAATTTTAACTTAATTTACAATTGTCTACTTGCATATACAGATCCCCCACAATACTGCAGTTCTCCAAAACTAATCTGACAAAGATGAAGTAGGTCATGGTTTTTATTTTAGTGGATGAAACTTTGTTTGGTTGTACTGTCATTTATATTTGTATTCTACCAAAAGGCAGGAGGCTATTGTGATTGTTTACATAATTTTGTTTTTCATTATTGATGTGACTTGACACTTGAGGAAGAAACTCCGTCTCCAGGCTATCTTCCATCCTGCTTGTTTAGAAGCTCCAATAGTAAAAGTTACAGCAGTATTTGATGTTACTGGAACATCAGACGAGACGATCTGTCTGAAATACCCCTCTCAGTTGCATCGCTTCTACATTGTACAACACTGTGACTGAGTTTAGATTAATTTGTTGTCACTTGACACAAACTTTCAATACATAACACTGCACCTTCTTATCAAATAGCAAAAAACATAGAAAACATGAAATGGACATGAATAGGAAACTTTCCAGAAGGAAACTACTAATGTCACGAGGAATCCTCAAGAGAAAACAAAACCTGCAAGACTAAATATTTGGAGGAGGCTAGTCGCTGAAGGAATGAGGAAGATTGGAACCAGAGGGACGGAGAGTGTTGGAGTAGTGTTGTTTTAGCAGCTTCAGTAGTAGCAAAGATGATTAAGTAAGTAATAAGTAAGAAAGATATAGATTTATTAAACAATTTATATACAATAAACATTAAATAAACAATTTATATCAACACATTTTATTAGATTTATGTTGCAAAATAAAATCTCATCTCATATGTTCCATAGCCCTACAGTTTTTATACATTCTAAACTTTTATTAAAAATATGTATGTGATAGAAAACCTTCATAGCATTTCAAACACTCGTGAATATTTATGCAGTTGAAAGAAACTGCTTCTCTTTGATGTCAAAATAGGTTATCCCCACGTTCTCGACAACATACATATTTCATCATTCACTTATTAAAACAATAGGGCATTCTTCTCTGGGTTAAACACGTGAAGGCAGTTATTTATAGTAATATTAATACAAAATGTTCAATGATATTCCAGATTGCAAAACACACACAAGTGAACTGACCATTTTCAGTGGGTGTTTAATACAAATCAGATTGGCTTCGAACTAAATCCATTTGTTCTTACCAAAAAATTGAACTACTATGATCAAATAGCTGCATTAAGACACATTATTGCATAGTTATTGAACCTAACATTATAAATGCACTCGTGAATAACCGAGATACATCAGTGATAGCAGATGTCAAGTACGGCTGCACAATCCCACCATTACTGAACACTTTACAGTTATTATATACAATCTCATGATCAACAATATATATATATATATATACACACACATATATCTATATATATTTATGAATGCAAACATATATTATTAGTTAAAGGTGCCTCATCAATTCAATTTTTTTGCTCGTCTCATTTCAAAAACATTTTGTGAAAACTAAAACCTACCTAGTATCCAATACGACGTGCTAGCTTGTTTGTGCAACTTTTGTATGTAGTTATTGTGAAATCATTACCATACTAAATTATTTATTTGAGTCTTACCAGATCTAATGACTAAAGTCAATTCTTTTGATGATTTGAAAAAAATTTAACTTTTTAATTAAACTGACTGTGAATATTACTTAAACTATTCACACACTACATATTAGGACATCAACGAAAGGGATTTGCGATAGGCTAAATCAGTTGAAGATGCAGTTTTATTGTGTTTGTTGTAGATATCAATATATTAGAATCATGCTAGTTTTTAACACAAATTTGTTTTGTCCCTAAAAAGTATCTACCCCTGGGTATTATTATTTAACCTCACGAGAGACTATTCAGAATTAACCCACCTCAGACTAAGCATATATGTTCACTTTTGCTAGTTTCAGAGGTGGTCTTATTTTTGAGATTCCAATTTACTAAAAAGATTATTACAAAGATGATAAAAAATTTAAATTGCACAGATTATATTAAAACATTAACCATGTAATCCCAATGCTAGAAATATCTGACTGATACCTGTAACACCCCAGATACTACCTGTAACACCCTAGATAATACTGATTCTTTGTGCTTTTAGGCAATCATATTGCCTTAAACTATATTTGGTTATATCAATATACTCATTGTGCATTAAGGCATTCTGGTTACATGTATATTAAGATCAGCATTGTCGATTCACTGACCATTGCTAGTTGCAGTCTTACCAACTCTTTTCTTGCGTAGGCTACTCACTTAGAGGATTAAATAGGCACACATAGGTATGGTTTCTGACAATACTACGCATATGACAATGTATCTGACAATCCTACACATATCCTACACGTATATGACAATATATCTGACACTATGACAATCCTGTGCATATCCTAGACATACATGGTGATATATGTAACACTCCTACATGGATACAGTGACGCTTAAACCGTATTGTGAGTACTTTTTGAAATGTTGACCACACTAGTTCTGATGAAGCATACTGGTACTTCCCAGTCTGACTACCACTAGTTGATGAAGCACACTGGTACTTCCAGGCCTGACTACCACTAGTTGATGAAGCACACTGGTACTTCCAGGCCTGACTACCACTAGTTGATGAAGCACACTGTTACTTCCAGGCCTGACTACCACTCATTGAAGCATACTGGTACATCCAGGTCTGACTACCACTAGTTGATGAAGCACACTGGTACTTCCAGGCCTGACTACCACTAGTTGATGAAGCATACTGGTACTTCCAGGCCTGACTACCACTAGTTGATGAAGCACACTGGTACATCCAGGTCTGACTACCACTAGTTGATGAAGCACACTGGTACTTCCAGGCCTGACTACCACTAGTTGATGAAGCACACTGGTACTTCCAGGCCTGACTACCACTAGTTGATGAAGCACACTGGTACTTCCAGGCCTGACTACCACTAGTTGATGAAGCATACTGGTACTTCCAGGCCTGACTACCACTAGTTGATGAAGCACACTGGTACTTCCAGGCCTGACTACCACTAGTTGATGAAGCATACTGGTACTTCCAGGCCTGACTACCACTAGTTGATGAAGCACACTGGTACTTCCAGGCCTGACTACCACTAGTTGATGAAGCATACTGGTACTTCCAGGCCTGACTACCACTAGTTGATGAAGCACACTGGTACTTCCAGGCCTGACTACCACTAGTTGATGAAGCATACTGGTACTTCCAGGCCTGACTACCACTAGTTGATGAAGCACACTGGTACTTCCAGGCCTGACTACCACTAGTTGATGAAGCATACTGGTACTTCCAGGCCTGACTACCACTAGTTGATGAAGCACACTGGTACTTCCAGGCCTGACTACCACTAGTTGATGAAGCATACTGGTACTTCCAGGCCTGACTACCACTAGTTGATGAAGCACACTGGTACTTCCAGGCCTGACTACCACTAGTTGATGAAGCATACTGGTACTTCCAGGCCTGACTACCACTAGTTGATGAAGCACACTGGTACTTCCAGGCCTGACTACCACTAGGTGATGAAGCATACTGGTACTTCCAGGCCTGACTACCACTAGTTGATGAAGCATACTGGTACTTCCAGGCCTGACTACCACTAGTTGATGAAGCACACTGGTACTTCCAGGCCTGACTACCACTAGTTGATGAAGCATACTGGTACATCCAGGCCTGACTGCCACTAGTTGATGAAGCATACTGGTACATCCAGGCCTGACTACCACTAGTTGATGAAGCATACTGGTACTTCCAGGCCTGACTACCACTAGTTGATGAAGCATACTGGTACATCCAGGTCTGACTACCACTAGTTGATGAAGCATACTGGTACTTCCAGGCCTGACTGCCACTAGTTGATGAAGCATACTGGTACATCCAGGCCTGACTACCACTACTTGATGAAGCATACTGGTACAATCCATGCCTGACTACCACTAGTTGATGAAGCATACTGGTACATCCAGGCCTGACTACCACTAGTTGATACAGTGGCAGGACCTGCTATAGTGTATGGCAACCACACACTCACAATGCAACTATGTGTCCTGTACAGGAAGCATATCTTACTCCATACTCTATAGATGTATCTCACTCCATACTCTATAGATGTATCTCACTCCATACTCTATAGATGTATCTCACTCCATACTCTATAGATGTATCTCACTCCATACTCTATAGATGTATCTCACTCCATATTCTATAGATGTATCTCACTCCATACTCTATAGATGTATCTCACTCCATACTCTATAGATGTATCTCACTCCATACTCTATAGATGTATCTCACTCCATACTCTATAGATGTATCTCACTCCATACTCTATAGATGTATCTCACTCCATACTCTATAGATGTATCTCACTCCATACTCTATAGATGTATGCTATATATGTCACATGTAGTATACAAGTCTGAGATATTGTTTACTTTCTCAGCCTCAACTAATTTTGTAGCAAGTCATTGGACATTTTCTAAAACATTCGTTTCTATACACAGTGTATATATTAGGAATTTGATACATCATAATTTAATATGACCACCACCACAAAGTTTAAATAAAATATTCAGTATTTAAAACTATATACCGTATTCAACCTATTAAGCGTACAATTCAACAGTGTACAGTGTACACCACTTTTTTAATCAGCAGGATCCACAATTATTGTAATTTGACTATTGTGGAACAACTGACAAGTGGTGCCATCTGGTGTTAAACAGGTGGCACCACTTTTCAGTTGTTCTACACTAGTCACCAAATGACACCACTATTGTTAAGCAGTTACCTTTTCGTCTAGAGAAACAAATTTTTATGTATGCTTATAAGAAGATTCCTTGAAATTTTTATAACTAGCTTGTTCTACTCACCTATTTGTTGAATTTAACTTTCCGAATGTTGAATCATGACAAGTTCCAAGTATTTGTCAACAAAAGCCCTCTTAAACATGGAAAAGTCCAACAACATACCTAGTAATCACCAACATTTCATTCAGTATCAGAATAATAAACAAATTATGCTAATTCACAGCACTTTCTAAAGCTGCGTTTACACAAAGTGACACTGTCGCGTGCGATGAGGCGATGCAACCAGATTGCAGTTTGATTGTCCCGTGTAATACATCGAGGCAACGTCGCATCAAATAGAAATGATCCTATTTGAAAGTGATGTCACGTGCGATATCAGAGCCTTAACCAGTTCTAACGATGATGCCATCACCTCACTGATATGAGAGCCTTAACCAGTTCTAATGATGATGCCATCACCTCACTGATATGAGAGCCTTAACCAGTTCTAATGATGATGCCATCACCTCACTGATATCAGAGCCTTAACCAGTTCTAATGATGAAGTCATCACCTCACTGATATGAGAGCCTTAACCAGTTCTAATGATGATGCCATCACCTCACTGATATGAGAGCCTTGACCAGTTCTAATGATGAAGTCATCACCTCACTGATATCAGAGCCTTAACCAGTTCTAATGATGGTGCCATCACCTCACTGATATCAGAGCCTTGACCAGTTCTAATGATGAAGTCATCACCTCATTGCAGTGACGATATCACCTCATGGAGACCCAACTTAAAAGTCTCTTGTGCATTCTGCAGTTTATGCAACACACTCGTGTGTGCGGTCTCCCCTTACACACATCTCACAGCTAGACAGGGTAGATTACCCCACCTTCTCTCTGCAGTGTAGTTCGCCTGACCATCTGGGACTGGCCAGCTGTCCTAGGACTGTCCCAGTGTCCTGAGTCCTAGGACCACTAAGGTTGGATGAAGTCTTTGATGAGGAGAGAGAAGAGAGAGCCAACAGCCAGGCCGAGGGCCAGGAAGAAGGTGAGCATGGAGCCAGCCATCTCCTTGTTCTCCACAGTCACGCGTCTGACAAACAAACATCATACACTGGAACTCACTGCTGGAACAAATCAGACACTGATGAAGTTCAAGAATCTTCTAAAACTTCATAATTTTAAGCTTGCTTACTTCCAACAAGGAATACACCAACTGTGAATGAGGACACTTTCTATGAAAGTGTATTTTATCCTAATTAATTATTTATTTAATCATTTATTTATCTTTAAATATATTTTAAGTATATAGTAATGATTCTCATGATTGCAAGTATGTTTTTTACAATGACTGCACAAACTTATGAATGGGTTTATACTGTACAACAATGGAGATAGGGAAGTTACAATCTGACCTTGTGGGAGGAACCACTGACCTTGGTACATATATCATGTTCAAGGGAAAGATGGGGAGACTACAACCTGACCTTGTGGGAGGAACCACTGACCTTGGTCCATACATCATGATGAGAGTTCCGAGGTGTCCGTTAGAGAAGCCAAACAAGCAGCTTGCCACAAGAGGGACGTAGTCGTTGTTGATGAGAACTGGGAGACTGGCATGTCGTGGCTGAACGTTGCAGAGAATGAAGACAGGGATGAAGAGAACTCGGACCACACATATGATGGTCAGCCACCAGCTGTCTTCCCGCGGCTAAAAAAAAATTAAATAACATTTATTTAGCTTTGCAGCTGTAGACACTGATTAGTACTGCACATTGGTCATAAAATTAAATCAACACCAAAGGTATACTGTCGATTGAAACTACATCTATATGCCAAGATTAAACACAAATGTGGACATAGGGCCAACAAGTATGTAAATATGTCTTAAGATGTAATTGCTGATGGAAGTGATGATTTCAGTGTGGTACTGAAGGGCTATAGCATATAACAAATGTCCTGCTCCATTCAGATTACACCCACATCTTGAAAATGTGCCACAACAGACAGTTCATTTAGTAGAACAGTAAAACTCTTAGTGACTACTATGACAAATTCTCAACCCACAAGTTATCTTGATAATCTACCATGCCACAAGTCATATGATCAGGATACCAAGTGTATGACTGTGATAAGAAAGATAACAAAGTGTTTACTGTTCACTGTATCCTCAGCTCACACTTACCCACTGTACAAGGCCAGCCGTGGATCGACCAATTAGATCACCGACGTTAAAGAAGAGGAAGAATCCAACTATTTTAAAATACGTATCTGAAACAAAATATAGTAATAAATTAATATATTTTTACTTAGAAGCTATGGAAAATGAATGGAAATTAACCTTTTTTGAGAATGTTTCAACATAAATAGTTTACAAGGATGCAAAAAAGTGAAGGCAAGAACAACTTTAACAAGGAAATTAAATAAGGAATGAACTGCAACACAAAAGCAACAGCCCATTTTCTCAAGACAGACAGATGCACATAACTGTGCCAATGAAGGAATAAACAAACATGAATTGACACCAACAGAACTCACTTTCCCATGGCAAGTGTTTGCTAGTGTCCATGTTGACAGACTCGATTGAGCCGTTAATTGATGGGTAACAGCTGAGAGTGACAAAGAAGATAAAGAAGACGGTGAGAGCCTGGCCCCAGATCTGAAACAACCACTCTCATATTGTACACACAACTTAGTCTATCATAATAACTGCCATCATTCAAAGATGACCCACATTGTAATATCCATTGTTGAGTAATTGTTCATTTACACAAATGTGTTAATCACGTATAGCCTTTATTTATTAATTACCCTAGCCTGATGTAATAAAATACTTATAATTTACATAAACACTAATATTCACATGGTATTTCTACATTTTATTATATGTATGTACTTCTGAATAAAGTTATATTATCTGAGCATGCAAATTTACACCCATGCCTCAAAAATAGTGTGTACAGTAAACAGCTATCAAAAAAGTTAATGTTTTAATTTGTCATCAACTCTGCCATCTTGTGTCCAGTGCATCAGATCAAGCAACAAGATAATCTCATACATACCATTTTAAAAACAGCAAGGAGGGGGATTTCATGAGGTTTAGTTTCCACACAAACTTCTTCATCCGAGTTGTTCTTTGCTACATTAAGCACCTTGCTCATTCGTCTAGACATGTCTGCACACAAAGCAATGCAGCAATGACAACCTTGCTCATTCATCTAAACATGTCTGCACACAAAGCAATGCAGCAATGACAACCTTGCTCATTCATCTAAACATGTCTGCACACAAAGCAATGCAGCAATGACAATCTTGCTCATTTGTCTAGACATGTCTGCCCACAAAACAATGCAGCAATGACAACCTTGCTCATTCATCTAAACATGTCTGCACACAAAGCAATGCAGCAATGACAATCTATAACGACCTTTTTACAACACTAAATATGTTTACGCAAAAACAAGTTGTTCAAATTGGCATCACAATAATAACAACAACAATTATAAATAAACCTTAAAACACAACATCTGTTTGAACAACTGTGTACTTTTCAAAAACCAGGCCAGTGTTTCCCTGATACATCTATGGAATGTGACAACATATTACTTGGTGAAAATAAAACTTTTATTTGGTATATAACCAGTCATACACGCATAAATAGCCAACAATTAGTGCAAAAGCTACTTACGATTAAAGTGGAAGGCTGCATATTTCTGGAACCAAAAGAAAAATATCCTTTAATATGACGACAAACTTGTGGAATTTCGTAACTACCTAAAATAGGTATTTCAATGTTAATGGTAATAGTCTATGTAACTGTGTGGCTGAATCTGTCCCACAGAAGTCAAGACTGTTTGAATGAGCGATGAAAAGCTTCATAATGAGGAAAATCTTACTTAACCATACAAAGAGCATCAGTTGAATTAACACAAATTAAGCCAAATACCTCAAATAAACCTTAGAGGAAAAAAAAAATAGAAAATGCTATTTTACTGAAGAAGAACCCATAAAGGGCGCTGACTGTGCCACTCACAGTGGAAGGAAGCAGAAGGTACCCAAGAGTGGCAATGATGAGAACAATCATTGCACTGAGGAAGTAGCTAAAGGCACTCTCCACCGGGCCACGACTGAAGGCCATGGTCAGCACGCTACAGGATGCAGCGATGGTCCCTCCCATGCCCTGAAACACAGACTTATCATTGATTCACTCATTTATTATAGGATGCAGCGATGGTCCCTCCCATGCCCTGAAACACAGACTTATAATTGATTCACTCATTTATTACAGGATGCAGCGATGGTCCCTCCCATGACCTGAAACACAGACTTATCATTGATTCACTCATTTATAGGATGCAGCAATGGTCCCTCCCATGACCTGGAACACAGACTTATCATTGATTCACTCATTTATTACAGGATGCAATGAAGGTCCCTCCCATGCCCTGAAAAACACACTTATCATTGATTCACTCATTTATTACAGGATGCAGCGATGGTCCCTCCCATGCCCTGAAACACAGACTTATAATTGATTCACTCATTTATTACAGGATGCAGCGATGGTCCCTCCCATGCCCTGAAACACAGACTTATAATTGATTCACTCATTTATTACAGGATGCAGCGATGGTCCCTCCCATGACCTGGAACACCGACTTATCACTGATTCACTCATTTATTTACAGGACACAGCGATGGTCCCTCCCATGCCCTGGAACAGATACACTTATCATTTGTTTATTAAAACATCAGCCAATAGGTCTGATAATAACAATACAAATTTACAAACACAATACAAGTATAATATTAAAACAAACACAATACAAGTATAATATTAAAACAAACACAATACAAGTATAATATTAAAATAAACATAATACAAGTATAATATTAAAACAAACACAATACAAGTATAATATTAAAACAAACACAAACACGTAATGTTAAAACATGTTAAAATAAATAACCTGACACATTGATATTTCTCTTTCCTGTGCCAGGTGAAATGCATTAAATCACCATCATGTGCTACCAGGCTCATTTCCTTGGAGGTTACATCACAGTAACCAAACCAGTTTTATTTAAGGGTTCTACAAGGAGAAGAAGAAGGGGAAACGTCGACGACAGGTATCGGTGCCAGCCTACATGGATAAACAGGAGAGCACACCAACATGGTATGTACCTCAGAGGCTTCATTTGTTTATCTCAACATGGTACATCTTGCTTGGCCTTGTAAACTAACGTGGACAATGAACACTTAGAATAACACGTCACTGGAAAGTAACCCAATTCTGGATGTCAGATCAACAGGAAACATCATCAGGTATGTACACACACCCGCACGCATGCACGCCCGCACACACACATACACACACACAGAGCCCTAGTATAAAAAGTTAGTGTTTGCACAGGAAGAGACAACTGCACTGTGCAAACACTCTGTCACCTAAGACAGTGGCACACATCTACAGGGTACCTGCAAACACTCGCCCCTTGTGACATCATCCATCAAGACCCTATTCACCCACCATGCCTGCCATCACGGCCTGGGGATACTGCTTGGGGAAGACTGAGGATAGTCCAATGACTGCCCCTTGGAAGACAGCACTGGCAGCTGGAACAGCCATGCAGGAAATATGTCAGTAATGACACAGCATACTGGTGGAACATGTTAGTAATGACACAAGATACTGGTGGAATATGTTAGTAATGACACAGCATACTGGTGGATCATGTTAGTAATGACACAAGATACTGGTGGAATATGTTAGTAATGACACAACATACTGGTGGAATATGTTAGCAATTGCACAGCATACTGGTGGAACATGTTAGTAATGACACAACATACTGGTGGAATATGTTAGTAATGACACAACATACTGGTGGAACATGTTAGTAATGACACAACATACTGGTGGAACATGTTAGTAATGACACAACATACTGGTGGAATATGTTAGTAATGACACAACATACAGGTGGAACATGTTAGTAATGACACAACATACTGGTGAAACATGCCACTAACGACACAACATATTGGTGAAACATGTTAGTAATGACACAACATACTGGTGAAACATGTTAGTAATGACACAACATACTGGTGGAACATGCGAGTAATGACACAGCATATTGGTGGAACATGTTAGTAATGACACAACATACTGGTGAAACATGCCACTAATGACACAACATATTGGTGAAACATGTTAGTAATGACACAACATACTGGTGAAACATGTTAGTAATGACACAACATACTGGTGGAACATGCGAGTAATGACACAGCATATTGGTGGAACATGTTAGTAATGACACAACATACTGGTGGAACATGCCAGTAATGACACAACATACTGGTGGTACATGTTAGTAATGACACAACATACTGGTGGTACATGCCAGTAATGACACAACATATTGGTGGAACACGTTAGTAATGACACAACCTACTGGTGGAACATGTTAGTAATGACACAACATACTGGTGGAACACGTTAGTAATGACACAACCTACTGGTGGAATATGTTAGTAATGACACAACATACTGGTGGAACATGTTAGTAATGACACAACATACTGGTGGAATATGTTAGTAATGACACAACATACTGGTGGAACATGCCAGTAATGACACAACATACTGGTGGTACATGTTAGTAATGACACAACATACTGGTGGAATATGTTAGTAATGACACAACATACTGGTGGAACATGGTAGTAATGACACAACCTACTGGTGGAACATGTTAGTAATGACACAACATACTGGTGGAATATGTTAGTAATGACACAACATACTGGTGGAACATGTTAGTAATGACACAACCTATTGGTGGAACATGTTAGTAATGACACAACCTACTGGTGGAACATGCCAGTAATGACACAACATACTGGTGGTACATGCCAGTAATGACACAACATACTGGTGGAACATGTTAGTAATGACACAACCTACTGGTGGAACATGTTAGTAATGACACAACATACTGGTGGAACATGTTAGTAATGACACAACATACTGGTGGAATATGTTAGTAATGACACAACATACTGGTGGAACAGGCCAGTAATGACACAACATACTGGTGGAACATGTTAGTAATGACACAACATACTGGTGGAATATGTTAGTAATGACACAACATACTGGTGGAATATGTTAGTAATGACACAACCTACTGGTGGAACATGTTAGTAATGACACAACATACTGGTGGAATATGTTAGTAATGACACAACATACTGGTGGAATATGTTAGTAATGACACAACATACTGGTGGAATATGTTAGTAATGACACAACATACTGGTGGAATATGTTAGTAATGACACAACATACTGGTGGAATATGTTAGTAATGACACAACATACTGGTGGAATATGTTAGTAATGACACAACAGACTGGTGGAATATGTTAGTAATGACACAACATACTGGTGGAACAGGCCAGTAATGACACAACATACTGGTGGAACATGTTAGTAATGACACAACATACTGGTGGAATATGTTAGTAATGACACAACATACTGGTGGAATATGTTAGTAATGACACAACATACTGGTGGAACAGGCCAGTAATGACACAACATACTGGTGGAACATGTTAGTAATGACACAACATACTGGTGGAATATGTTAGTAATGACACAACATACTGGTGGAATATGTTAGTAATGACACAACATACTGGTGGAATATGTTAGTAATGACACAACATACTGGTGGAATATGTTAGTAATGACACAACCTACTGGTGGAACATGCCAGTAATGACACAACATACTGGTGGAACATGTTAGTAATGACACAACATACTGGTGGAATATGTTAGTAATGACACAACATACTGGTGGAACATGCCAGTAATGACACAACATACTGGTGGAACATGTTAGTAATGACACAACATACTGGTGGAATATGTTAGTAATGACACAACATACTGGTGGAATATGTTAGTAATGACACAACATACTGGTGGAATATGTTAGTAATGACACAACCTACTGGTGGAACATGCCAGTAATGACACAACATACTGGTGGAATATGTTAGTAATGACACAACATACTGGTGGAATATGTTAGTAATGACACAACATACTGGTGGAATATGTTAGTAATGACACAACCTACTGGTGGAACATGCCAATAATGACACAACATACTGGTGGAACATGTTAGTAATGACACAACATACTGGTGGAACATGTTAGTAATGACACAACATACTGGTGGAATATGTTAGTAATGACACAACATACTGGTGGAACATGTTAGTAATGACACAACATACTGGTGGAATATGTTAGTAATGACACAACATACTGGTGGAACATGTTAGTAATGACACAACATACTGGTGGAATATGTTAGTAATGACACAACATACTGGTGGTACATGTTAGTAATGACACAACATACTGGTGGAATATGTTAGTAATGACACAACATACTGGTGGAACATGTTATTAATGACACAACATACTGGTGGAACATGTTAGTAATGACACAACATACTGGTGGAACATGTTAGTAATGACACAACATACTGGTGGAACATGTTAGTAATGACACAACATACTGGTGGAACATGTTAGTAATGACACAACAGACTGGTGGAACATGTTAGTAATGACACAATATACTGGTGGAATATGTTAGTAATGACACAACATACTGGTGGAACATGTTAGTAATGACACAACATACTGGTGGAATATGTTAGTAATGACACAACATACTGGTGGAACATGTTAGTAATGACACAACATACTGGTGGAATATGTTAGTAATGACACAACATACTGGTGGTACATGTTATAATCTTCAAAATGTATTCTACTTGGCAGGAATTTTATTAGTGAGCATAAATGTATGCTTGCATTAAAGAATTATGAGTGGCAATTTACTCAAAAGAAGACATAAAATTGTATCATTATTGCATAGATGTATGCATTTTATAATTATTCATAAATTTTATGTGCGTTTGAACATAATTGTTATTTCTGATATACAGTGCCGTATAAATAAGTTTTTTAAATATTATTATAAACCTGGTGCCCGAGGGAGTGGACAACAGCTCTTCTATTTAAACAATGATTTGTTCACCAATTTGTTTGTCTCAAGCATTTATCATTTGCAGAAAAATGTGTATTGAACTGGCAGCAACAGCTATTTTTATGATATCATTAATGCTGGCCAACAGACAAAATAAGGTATCCATGAAACACTGTTTACCATTCATGACGATGATGGTTGCCATGGTGATGATGAATTAATGCTGGCCAACAGACAAAATAAGGTATCCATGAAACACTGTTTACCATTCATGACGATGATGGTTGCCATGGTGATGATGAATTAATGCTGGCCAACAGACAAAATAAGGTATCCATGAAACACTGTTTACCATTCATGACGATGATGGTTGCCATGGTGATGATGAATTAATACTGGCCAACAGACAAAATAAGGTTTCCATGAAACACTGTTTACCATTCATGACGATGATGGTTGCCATGGTGATGATGAATTAATACTGGCCAACAGACAAAATAAGGTATCCATGAAACACTGTTTACCATTCATGACGATGATGGTTGCCATGGTGATGATGAATTAATGCTGGCCAACATACAAAATAAGGTATCCATGAAACACTGCTTACCATTCATGACGATGATGGTTGCCATGGTGATGATGAAGAATACAGTCTGCCCTACAATGACATAAGAATGTGTAAAAGAATACAGAAATGTCCTCAAACTTCTTAGCATGGAACTGTGTGACTGCAAGAGTGCGCACTATCCTCTTTTCTTTTGTAGTCACATTCTATCTACTTAAACAACTAACGAGACACAGGTAGCAGGGTGGAATTCTCCACAAATTAGTGCTTGTGGAATCAACACGCAACATGAAAAGTATTATTAGTTAAGCACTGATATCCTCCATAGATGCATTACCAAACACCAACAATTCCAATATACTAATTTCTGATATCTAAACAAACTCAGGAGGAGGACACCTTTATTAGTACAGTCGCACCCCGTTATTCCGCAGATTCATATATAAGGCAGTCAGTCATGAACCCTGATTTTCTGCCGCCAGGGAAACTGCCAAATGGGCCTGTCTTTCAGGGGCGTTCGTGCCTACGTTACGATCATCGCACTGATCTAATTCATAACTAGCACTTGTTTTGCATGATGTACTCCTAAATAGTGCTATGTTTTGCATGATGTACTCCTAACTAGTGCTATGTTTTGCATGATGTACTCCTAACTAGTGCTATGTTTTGCATGATGTACTCCTCATGTTTGTCAAACCTACGTAGAATTGCTTTGACAATTCTCAATAAACATTAGGTGAACAATGTCAATGAACGGGTGACAATGTGTTGTTTGTTTTGCGGCAGCATCAATCGCTGATGCTGGCTTCACAGCCTTTGGTTTCGCTGGTTTGTAAATGGCAATTAAGATTCACAAATATGCCTCATATAAGAATCATATAAACAGTTTTAGATGCAATTTAGTATGTGGAAACAGGCCAAAGTAGGGGAAACTTGAAACTACCTGGCTAATAGGGCTCTGGTGAAGCTGAAATTATAGAGTTCATGAAGATGGACGGAAAGGAACGGGACCAAAACAAACTGACTCAGACTACATCCTAACATGGAGCGGCGTAGACACAGCCCTTTACAGCAATACAAGGTGAAGGCTGCATCCTACACCCTGACATATGAAGAACATGTTAGAAACAGAAAATATCAAACTTCATCCAAGCTTTTACACCTTGCAATGACTCATATACAGAAGGCCAAAAGGAGGAATTCTTTTACACCTTGCAATGACTCATATACAGAAGGCCAAAAGGAGGAATTCTTTTACACCTTGCAATGACTCATATACAGAAGGCCAAAAGGAGGAATTCTTTTACACCTTGCAATGACTCATATACAGAAGGCCAAAAGGAGGAATTCTTTTACACCTTGCAATGACTCATATACAGAAGGCCAAAAGGAGGAATTCTTTTACACCTGGCAATGACTCATATGCAGAAGGCCAAAAGGAGGAATTCTTTTACACCTTGCAATGACTCATATACAGAAGGCCAAAAGGAAGAATTCTTTTACACCTTGCAATGACTCATATACAGAAGGCCAAAAGGAGGAATTCTTTTACACCTTGCAATGACTCATATACAGAAGGCCAAAAGGAGGAATTCTTTTACACCTTGCAATGACTCATATACAGAAGGCCAAAAGGAGGAATTCTTCGAAAAAATTGCGGACACCATCAGCAAGATACCAGGCACAGAAGAGCTGATTGTCATGGGAGACTTCAACGGTAGAGTGGGCAAAAGAAGATCACCTTGGGAGCCGTACCTGGGCCCACACAGTGACACCACTACACATTGTAATTACAACGGGGAACAGCTACTTGGGATCTGTGCAGAGTATGGACTGTGGATCACAAACACGTTCTATGAACACAGACCCAGTCAAACACAGACATGGTACAAATGGAATGATCTCAACACATCATCCCAAATAGACTTCATCTCGACAAGGATGGAATACAGAAGAAACATCACAGATGCAAAGGCCATTCCCAATGCAGGCCTGGACACAGACCATCGTCCAGTCATCCTATGCGCCAGAACGCAACGCAGGCCTGGACACAGTCCATCGTCCAGTCATCCTGTACGCTAGAACACAACGCAGGCCTGGACACAGACCATCATCCAGTCATCCTATGCACTAGAACACAACGCAGGCCTGGACACAGACCATCGTCCAGTCATCCTATGCACTAGAACACAACGCAGGCCTGGACACAGACCATCGTCCAGTCATCCTATGAGCTAGAACACAAAGCAGGCCTGGACACAGACCATCGTCCAGTCATCCTATGCACTAGAACACAATGCAGGCCTGGACACAGACCATCGTCCAGTCATCCTATGCACTAGAACACAATGCAGGCCTGGACACAGACCATCGTCCAGTCATCCTATGCGATAGAATACAAAGCAGGCCTGGACACAGACCATCGTCCAGTCATTCTATGCACTAGAACACAACGCAGGCCTGGACACAGACCATCGTCCAGTCATTCTATGCACTAGAACACAACACAGGCCTGGACACAGACCATCGTCCAGTCATCCTATGCGCTAGAACACAACGCAGGCCTGGACACAGACCATCGTCCAGTCATCCTATGCGCTAGAACACAACGCAGGCCTGGACACAGACCATCGTCCAGTCATCCTATGCACTAGAACACAATGCAGGCCTGGACACAGACCATCGTCCAGTCATCCTATGCGCTAGAATACAAAGCAGGCCTGGACACAGACCATCGTCCAGTCATTCTATGCGCTAGAACACAACGCAGGCCTGGACACAGACCATCGTCCAGTCATTCTATGCGCTAGAACACAACGCAGGCCTGGACACAGACCATCGTCCAGTCATCCTATGCGCTAGAACACAACGCAGGCCTGGACACAGACCATCGTCCAGTCATCCTATGCGCTAGAACACAACGCAGGCCTGGACACAGACCATCGTCCAGTCATCCTATGCGCTAGAACACAACGCAGGCCTGGACACAGACCATCGTCCAGTCATCCTATGCGCTAGAACACAACGCAGGCCTGGACACAGACCATCGTCCAGTCATCCTATGCGCTAGAACACAACGCAGGCCTGGACACAGACCATCGTCCAGTCATCCTATGCGCTAGAACACAACGCAGGCCTGGACACAGACCATCGTCCAGTCATCCTATGCGCTAGAACACAACGCAGGCCTGGACACAGACCATCGTCCAGTCATCCTATGCGCTAGAACACAACGCAGGCCTGGACACAGACCATCGTCCAGTCATCCTATGCGCTAGAACACAACGCAGGCCTGGACACAGACCATCGTCCAGTCATCCTATGCGCTAGAACACAACGCAGGCCTGGACACAGACCATCGTCCAGTCATCCTATGCGCTAGAACACAACGCAGGCCTGGACACAGACCATCGTCCAGTCATCCTATGCACTAGAACACAACGCAGGCCTGGACACAGACCATCGTCCAGTCATCCTATGCACTAGAACACAACGCAGGCCTGGACACAGACCATCGTCCAGTCATCCTATGCACTAGAACACAACGCAGGCCTGGACACAGACCATCGTCCAGTCATCCTATGCACTAGAACACAACGCAGGCCTGGACACAGACCATCGTCCAGTCATCCTATGCACTAGAACACAACGCAGGCCTGGACACAGACCATCGTCCAGTCATCCTATGCACTAGAACACAACGCAGGCCTGGACACAGACCATCGTCCAGTCATCCTATGCACTAGAACACAACGCAGGCCTGGACACAGACCATCGTCCAGCCATCCTATGCACTAGAACACAACGCAGGCCTGGACACAGACCATCGTCCAGCCATCCTATGCACTAGAACACAACGCAGGCCTGGACACAGACCATCGTCCAGTCATCCTATGCACTAGAACACAACGCAGGCCTGGACACAGACCATCGTCCAGTCATCCTATGCGCTAGAACACAACGCAGGCCTGGACACAGACCATCGTCCAGTCATCCTATGCGCTAGAACACAACGCAGGCCTGGACACAGACCATCGTCCAGTCATCCTATGCGCTAGAACACAACGCAGGCCTGGACACAGACCATCGTCCAGTCATCCTATGCGCTAGAACACAACGCAGGCCTGGACACAGACCATCGTCCAGTCATCCTATGCGCTAGAACACAACGCAGGCCTGGACACAGACCATCGTCCAGTCATCCTATGCGCTAGAACACAACGCAGGCCTGGACACAGACCATCGTCCAGTCATCCTATGCGCTAGAACACAACGCAGGCCTGGACACAGACCATCGTCCAGTCATCCTATGCGCTAGAACACAACGCAGGCCTGGACACAGACCATCGTCCAGTCATCCTATGCGCTAGAACACAACGCAGGCCTGGACACAGACCATCGTCCAGTCATCCTATGCGCTAGAACACAACGCAGGCCTGGACACAGACCATCGTCCAGTCATCCTATGCGCTAGAACACAACGCAGGCCTGGACACAGACCATCGTCCAGTCATCCTATGCGCTAGAACACAACGCAGGCCTGGACACAGACCATCGTCCAGTCATCCTATGCGCTAGAACACAACGCAGGCCTGGACACAGACCATCGTCCAGTCATCCTATGCGCTAGAACACAACGCAGGCCTGGACACAGACCATCGTCCAGTCATCCTATGCGCTAGAACACAACGCAGGCCTGGACACAGACCATCGTCCAGTCATCCTATGCGCTAGAACACAACGCAGGCCTGGACACAGACCATCGTCCAGTCATCCTATGCGCTAGAACACAACGCAGGCCTGGACACAGACCATCGTCCAGTCATCCTATGCGCTAGAACACAACGCAGGCCTGGACACAGACCATCGTCCAGTCATCCTATGCGCTAGAACACAACGCAGGCCTGGACACAGACCATCGTCCAGTCATCCTATGCGCTAGAACACAACGCAGGCCTGGACACAGACCATCGTCCAGTCATCCTATGCGCTAGAACACAACGCAGGCCTGGACACAGACCATCGTCCAGTCATCCTATGCGCTAGAACACAACGCAGGCCTGGACACAGACCATCGTCCAGTCATCCTATGCGCTAGAACACAACGCAGGCCTGGACACAGACCATCGTCCAGTCATCCTATGCGCTAGAACACAACGCAGGCCTGGACACAGACCATCGTCCAGTCATCCTATGCGCTAGAACACAACGCAGGCCTGGACACAGACCATCGTCCAGTCATCCTATGCGCTAGAACACAACGCAGGCCTGGACACAGACCATCGTCCAGTCATCCTATGCGCTAGAACACAACGCAGGCCTGGACACAGACCATCGTCCAGTCATCCTATGCGCTAGAACACAACGCAGGCCTGGACACAGACCATCGTCCAGTCATCCTATGCGCTAGAACACAACGCAGGCCTGGACACAGACCATCGTCCAGTCATCCTATGCACTAGAACACAACGCAGGCCTGGACACAGACCATCGTCCAGTCATCCTATGCACTAGAACACAACGCAGGCCTGGACACAGACCATCGTCCAGTCATCCTATGCACTAGAACACAACGCAGGCCTGGACACAGACCATCGTCCAGTCATCCTATGCACTAGAACACAACGCAGGCCTGGACACAGACCATCGTCCAGTCATCCTATGCACTAGAACACAACGCAGGCCTGGACACAGACCATCGTCCAGTCATCCTATGCACTAGAACACAACGCAGGCCTGGACACAGACCATCGTCCAGTCATCCTATGCACTAGAACACAACGCAGGCCTGGACACAGACCATCGTCCAGTCATCCTATGCACTAGAACACAACGCAGGCCTGGACACAGACCATCGTCCAGTCATCCTATGCACTAGAACACAACGCAGGCCTGGACACAGACCATCGTCCAGTCATCCTATGCACTAGAACACAACGCAGGCCTGGACACAGACCATCGTCCAGTCATCCTATGCACTAGAACACAACGCAGGCCTGGACACAGACCATCGTCCAGTCATCCTATGCACTAGAACACAACGCAGGCCTGGACACAGACCATCGTCCAGTCATCCTATGCACTAGAACACAACGCAGGCCTGGACACAGACCATCGTCCAGTCATCCTATGCACTAGAACACAACGCAGGCCTGGACACAGACCATCGTCCAGTCATCCTATGCACTAGAACACAACGCAGGCCTGGACACAGACCATCGTCCAGTCATCCTATGCACTAGAACACAACGCAGGCCTGGACACAGACCATCGTCCAGTCATCCTATGCACTAGAACACAACGCAGGCCTGGACACAGACCATCGTCCAGTCATCCTATGCACTAGAACACAACGCAGGCCTGGACACAGACCATCGTCCAGTCATCCTATGCACTAGAACACAACGCAGGCCTGGACACAGACCATCGTCCAGTCATCCTATGCACTAGAACACAACGCAGGCCTGGACACAGACCATCGTCCAGTCATCCTATGCACTAGAACACAACGCAGGCCTGGACACAGACCATCGTCCAGTCATCCTATGCACTAGAACACAACGCAGGCCTGGACACAGACCATCGTCCAGTCATCCTATGCACTAGAACACAACGCAGGCCTGGACACAGACCATCGTCCAGTCATCCTATGCACTAGAACACAACGCAGGCCTGGACACAGACCATCGTCCAGTCATCCTATGCACTAGAACACAACGCAGGCCTGGACACAGACCATCGTCCAGTCATCCTATGCACTAGAACACAACGCAGGCCTGGACACAGACCATCGTCCAGTCATCCTATGCACTAGAACACAACGCAGGCCTGGACACAGACCATCGTCCAGTCATCCTATGCACTAGAACACAACACAGGCCTTTGAGCATAAACTAATGTTATCACTGTATGAGTTATCATTACTTACATGAGTCGGTGTTGATCTTTGTCAATGACAGTGTGAGTCCAAACAAGACGGCCATCACAATGGCTGACACCAGGGTCCGAATCTTCACAGAAATACTGCAACAGATACATAAAAGCCAATTAGACAGACTGCCACAACTTAATAGTCGCGCCCCGTTATTACGCGGATTTGGATATAAGGCGGTCGGTCGTGGACCCCGATTTTCTGATGCCAGGGGGAAATGCCAAATGGGCCTGCTTAAATCTACTTTGACAATTCTCAAGAAACATTAGGTGAACAGTGTCAATGAACGAATGTCAACGTGTTGTTTGTTTTATGTTGCCACTGTCCCTGGCTTCGCTGGTTTGTAAACTGCAATTGAGATTCACATATATGCCTCACGTAAGAATCAGATAAACAGTCTTAAATGCAATTTAGCATGCAATACCAATATAACACTGGGGTGAAATGGCATGTTTCCATTGCATCATAAATTTAATAATTTTCTTGATGCAAAACCAACAAGCCAAATGCCTAACCCAAGGCACTACCAGTGTGTGAAAATACAAATTTGTCATCCGCATATGAAACGATGAATCAATGTTATGTGGTGCATCGTGAATTTATGCTTCAGTCAAGATCAGTTAAAAGATGATGGGAAACAATTATTAATTCTACCTATTGTTGTTTTCTACGTTTAATCAGCATATTAATTAATTACATACTATGTGTGTCAAATCATATATATGTTTTCGGCTGCTCATATCCAGGTTATTATTTTTTTATTGGTCCAGTACTTCATCATCATAGCAGAACTATTCCATAACAGTATACATACATGTATTTTATTCAGTTCAAGATTCAACAGGGTGTGACATTTTAAAATAATCCATGTTGACATTAGTTGACTCATTTAATAAGCTCATAAACTGATAAAAAAAACAGATAGGTGTGCACTAAGAGAAAGTTGACTTATTCTAATTAGTATTGATCATTTTAATACCTATGACAAGATGTTGTCACATTTATAGCATTATATGTTAGTGCAATAATCAATCCATCAAATAAATAACACATTAATGCACTTAAGGACCATACATCTATGGTACAGATCAGTAATAAGAATTGTATTGTGAACACATTTATCGTACAAAGTATTTCAACTATGTGAATGCACAATTTCTGAAACAACGTACACAGACTTTTATATTTCGAAAAGTCAGCCTGGTGTACAAGTGATGCCAAATTGTCATAGTTGCTTAACCCTGTGTACTTAATCCTGTAGACTTAACCCTGTGTACTTAACCCTGTGGACTTAAACCTGTATACTTAATTGTAGATTTAACCCTGTAGACTTAACCCTGTGGACTTAACCTTATGGACTTAACCCTGTGTACTTACATCCTGCTGCTTGCTGTGTTGAGAAAGAGGAAGAGCACATTAGGAATCATGGCAGCCATTGTTAAGTAGTTCTCAAATTTTATCTGCCATTCCCGCTCGTACTTGAGCACATCGTAGTTGCTCTCGTTTGTCAGGCTCACATTGCGCAGTTTGTACTTGAAGTACTGAAATATAACAAGAATTGTTTAAAACTATAAACATTAATTAGGTAGAGTCACATAGGGACCTCAGCAGGCCGCAAACAATGAACATATCTTATCAACTGGAATGTACAATTTACAAAAACTTTAAAAAGTAATATCTCAAATAGAAGTATAAATATTTAACACCTTACCTCTGTAGAACTAATATTAATTTATTTCCAATCAAATAACCAAAATTGTAAAATATAATAAAACATTACATGAAGGCAATAATCCTGATTAAATTGCTAGCGGTACAATGTATTGTACAAAGAGGCTTACCTCTTGTCCATTGCTGAAGAAATTCCATGGCAACAGGGAACCGATGCCCAAAAGATAAAATATCATGTACACAAAATGTCCCCTGAAAAGAAACAAAGTGTAAGTCATAATGTAACAATTGTAAGTCATAATGTAACAATTGTAAGTCATAATATAACAATTGTAAGTCATAATGTAACAATTGTAAGTCATAATGTAACAATTGTAAGTCATAATATAACAATTGTAAGTCATAATATAACAATTGTAAGTCATAATATAACAATTGTAAGTCATAATGTAACAATTGTAAGTCATAATGTAACAATTGTAAGTCATAATATAACAATTGTAAGTCATAATGTAACAATTGTAAGTCATAATGTAAACATTGTACCTTCTTAGAAAGACAAACCAAACACTGCAAGAAAACAAATGTTCAATAGATACTACAGTTTGAAAGTGTACTAGCTAATTGTGCTAAATGTTCAATAGATACTACAGTTTGAATGTCTACTAGCTGTTGTGCTAAATGTTCAATAGATACTACACTTTACAAGTCTACTAGCTAATCGTGCTAAATGTTCAATAGATACTACACTTTACAAGTCTACTAGCTAATCGTGCTAAATGTTCAAGAGGTACTACAGTTTACAAGTCTACTAGCTATTGTGCTAAATGTTCAAGAGGTACTACAGTTTACAAGTCTACTAGCTAACTGTGCTAAATGTTCAAGAGGTACTACAGTTTACAAGTCTACTAGCTAATTGTGCTAAATGTTCAAGAGGTACTACAGTTTACAAGTCTACTAGCTAATTGTGCTAAATGTTCAAGAGGTACTACACTTTACAAGTCTACTAGCTAATTGTGCTAAATGTTCAAGAGGTACTACACTTTACAAGTCTACTAGCTAATTGTGCTAAATGTTCAAGAGGTACTACAGTTTACAAGTCTACTAGCTATTGTGTTAAATGTTCAAGAGGTACTACACTTTACAAGTCTACTAGCTAATTGTGCTAAATGTTCAAGAGGTACTACAGTTTACAAGTCTACTAGCTATTGTGCTAAATGTTCAAGAGGTACTACACTTTACAAGTCTACTAGCTAATTGTGCTAAATGTTCAAGAGGTATGACAGTTTACAAGTCTACTAGCTATTGTGCTAAATGTTCAAGAGGTACTACAGTTTACAAGTCTACTAGCTAATTGTGCTAAATGTTCAAGAGGTACTACAGTTTACAAATCTACTAACTAATTGTGCTAAATGTTCAAGAGGTACTACAGTTTACAAGTCTACTAGCTATTGTGCTAAATGTTCAAGAGGTACTACAGTTTACAAGTCTACTAGCTAATTGTGCTAAATGTTCAAGAGGTACTACAGTTTACAAGTCTACTAACTAATTGTGCTAAATGTTCAAGAGGTACTACAGTTTACAAGTCTACTAGCTATTGTGCTAAATGTTCAAGAGGTACTACAGTTTACAAGTCTACTAACTAATTGTGCTAAATGTTCAAGAGGTACTACAGTTTGCAAGTCTACTAGCTAATTGTGCTAAATGTTCAAGAGGTACTACAGTTTACAAGTCTACTAACTAATTGTGCTAAATGTTCAAGAGGTACTACAGTTTGCAAGTCTACTAACTAATTGTGCTAAATGTTCAAGAGGTACTACAGTTTGCAAGTCTACTAACTAATTGTGCTAAATGTTCAAGAGGTACTACAGTTTACAAGTCTACTAACTAATTGTGCTAAATGTTCAAGAGGTACTACAGTTTACAAGTCTACTAGCTAATTGTGCTAAATGTTCAAGAGGTACTACAGTTTGCAAGTCTACTAACTAATTGTGCTAAATGTTCAAGAGGTACTACAGTTTGCAAGTCTACTAACTAATTGTGCTAAATGTTCAAGAGGTACTACAGTTTGCAAGTCTACTAACTAATTGTGCTAAATGTTCAAGAGGTACTACAGTTTGCAAGTCTACTAGCTAATTGTGCTAAATGTTCAAGAGGTACTACAGTTTACAAGTCTACTAACTAATTGTGCTAAATGTTCAAGAGGTACTACAGTTTGCAAGTCTACTAGCTAATTGTGCTAAATGTTCAAGAGGTACTACAGTTTACAAGTCTACTAACTAATTGTGCTAAATGTTCAAGAGGTACTACAGTTTGCAAGTCTACTAGCTAATTGTGCTAAATGTTCAAGAGGTACTACAGTTTACAAGTCTACTAACTAATTGTGCTAAATGTTCAAGAGGTACTACAGTTTACAAGTCTACTAACTAATTGTGCTAAATGTTCAAGAGGTACTACAGTTTGAAAGTCTACTAACTAATTGTGCTAAATGTTCAAGAGGTACTACAGTTTGCAAGTCTACTAGCTAATTGTGCTAAATGTTCAAGAGGTACTACAGTTTACAAGTCTACTAGCTAATTGTGCTAAATGTTCAAGAGGTACTACAGTTTGCAAGTCTACTAGCTAATTGTGCTAAATGTTCAAGAGGTACTACAGTTTGCAAGTCTACTAACTAATTGTGCTAAATGTTCAAGAGGTACTACAGTTTGCAAGTCTACTAGCTAATTGTGCTAAATGTTCAAGAGGTACTACAGTTTACAAGTCTACTAACTAATTGTGCTAAATGTTCAAGAGGTACTACAGTTTGAAAGTCTACTAACTAATTGTGCTAAATGTTCAAGAGGTACTACAGTTTGCAAGTCTACTAGCTAATTGTGCTAAATGTTCAAGAGGTACTACAGTTTACAAGTCTACTAACTAATTGTGCTAAATGTTCAAGAGGTACTACAGTTTACAAGTCTACTAACTAATTGTGCTAAATGTTCAAGAGGTACTACAGTTTACAAGTCTACTAACTAATTGTGCTAAATGTTCAAGAGGTACTACAGTTTACAAGTCTACTAACTAATTGTGCTAAATGTTCAAGAGGTACTACAGTTTACAAGTCTACTAACTAATTGTGCTAAATGTTCAAGAGGTACTACAGTTTACAAGTCTACTAACTAATTGTGCTAAATGTTCAAGAGGTACTACAGTTTACAAGTCTACTAACTAATTGTGCTAAATGTTCAAGAGGTACTACAGTTTACAAGTCTACTAACTAATTGTGCTAAATGTTCAAGAGGTACTACAGTTTACAAGTCTACTAACTAATTGTGCTAAATGTTCAAGAGGTACTACAGTTTACAAGTCTACTAGTTGTTGTGTAAAATGTTCTTGTTGTTAAATGTCCACAAAAGTCATCAATACGATATTACTGTAACATAAGCTCACTAAGAATATTAAGATTAAGGTGATTTCTACAGCATCTTATTAATCTACTGTTTTTGTTAAATAGCCTTATTTGTTGGTTTAAAACTGCCAAGAGTTCACAGGTAGTTTGTGTAAATGAACACATGGGTGGCTGGGCTGTCAAGGCTGAAGTAACATGTCCAAGCACAAAGTCCCCCTATTAACACATGGGTGGCTGGGCTGTCAAGGCTGAAGTAACATGTCCAAGCACAAAGTCCCCCTATTAACACATGGGTGGCTGGGCTGTCAAGGCTAAAGTAACATGTCCAAGCACAAAGTCCCCCTATTGAATGGTATACAGTTTGACCGGTATCTAAATATAATCCCACAGAATAGCTGTCAACCCCTAGAGGGTTATTGGGTGTGAAATATTTTCCAGGGACTGCAGACCATGAAGTTCCCCAGCCCATAGACCTCGGTGAATGGCAAAAGTAAAGTAAAGCTCATCTTCACCACGTGCTTACAGTTTTCCAACAGGAAATATCATGTTGCTGTTACCCAATTACTGATCGCGTTTCACACATTATTCAGTAAAAGGTGGATATTACTGGTAAAATTAACTGAGGTTTTCGTTTGCGACACACTATGTGAAAAGTGGAAAAATCCAACAATATTTATTTTTAATTCTTTAAACTTTAAGTGCGCTGTCTAGTTTTACAAGATTTAACAAGATCTGCCATCCAAGCTAAAGGCCCAGATGGCAAGTGGACAAGGAAGCCATTGGCTTATCGAGAGTCCAACAATGTTCATCTACATGTAACCCTCCTGAGATGTGTCAATCCTTTTTTAAACATATTCACGCTGCTAGCAGTTACACAATCTGTAGACAATTTGTTCCATTCATTCATTGTCCTCTGTGAGAATGAGTACTTCCTGATATCCAATCTACACTGATCCTTTACTAATTTTACCTCATGTCCTCTAGTTCTGCTCTCTTTCTTGAGTAAGAAAAACATATTTCTATCAATATTTTCATACCCATTTAATATCTTAAAAACTTCAATCTGATCTCCTCTTAACCTCCTTGTCTCTAGAGTTGTTAAACCACATTCTTTCAGTCGTTTTTCATAGCTAAGATCTCTCAGTCCTGGAATAATTTTAGTTGCTCTCCTTTGTATGCGTTCAAGCATATCTATATCCTTCTTATGATACGGTCTCCATGCTTGTATACAGTATTCTAAATGAGGTCTAACTATTGCTTTATACAGAAGTATAATTAGCTTTTTTCCTTGTATGTTATACTTCTACAAATCAACCCAAGAATTTGATTACCCTTCGAAGCTGCAATACTAGACATTTGTGCAAGGTAATAATTATGTTTCATTAATTTGCTATGTTGCAGATGGTGGAAATACGCCAATTGTCTGTGTGCTATATAAAGACGCAAGAGTGATTGTTCATTGGTGTAACCTTAACCTTGGTGCACACACCAATCTTAGTGTGTGACAACTGTATTCTTTATTTAACTGTGCAAGAGACATGTGACACACGCCCCATGAGCTGCTTCTCGTTAAACACAGACAAAGCACTGAATAAGACAAAGTGGTCGTGTCCCGGGTCACATGGGCACAACCCAAAGAGGGAGGAAACAACCGCCATAATACAGAAATACAGACTGTTAGTCAGCACGGGTTGAACAGATAGTGTGAACCTGGGTGTGTGAGCCTGGGTGTGTGAGCCTGGGTGTGTGAGCCTGGGTTTGTCGGCCTGGGTGTATCAGCCTGGGTGTATCAACCTGAATGTGGGTTGCTTTGTTTAGCAGACATGTTTATAAGGGATGGCTGCATCTAAACAGAGAAGGGGACAGCAGTTTTTGCAGATAAACTCTTAAGAACAGTTGACAGTAGCGTAGGTAGCACACATTAAACTAGAAGTGTAGTGGCAGTGATTTGCTTAGGTTTTCAAATCGTGCATTTTTTTTAGTTTAACAGGTGGAGGGATTTATGGGACCTTTTCTGCTATGGGCCATGTGGGCGCATGAATACATGGCTATTTTTGCAGACATTAATAGGCACTGCATGTGGTGGGGTTTAAAAAGAGCTGGAAGCATGTGATTTTGAAAAAACTTGAGATGATGGCAGTTGGTGTAAAAAAATTTCAGAATATTTGATGGTCACATTTTCTTATAATCAGACAAAATGTTAACATGGCCACCAATGCAATTTTCCACTGTGGTCTGACCTCAAATAATGTCGTGGTCACAAACAAGGTTATAAAATGTTTATGTGCTTATGTTTTGGTCATTGTTGTTAACTTAATTGTGGATATTACAGGTAATTTGGATGAAATGATTAGTTTGTTATAAAAATTTCTTATTATTTGCAATTCCGATAATATAATTAGGGTTCATGTTTTGAAAATAAATAAATAAATGAAAACGGTTGCTACCTGTCCCATGTTGTGTGTATTTGACTTAGAAAATTGTCTGTGTCAGGCTGGATAATAATATATTATTATATATATTTTATTGATTCCATCTAGTCAACAAGATCATTACTGGTTAAATGCCACTATTATTTAAACTGTTTAACCATCTCCTTTAGGAGGTGTCCTATAACTGATCTACTAAATATCAAACATGTCAAATAAATGTACATTTTAGCTTTGTAAATTTGATGTGAACAAGCTGATTTTTTTAGTATAAACAATAATTGTTGCCTTTCCAAAATGTATAATCACCACATATCAATACCCATTTCATGTTGTGTGCATACTTACCCTTCCTGTTTATTCTTCCACAAGAATGTAGGGCATATTAAATTGTGATATGTGAAAATGAGGTAAGTGCAACTGAACAAGCATATTCACAGGTTTGTTTGTAGAAGCTACTAGCTGTAAAATAGTGCATTTTTGTAGAGTTTAATAGGTGGAGGGATTTATGGGAATGTGGGCCCATGAATACACATAAAGAGATCTAACCAAATCATGGGCCAAAAACAGCTGAATTAGAAATGTTTAAAAAAACAGAATAGGAAGAAGGGGAGGAGGAGTTATTTTATATATTAAAGAATCTATTCAAACATACGAAATAAAATTATAAATGGAAGCAGATTGCGATGAAACTGTTTGTATGCAATAGAATTACAGGAAATTCAATATTAACTATTGGATTAGTTTAATGAAGTTCAAACATACAAAGATGATAGCGATGATACAAAATGCTATAAAAGTAGTGAGTCAAGGGGAATGTATCATAATGGGAGATTAACCATAATCCTGGACAAATACAATGGAAATATCTAGAGAACACGGGGCATGAAAACACGGGGGATGAGAACACGGGGATGACAACACGGGGGATGAGGACACGGGGGATTAGGACATGGGGGATGAAGACACGGGGGATGAGGACCAAAAATTTTTATTTTTGATACAGGGGATAAGATACTGAATGAGTATGAAAATGTTTGTTACTTGTTTACATATTTCAACAATGTAATTATTGATATGTGCAAAGTAGTCTTCAGATGTGAATGATTTACCCATCTAACACCTGAAAACTGACTGGGAAAAAGGGCATGAAAGATTAGGTTAAGAAATCTTACATGCCTTATCACAGTCCTTAATTGTTTATATTTCGATTTTTTTTTATTTATTTATGACAGAGACTTGGTAGTGACAAGTTTTTGCTTTGGATGGAAATTTTGTTAAATCTCTATATTAAAATTATTATTGTTTAGTTATACAAATAAAAAAGTTAATACTATAACAAAACTATTGTTTGCATTTGACAAAAATAAACTTGATCACTGAGGCCAGGAGAAACGCACATGCCTGATACGTGATCAACTTGTGCTTAACCCAACCACTGAATACATCAGCTGGGACTAGGACATGTGATTGTGTATGGCAACGGTGTCAATATGTAATGTGTCACATGTGACATCAATCTTATCTTGCTTGCCTGCTTGGAACACACAATAGTATACACAAACAATAGTGTACACAGACAACAGTGTACACAAACAGTGTACACAAAGGAGATGGCCCAGAAACAGTTTTTCGCATACGTAAATAATGAACACTTGAAGTTAGACATCTTTCACACTTGTGCTGAGACACTGTCATATAATTTATGTGGCAAGTACGGAATACAAGTTGACTGGACTTACATTGACAAGTTTGTTGTGAAAATACCTTTACAATTGTATTTCATAACAACTTAATGTTCCCCAAACTAAGCTTAACTTTCTCTGTCGCTGCACCCAGGGTCTGGAATGAACTCCCCATCACTTTAAAAACATCTGAAACTGTAGCTATCTTCTGAAAAAACTGAAGACAATTCAAGACAATTCTAGTGATCATGGCACTGGGTCAGACAGTAACTGAGCACCGCTCGCGATCATGCCACTGAGTCAGACAGTAACTGAGCACAGCTCGCGATCATGCCACTGAGTCAGACAGTAACTGAGCACCGCTCGCGATCATGCCACTGGGTCAGACAGTAACTGAGCACCGCTCGCGATCATGCCACTGAGTCAGACAGTAACTGAGCACAGCTCGCGATCATGCCACTGGGTCAGACAGTAACTGAGCACCGCTCGCGATCATGCCACTGAGTCAGACAGTAACTGAGCACCGCTCGCGATCATGCCACTGAATCAGACAGTAACTGAGCACCGCTCGCGATCATGCCACTGGGTCAGACAGTAACTGAGCACCGCTCGCGATCATGCCACTGAGTCAGACAGTAACTGAGCACAGCTCGCCATCATGCCACTGAGTCAGACAGTAACTGAGCACCGCTAGCGATCACGCCACTGAGTCAGACAGTAACTGAGCACAGCTCGCGATCATGCCACTGAGTCAGACAGTAACTGAGCACAGCTCGCGATCATGCCACTGAGTCAGACAGTAACTGAGCACCGCTCGCGATCATGCCACTGAGTCAGACAGTAACTGAGCACAGCTCGCGATCATGCCACTGAGTCAGACAGTAACTGAGCACCGCTCGCGATCATGCCACTGGGTCAAACAGTAACTGAGCACTGCTCGCGATCATGCCACTGAGTCAGACAGTAACTGAGCACAGCTCGCGATCATGCCACTAAGTCAGACAGTAACTGAGCACCGCTATCGATCATGCCACTGAGTCAGACAGTAACTGAGCACCACTCGCGATCATGCCACTGAGTCAGACAGTAACTGAGCACCACTCGCGATCATGCCACTGAGTCAGACAGTAACTGAGCACCGCTAGCGATCATGCCACTGAGTCGGACAGTTACTGAGCACCACTAGCGACCATGTCACTGAGTCAGACAGTAAATGAGCACCGCTAGCGACCATGTCACTGAGTCAGACAGTAAATGAGCACTGCCACTCAATGTAAACAAGTAATAGCTCGCGATCATGCCACTGAGTCAGACAGTAACTGAGCACCGCTCGCGATCATGCCACTGAGTCAGACAGTAACTGAGCACCGCTCGCGATCATGCCACTGGGTCAGACAGTAACTGAGCACCGCTCGCGATCATGCCACTGAGTCAGACAGTAACTGAGCACCGCTCGCGATCATGCCACTGAGTCAGACAGTAACTGAGCACCGCTCGCGATCATGCCACTGGGTCAGACAGTAACTGAGCACCGCTCGCGATCATGCCACTGAGTCAGACAGTAACTGAGCATAGCTCGCGATCATGCCACTGAGTCAGACAGTAACTGAGCACCGCTAGCGATCACGCCACTGAGTCAGACAGTAACTGAGCACAGCTCGCGATCATGCCACTGAGTCAAGACAGTAACTGAGCACAGCTCGCGATCATGCCACTGAGTCAGACAGTAACTGAGCACCGCTCGCGATCATGCCACTGAGTCAGACAGTAACTGAGCACAGCTCGCGATCATGCCACTGAGTCAGACAGTAACTGAGCACCGCTCGCGATCATGCCACTGGGTCAAACAGTAACTGAGCACTGCTCGCGATCATGCCACTGAGTCAGACAGTAACTGAGCACAGCTCGCGATCATGCCACTGAGTCAGACAGTAACTGAGCACCGCTAGCGATCATGCCACTGAGTCAGACAGTAACTGAGCACCACTCGCGATCATGCCACTGAGTCAGACAGTAACTGAGCACCACTCGCGATCATGCCACTGAGTCAGACAGTAACTGAGCACCGCTAGCGATCATGCCACTGAGTCGGACAGTTACTGAGCACCGCTAGCGACCATGTCACTGAGTCAGACAGTAAATGAGCACCGCTAGCGACCATGTCACTGAGTCAGACAGTAAATGAGCACCGCTAGCGACCATGTCACTGAGTCAGACAGTAAATGAGCACTGCCACTCAATGTAAACAAGTAATAGCACTGTTTGTTAATAGCGGGCACCCATGCTAGATCAGTCATTCATACCATGACCAAAAATATGTGGGTGGCTGCCATCTTCAGTTTTGGAAGAGACCACATACATGGGCTCGGACACTCTTCCTTTCCACATGAAACGTAACGCTGATGCCACAAAGAAGCTTGCCACACTGTTTACAGGATTTGATATGTTACAGGTACACACAGTGCTGGCTGAAGGAGATGTTACAGGATCACACAGCACTGGCTGAAGGAGAAGATGTTACAGGTACACACAGCGCTGGCTGAAGGAGATGTTACAGGATCACACAGCACTGGCTGAAGGAGAAGATGTTACAGGTACACACAGCGCTGGATGAAGGAGAAGATGTTACAGGTACACACAGTGCTGGCTGAAGGAGATGTTACAGGATCACACAGCACTGGCTGAAGGAGAAGATGTTACAGGTACACACAGCGCTGGATGAAGGAGAAGATGTTACAGGTACACACAGCACTGGCTGGAGGAGAAGATGTTACAGGATCACACAGCACTGGCTGGAGGAGAAGATGTTACAGGTACACACAGCGCTGGATGAAGGAGAAGATGTTACAGGTACACACAGCACTGGCTGGAGGAGAAGATGTTACAGGTACACACAGCACTGGCTGAAGGAGAAGATGTTACAGGTACACACAGCGCTGGATGAAGGAGAAGATGTTACAGGTACACACAGTGCTGGCTGAAGGAGATGTTACAGGATCACACAGCACTGGCTGAAGGAGAAGATGTTACAGGTACACACAGCGCTGGCTGAAGGAGAAGATGTTACAGGTACACACAGCACTGGCTGAAGGAGAAGATGTTACAGGTACACACTGCGCTGGATGAAGGAGAAGATGTTACAGGTACACACTGCGCTGGCTGAAGGAGAAGATGTTACAGGTACACACTGCGCTGGCTGAAGGAGATGTTACAGGATCACACAGCACTGGCTGAAGGAGAAGATGTTACAGGTACACACAGCGCTGGATGAAGGAGAAGATGTTACAGGTACACACAGCACTGGCTGGAGGAGAAGATGTTACAGGTACACACAGCACTGGCTGAAGGAGAAGATGTTACAGGTACACACAGCGCTGGATGAAGGAGAAGATGTTACAGGTACACACAGTGCTGGCTGAAGGAGATGTTACAGGATCACACAGCACTGGCTGAAGGAGAAGATGTTACAGGTACACACAGCGCTGGCTGAAGGAGAAGATGTTACAGGTACACACAGCACTGGCTGAAGGAGAAGATGTTACAGGTACACACTGCGCTGGCTGAAGGAGAAGATGTTACAGGTACACACTGCGCTGGCTGAAGGAGAAGATGTTACAGGTACACACAGCACTGGCTGAAGGAGAAGATGTTACAGGTACACACTGCGCTGGCTGAAGGAGAAGATGTTACAGGTACACACAGTGCTGGCTGAAGGAGATGTTACAGGATCACACAGCACTGGCTGAAGGAGAAGATGTTACAGGTACACACAGCGCTGGATGAAGGAGAAGATGTTACAGGTACACACAGCACTGGCTGGAGGAGAAGATGTTACAGGATCACACAGCACTGGCTGGAGGAGAAGATGTTACAGGTACACACAGCGCTGGATGAAGGAGAAGATGTTACAGGTACACACAGCACTGGCTGGAGGAGAAGATGTTACAGGTACACACAGCACTGGCTGAAGGAGAAGATGTTACAGGTACACACAGCACTGGCTGAAGGAGAAGATGTTACAGGTACACACAGCGCTGGATGAAGGAGAAGATGTTACAGGTACACACAGCGCTGGCTGAAGGAGAAGATGTTACAGGTACACACAGTGCTGGCTGAAGGAGAAGATGTTACAGGTACACACAGCGCTGGATGAAGGAGAAGATGTTACAGGTACACACAGCGCTGGAAGAAGGAGAAGATGTTACAGGTACACACAGCACTGGCTGGAGGAGAAGATGTTACAGGTACACACAGCACTGGCTGAAGGAGAAGATGTTACAGGTACACACAGCACTGGCTGAAGGAGAAGATGTTACAGGTACACACAGCGCTGGCTGAAGGAGAAGATGTTACAGGTACACACAGCGCTGGATGAAGGAGAAGATGTTACAGGTACACACAGTGCTGGCTGAAGGAGATGTTACAGGATCACACAGCACTGGCTGAAGGAGAAGATGTTACAGGTACACACAGCGCTGGCTGAAGGAGAAGATGTTACAGGTACACACAGCACTGGCTGAAGGAGAAGATGTTACAGGTACACACTGCGCTGGCTGAAGGAGAAGATGTTACAGGTACACACTGCGCTGGCTGAAGGAGATGTTACAGGATCACACAGCACTGGCTGAAGGAGAAGATGTTACAGGTACACACAGCGCTGGATGAAGGAGAAGATGTTACAGGTACACACAGCACTGGCTGGAGGAGAAGATGTTACAGGTACACACAGCACTGGCTGAAGGAGAAGATGTTACAGGTACACACAGCGCTGGATGAAGGAGAAGATGTTACAGGTACACACAGTGCTGGCTGAAGGAGATGTTACAGGATCACACAGCACTGGCTGAAGGAGAAGATGTTACAGGTACACACAGCGCTGGCTGAAGGAGAAGATGTTACAGGTACACACAGCACTGGCTGAAGGAGAAGATGTTACAGGTACACACTGCGCTGGCTGAAGGAGAAGATGTTACAGGTACACACTGCGCTGGCTGAAGGAGAAGATGTTACAGGTACACACAGCACTGGTTGAAGGAGAAGATGTTACAGGTACACACTGCGCTGGCTGAAGGAGAAGATGTTACAGGATCACACAGCACTGGCTGAAGGAGAAGATGTTACAGGTACACACAGCACTGGCTGAAGGAGAAGATGTTACAGGTACACACTGCGCTGGCTGAAGGAGAAGATGTTACAGGTACACACAGCACTGGCTGAAGGAGAAGATGTTACAGGTACACACTGCGCTGGCTGAAGGAGAAGATGTTACAGGATCACACAGCGCTGGATGAAGGAGAAGATGTTACAGGTACACACAGCACTGGCTGAAGGAGAAGATGTTATAGGATCACACAGCACTGGCTGAAGGAGAAGATGTTACAGGTACACACAGCGCTGGCTGAAGGAGAAGATGTTACAGGTACACACAGCACTGGCTGAAGGAGAAGATGGAGCTAATGACTCATTGTGTAATGACATAGCTCTGGTATCATTGGCAACCAAAGACACTGCACCAAGTGATGTGGTCAGTGGTCTCCTGACAGCTGAAGACCAAGGCAAGCAGAGTTATCAATAATGGGAAGCAATAGCTGAGGATACTGTAGGGTTTCATGACATTGAGAGTTGATGTGGTATTTGATTGCTACATTGGGAGGATTCAACCAAAGCAACTCGCAAGCCCGTCGATGGACAACATGTCCCACATGTTTGCAGTAAATTCATTGCCTTCAGTGCGAACAGCTATTAGGAGACCACTGACCTCGTCACTTGGTGCAGTGTCTTTGGTTGCCAAAGATACCAGAGAAACCACATTCCACACCGAGTCATTGGCTCCATCTTCTCCTTCGGCCAGGGCTGTGTGTACTTTGAACACATCAACAAAGCTGAGCTAGCCCGGTTTGTATCTGAGGTCATAATGAAGAACTACCAGAACCAAACGTTTAACAATGAACACATAGTATTATGCAACCTCAGATTGATGGACGGAGGATAACATAATTTCAAATTAAAAAACTTCAAAAAAATTTACTTTTGGGTTACATCATGCCATACATTTATAATAATAATAATATATAAAATACTTCTATCGCACTAAAATCGTCAGGAGACCCAGGCTCGGCAGCGCACCAAAACAAAAGGGGTTAAGCAGTTCCAGTTGTAAACAGTTGGATTGGTACGCTGGGGAGCTGTGGAGGATAAGTAAGTTTAAACAGGTGGGTTTTAATTTGCGGCAAAAAATTTTTATATTTCCTACAGACTTAGCACTAACAGGAAGTGAGTTCCACAGAGTTAGTACAGCTATTGAAAAAGCTCTAGTTCCAACATTTGTCTTAATGCTACGAACAAAAAGTAGATTAGAATTATACGATTGAAGCTGTCTGGGCTGTCTTGCAGGAGTGAGCAGTGAATGTAAATATGCTGGTTGCTTGGATGAAAAAACAGTCAAGTTTACCATGCTGCTTTTGTGTACCAATAAAAAAATTATGTTTTATTTGCATTTAACTTTAATTTTCTGTCAGTAATCCAGTGGAACATATTCGGGAGACAATCCCTGAATTGGTTCAAGGAACAATTTGTATCTGGGGTAGCCAAGGAAAGGTAAATCTGTGTATCATCTGCATATAGGTGGTGGTCCAAGTTGTGAGTTTGAATGACTGAGCTTAGTGGAATAGTGAAGAGTAAAAAGTAATGGTCCAATAACAAAACCCTGAGGAACAGCACATGACGTGGATAGGGCTGCTGAAAAGCAATTCGCTATCTTCACTCTTTGGTATCTGTCAGTTAAGTATGATGAAAACCAGCTCAGGGCTGTGCCAGATATGCCATACCACAGCGACAAGCATTTAATGAGTATGTTATGGTCAATAGCAGCAGATAAATCAAGCGAGGTAAGTGCTGTTACTTTACCTTTGTCCATATTTAGAGTGACATCATTATGTACTTTTAAAAGAGCAGTCTCTGTAGAATTAAATTTTTTGTAAGCTGACCTTTGTGACCTTGAAAATTACTTTCAATTTAAAAATCAAGGGTGACATACACCCACACCTTTTTCCTCATCCTATAAAGTCCTGAGAACGTGTGTTACACCAGCATGCCTGTATGGTCTGGAGACAGTGGCGTTGACAGAACAACAACAACAGAAGCTGCAAGTCTGTGAGAATAACTGGGTTCGTCAAATAACAAGAACAAAGAGGGTGGACAGAAGAAGGATGAACGACTTGAGGAAAGAGGCTAGGATGCAATGCAGCCTAACAGGAAGATTGGTGAGAAGCAGGATGAGATGGGCAGGCCACTTGGTAAGAATGGATGCAAGCAAACTAGCAAAGAGAGCAGAGGTGGAAAAACATCAAGGACGCAGGAAAAGGGGAAGGCCACAGCTGAGATGGGAAGACTGCGTGAGGAGGGACATGAGAAGATCAGGGGAGGATGAAAGATGGAGAGAGGGAGCAGCCGATAGAAAACTATGGAAAGAACAGAAAGAGTGGCTTGACAATACTTTACCCGACCCTCACCCCTGTACAGCAGGGAAAAAGGAGGAAAAGCACATAAATGATTGATCTAGCATTGATTCCTACTATTAACGAACAATACCTAAAGAAGTGTAACATTCAATGTTTGCTGGCCTACTACTGGGAGAGAACTGAAACTAATCCCCTCTTCCTGAAATATCACTTCACTTATTGTCTGTGCTAACTTACTACTAACTACACGAACAGAGTGCATATTACATAATTCATAAATGACCTTGCTGTTTCAGCTAACTTACTGTAAAAAGGATATATATTACATAAGTTAAAGCCATATTGACATAGATAATTTGTTTTCTTTCACTTGTCAATGAGCAATATTTCAATATTTGTCTTTGATATAGAGAGCAGTACTGCACTTATACATTATTATGATTGCCATATGTACACATATAAACATTTGCTATTCATAAACCATTTGTTGACCTTATCAAGGAAAGTTGCACAGTCCGAGTAGATGCACAATAACATTGGTATCTAATTTATTGAGAGACAACTTTTGAGGGGAAGTTGTCACAGTTTCTATATCATGTTTTATTAATAATAACATTTTAATTAAATATACACATATAATTAAATTGGGGAGGGGGAGGGAAACTGTCACTAATTTTGGTGAAATTTTTTTAAATTGGTGAACAATCGGCGTGATTTCTTACTTTTTTGTGAACTTGAGTTAAACAGTAGGATTTTCGAGTAAACATTTTTTTATCCCCCAGATCTACATGCAATATTATATTTGGTGTCTGCGGTGACAAAAAGTCAGATTTATAAAAATTTCAACTGTACTTATTAATATCCCAAAAATAATGCTAGGGAAATGATGCATCTCTGGCACAGAGATGGTGTTCATCATACTTCATCTCTGGCACAGAGCTGGTGTTCATCATACTTCATCTCTGGCACAGAGCTGGTGTTCATCATACTTCATCTCTGGCACAGAGCTGGTGTTCATCATACTTCTTCTCTGGCACAGAGCTGGTGTTCATCATACTTCTTCTCTGGCACAGAGCTGGTGTTCATCATACTTCATCTCTGGCACAGAGCTGGTGTTCATCATACTTCTTCTCTGGCACAGAGCTGGTGTTCATCATACTTCTTCTCTGGCACAGAGCTGGTGTTCATCATACTTCTTCTCTGGCACAGAGCTGGTGTTCATCATACTTCATCTCTGGCACAGAGCTGGTGTTCATCATACTTCATCTCTGGCACAGAGCTGGTGTTCATCATACTTCATCTCTGGCACAGAGCTGGTGTTCATCATACTTCATCTCTGGCACAGAGCTGGTGTTCATCATACTTCATCTCTGGCACAGAGCTGGTGTTCATCATACTTCATCTCTGGCACAGAGCTGGTGTTCATCATACTTCACTGATACCAGAGAGTGAAAATAGCTAATAGCTTTTCAGCTACTACCCACTTCATGTGGTGTTCCTCAGGGTTCTGTTCTTGGACCCTTACTTTTTAGTCTTTACACTATTCCACTCAGCTCAGTCATTCAAACTCACAACTTGGACCACCAGCTATAACACTACACGCATGACACACAGATTTACCTTTCCTTGGCTACCTCAGATACAAATTGCTCCTTAAACCAACTGAGGGTTGGGCTCCATGATATATTCCACTGGATGACTAAAGCAAATTAAAGTTAAATGCAAATAAAACAGAGTTTCTTATTATTGGTACACAAAAGCAGCGTGGTATACTTGACTGTTTTTATTATTTAAATTTAAGACAGCATATTTCACAAACTTGTCGTTGCTGCTTTTATCACATTCGTGACCTTCGCCATATTCGCCAACTGGTATATGTCTTTTGCTGCCGCCAAAACTATTGCAACTGCTCTTGTTAGCAGTGGACTTGACTATTGCAATTCCCTTTATCATCATATTGCTCTTAAGGACATCTTAAAACTTCAATGTGTTAAAAATTGTTTGGCAAGGGTAGTTACCCGGTCTCCTCATTTCTCTCACTCAGCACCATTTCTTAAATCATTGCATTGGCTCCCATTCCGATATTCCATTATTCTTCAGATCTGTACAATTACCTGCACATATATAATAGCACATATATAACGTGCACTTTCACCCAAGCAACCAGCATATTTACAGTCACATTCTTGCAAGACAGCCCAGACAGCTTCGATCATCTAATTCTAATCTACTTTTTGTTCCCAGTGTTAAGACAAATGCTTTTTTAGTTGCTGCACTGACTTTGTGGAACTCGCTCCATTAGTGTTAAGTCTGTAGGAACTCACTCCGTTAGTGTTAAGTCTGTAGGAACTCACTCCGTTAGTGTTAAGTCTGTAGGAACTCACTCCGTTAGTGTTAAGTCTGTAGGAACTCACTCCGTTAGTGTTAAGTCTGTAGGAACTCACTCCGTTAGTGTTAAGTCTGTAGGAACTCACTCCGTTAGTGTTAAGTCTGTAGGAACTCACTCCGTTAGTGTTAAGTCTGTAGGAACTCACTCCGTTAGTGTTAAGTCTGTAGGAACTCACTCCGTTAGTGTTAAGTCTGTAGGAACTCACTCCGTTAGTGTTAAGTATGTAGGAACTCACTCCGTTAGTGTTAAGTCTGTAGGAACTCACTCCGTTAGTGTAAAGTCTGTAGGAACTCACTCCGTTAGTGTTAAGTCTGTAGGAACTCACTCTGTTAGTGTTAAGTCTGTAGGAACTCACTCCGTTAGTGTTAAGTCTGTAGGAAATATAACAACATTTCACTGTAAACTAAAAACCCACCTGTTTAAACTTGCTTATCCTGCATAGCTCCCCAGCGTACCAATCCAACTGTTTACAACTGGAACTGCTTTTGTTTTGAGAGCTTGGGTCTCCTGAGGATTTTAGCGCAATAGAAGTATTTTATATATTATTATTATTACTAACACAATGTATTTAATGCAGATGGAAAATGTTAATGTGCATTCCAACACAATTTTATGTTTTGAGAATGTCAAAGTGACTATGCTTCTCTTTTATTTTGTTGCATCCAATTATCCATTAGAAAGGTAAAGATATGTTCTTACACAGCGCTGTATCCAGTCCTTGGGACTGTTCAAAGCGTTTTACACTTCACCCCCTGGAAGACCTGTTCATTGCCATCTCAACTTCTCTGGGAAGCATTCAGCCCTGCTGCAATTACTGCACAAAGACTATTCATTCCAATACACATTTCTGTCTGTAGCCAGGTAATCATTTATACAGCTGAGTGAACTGTGCCAATGTTGGACGAATGAAACTGCCAAAGCTTCGAAAGGGCAGCAAGAGGATTCAAACCCGGGTTCTCTCAATTGAGAGCATTCTAACCACTATGCTAATGCGCCCCACACAAAAGCATTAGAGTGGGCTGTAATGAAACAATTGAGAGCATTCTAACCACTATGCTACTGCGCCCCACACAAAAGCATTAGAGTGGGCTGTAATGAAACAATTGAGAGCATTCTAACCACTATGCTACTGCGCCCCACACAAAAGCATTAGAGTGGGTTGTAATGAAACAATTGAGAGCATTCTAACCACTATGCTACTGCGCCCCACACAAAAGCATTAGAGTGGGCTGTAATGAAACAATTGAGAGCATTCTAACCACTATGCTACTACGCCCCACACAAAAGCATTAGAGTGGGCTGTAATGAAACAAATGCTCTAATACAAGACTCTAGACACAGACGTCATTGTTATAATTGGCTTATAATGGATAATTGCGTGTTATTAAAAATTATTCGACAACACTTGGACAGGATTCTAGACACAGGCGCCATTGTTATGTTTGTGTGGCTAATAGCGAACAAGACTCCACGAAGCTGCGACGGTTCAGCACCTGGCGCTCTGTGTACATTGCTACTGGCGAACATAGTATGCTGAGGCAAACTAGTTCGCACTGTCTGGTCCAATAATTGCACATATATAACGTGCACGTGGTGGTCCTGTGTGGGGCATGGTGGGCGTGTGGTAGAGGGGGGCGCAGTGGTCATGTGTGGGGCGTGGTGGTCACGTGGTAGAGTGGGGCACGGTGGTCGTGTGTGGGGTGTGGTGGTTGTGTGGTAGAGTGGGGCACGGTGGTCATGTGGTAGAGTGGGGCGCAGTGATCGTGTGTGGGATGTGGTGGTTGTGTGGTAGAGTGGGGCACGGTGGTCGTGTGGTAGAGTGGGACGTGGTGATTGTGTGGTAGAGTGGGGTGCAGTGGTCGTGTGATTGAGTGGAGCACAGTGGTTGAGTGTGCGGCACGGTGTTCGTGTGGTAGAGTGGGTCACGGTGGTCGTAACAGGAGCTATCCATTGTATAGTGGGAGGGTCCTTTCGCCATCATATTGTGCACATTCCTGAAGTTGTCTACTCGGTGCTATTACCACGCATCCATTTAGCCCATTTGTTAAAAAGTATTACAGACGGAACACAAATCCAGCCGATCTAATTACTGCCCTTGGATGGCCAACCCTCGAACGAAGACGTATCATTAAACAAGCCACAACCTTCTACAAAATTCTAAATAATATTATTGAGATCACCCCCCCTCCAGGCCTACTAACCCGCTCTCGAACCCGTGGACAATACGTAGCCCCCAGGTGTCGTATAAATGCAATGGTCTTTTCATTTTATCCCCGAGCCATTCGCATATAGAATATCACCAACATAAAAAACCCAACATAAAAAACCCAAAATCATTTCAAGAAGTTATTATGGAACTCCCTTTCACCACACCTCCTCACCTAAACTGCCTTTATAGTGCTCAGCGTAAACTTATCCATGGTGTGGGTATGGAGACTGTCTATGTGTGCATGTGGCAAGATAGCGACAGTATCCATACACATAACCAACCTATTAAAAATGTTCGTTTAACATCCTATACATAAAATAAACAAAACTATCAGATAAAAACCATTTCAGCAACGTTAAAGATACTAGTCCTTTAGTCGAATGTACCACCCACAGCACATGCGCACAGTCCACCACAAACTCCTGCGTTAGCCCAAGTTTGGGCTGTTTGGAGTATAACCACTTGAGCCCTTTGCAATAAGAACGTCATTCCAAGATACCAATAAGCAGTTAAAGAATTTTCATTCTGAACATTCATCATGTGGTGTTCTACGTGTGGATGCAGTGTAACAGTGTTTCTGTTGACGTCTAGGCAGACTGGATTTCTTTAATGTTGCTTTTCAGAATGTTTTCTACAAAGTTCATTTGCTCAGTACATACGTCCTCATTAAGGTTGCCATTGGCCTCTGGTATCATGGCATACCGATTCTTTGTGAGTCCGCTGTGTCAAATACTTTTTCTAAGGAATATATTCCTTGTAAAACATTTCCTTATTTCCATTATTCAGCGGGTACCTCCTGTGTCACTAACATAATCTGTTTGTAGCCATTATTCAACTAATTTTGTATCCACCTGACATCTTGAAAGATCTTGTTTTTTCCTGCTTTTGAACATCCTTCTTCTGATGCCTCTGAGTGAAGTGGTCATAAATTATATTTAGCTGCGCAACATTAAAACTTGGTACATGGTGTAACAACAACCACCATACCTTGGTACCGGGCATAACAAGCATCTGATAATATTTTAAAGCATAGTTGTTGTTTTCCATATAATATTCCACCACTGGTGCTTACTCTGCTTCTAAATGTAGCAGAGCAATAAAAAAATATTATCTTCCTAACGAACCTTAGTTGAAATGTTTTGGTAACAGTAGGTGACTATCTTGGTACCAGGCGTAACAGTTCTGGTGAAATGCTGAATATTCGTCTAAATGAGTTTCTTTTGATGTATTATTGATATCATCCCATGAGAAAGCATTCACATATACAACAATTATTGTTATTTACGTATTTGTAAATTTTGAAGTAATTATTTTTATTAATTATGCCTCAATCCATAAAAAAAATTTTTACCGGGCGTAACCAGTTAAAGTTTGACAATTTGTTGGACAGCACGAAGATCAAAAGTGAAAGCACTTATTCAAATAACTACTGTGAAATAATACATTCATCATAAATTTGATTACACTCTGCTTTCTAAACAAAGTTAATTTTGGAAAATCAAATATTGGTGCTGGAGCTTGGGCGTAATAATAAAATGGGTTCATTAACAAACAAAATAAGTTTGGGTAGGGGCAGCTACTGTACGGGCCTCAATTGTAGTTTGGGACACACATTGGGAGTTTACTTTAACATAAGACATTTCAATGATAAATTATCGTTAGTAAATTCAAAATAATAGGTTTCTGAAATGAAAAATATTTTTGGGAAAGCTTATTTTGGCTGTTGTTTACACTTTAAAGGGACGTGGACCCTCCACTAGCATATGACTATAGGAAAGATATATATTTCCTGAAAGAATTCGTCGAGACAAAGCCAATGGTATGTAATAATACTATTTTAGATAAAGAAATAAACCAGTAATAGGCAGGGAAACTTAACACGAACTGTCAGACAATTTTGGAGAGTGGCCCATAATCTCCAGGTAGATTCTGCTTAATGGATGATGGCTGCCTAGCATAAAGAAAGAAAGAAGCAGACGGTTTGTGAACATATGTGAAATACTGTTTACCTGTCTCGCGGCGGGGTTGGGATGTCCTCGTACGAGTCGCTACCGTTGTCGCCGTCTGCAAGTAGCGACTCTCGCTCGGTCTCAACACCAGTCTCATTCATGTCGGAAATGTTTCCTGTTTACCCGTATATCAGAGAAAGGTAAAAATATGGCAATAAAATGTATATGTAGTCTGCGCTATGTCCCGTCACTGCTGCAATACTGACAAAACATTTTTTAATTACGCGTTCCGTTTTACAACTTACACAACTTGTCAACTTCTATTTTTAGTTTGTCCACTTGGTCACGGGATGCTGTCGGTGTCTCGTCAAATTGTTTTCCAAACAATTGTTTGCTTCGACTTCGATTTAGATGCTACTAAACGCCAGCCGGAGTTACTGGAGTGTCAAGTAGTTATACTCCAAAGAGCCCATTCTTGGGCCAACGCAGGGGTTTTCATTGCTACTACATGTAGACAGTTTTGACATTGCCCTGGTGTATATATATTTGGACTGGGGAAGTTAAAGTTGTCGTCAGTGGACGGGTGATTTCTACATGCCATTGACATTGTTTTTTTATCGTCATCGGCTGTCCGTCGTGGTTGACGAAGACAAGTGGGTTGCTGGGGGTGTCCGTGTCGGGTATCTTTTTTTTTACAAATCGTCCATTTAATAGCATATACATATGGAAAGAGTAACACAAACAGGATTGCGGAACTTCAAGATTTAACAAGATTTGCCATCCAAGCCTAAGGCCCAGATGGCAAGTGGACAAGGAAGCCATTGGCTTATCGAGAGTCCAACAATGTTCATCTACTTATAGCCCGCCCTCCTGAGATATGTGTCAACCTTGTTTTTAAACATATTCACGCTGCTAGCAGTTACACAATCTGTAGACAATTTGTTCCATTCATTTATTGTCCTCTGTGAGAACGAGTGCTTCCTGATGTCCAATCTACATTGATCCTTTACTAATTTTACCTCATGTCCTCTAGTTCTGCTATCCTTCTTGAGTGAGAAAAACATATTTCTATCAATATTTTCATACCCATTCAATATCTTAAAAACTTCAATCTGATCTCCTCTTAACCTCCTTGTCTCTAGAGTTCAATTATATTACAGGCCGGGGCCAAATTTGCTATACTTAATGTAATATATGCTGTTGTCACACAAATCTGAAGATGCTTTCACACAAGGATCGATATTCTACAGTACAGGTATTAACAACTGTTTGAGTAACATACTTAGATTATCGAACGACAAGACGATGTTTCGCGAAAAAGGGGCCATCGTTTCTAATTGCTACGGCGTGTTCGGGACCCTTAATCGCTGATTGCATTTTCGTCCGATAAAGTTAGCTACTCCCAAGCACCGATCATCAGCGGTCCGTCGAAACGAGGATGACGTCTGCCAGGGGATGGTCGTGGGTCCCGAGGTGACTCAGGAGCCCGTTTCTTGATTTGCAGATCTTATTGCAGTGGGGACAGGAGGTTCCGGATGGAAGGAAGATGTTCAGGTGTTAAGACATCTCCCTCTCTTTTCTCCTCTGCCGCTTGGATGCTGCGGCACCAAAGTAGACGGTCAGCAGCCATGTCCTCCCAAGTGTTGATGTTAATATGAACCTTCTTCATGTAGTGTTTGGCAGTGTCTTTAAATCTTTTTCTTTGCCCACCACGGGTTCTCAATCCATGAGTCAGCTGGGAGAATAGTACTTGTCGGGGGAGGCGGGAGTCTGGCATTCTGACACAGTGGCCAGTCCACCGGAGCTGATTTTGCATGATTATTGCCTCGATGCTGGTTGTATTGGCTTCAGTGAGGACGCTGGTTGTATTGGCTTCAGTGAGGACGCTGGTTGTATTGGCTTCAGTGAGGACGCTGGCATTGGTGCGACGATCTTCCCACCGGATGTGAAGCATCTTCCTTAGGCAACGTTGGTGGAATGTCTCGATCCAGGGTCTTCAGGTGACACCGGTAAGTAACCCAAGCCTCACTCCCGTATAGTAGAGTGGTAATACAAACGGCTTTGTAGACCATCACCGTCGTCTCTTTCATGAGGTTGTCGTCATCAATGACTCGGTGGCGCAGTTTCCTGAAGGACGTGCTGGCACAGCAGAATATACGGTGCTGAATTTCTGCTTCGATGGTGGCTTTCTGGGACAGGTGACTCCCTAAGTACGGGAAGTGTTCAACAACTTCTACTAGGATTCCTCCATATATTTTGATTTCGAGAGGTCCTGCATTGGTGAGACTTTGGTAGGCTTCCGCAAAGAGGTCTAGGCTAGTCTGAAGTTCTTCTGCAGAGTCGGTAAGGATGGCATAGTCATTAGCATACTGAATGTCTATGACGGCAGTCTTCATCATTTTTGTCTTGGCCTTGAGACGACTCAGGTTAAATAGCCTGCCATCAAGTCGGTAGTCAAGTTCAACGACATGGGGTAGTTGATCACGAACGAGAAACGAGGATGGCGCATAGGTAGACAGCGAAAAGGGTTGGTGCTATAACGCATCCACGCTTGACCACGGTTACAGTAATTTTATCATGAAGAAGTCTCAGTATGGTGATGAAGTTGGCAGGGCACCCAAACCTGGACAAGACTTTCCAAAGAGCTTCACGATTGATTGAGTCGAAGGCTTTGGTCAAGCCAACGAAGGCCAAGAATAGTTCCTGGTTTTGTTCCCGACATTTCTCCTGAATTTGTCGGGCCACAAAAATCATCAGTCAGCGGGAGCAGGCGATTCAAGAGAACTCGGACGAGTATCTTCCCAGCAATGGATAATAGGGCAATGCCTCGGTAGTTACCACAGTCTGATTTATCTCCCTTCTTGTAGACCGTGACTGTGTTAGCATTTCTGAGGTCTGGTGGAATTTCCTTGTCATGCTATATGTTGCTGATAAGTTCATAAATCTGTTTGCGAGCTTCTCGCCACCAAACGTGAGGATTTCTGCATGGAAACCTAGTGCTGCTCCTTGATGTCCTTCTCAGCCAAGTACCGTTATCTGATATCTGACTATATTGACGTCTCTAACGCAAGATCCAGCGAGATTCCAAACGGTAGCAATTTTGTGCGGGTCACTAATTTTACACCGTTGACTATAATAATAAAAATAGCCATATATATTATCGCTCATTAGAGATAACGCGGAGATGTGCAAATAGAACAACACCATACAAAACCTTTGAAAGAACTGCGTCTGTGTAGAAAACAGTGATGCAATAATTAATCATTAGTAATTTCATAACTTGTTTTTTCTTCATTTTATTTTTTTCATTATGGCTCTGCCATTCTATATACATATATGTACATTCACTATTTTACCTTTTTTATTTTACCATCTGTCGATGCCAACGTGCGATTATTTTGTTTGTTGTGTTGGTGTTATTATTTCACACAACACTCGTAGTCCATTTCCTGTTACACATGCGCATAACCTACCACGTGTTCATCATGGCGCAGGTTATGCCTGTTGCTTTTTCTCAGACCGGCGAATATTTTGCTTATTCTAGTCCGGATGGAACGTTGAAATTGTGGGAGACCGTAACTGGGACACTGAAACAAGAGTACACACCGAGTTCGCATTTGTCAGCCACGTGTACATGCCTGGCATGGGGTCCTTCACGAAAATCAAATGTAAGCAGTCCGCGGCCCCTCCGCTGCAGCCCGTCCAAATCGAAGTGGTCCATGCTGGTTTGGCTAACAGTTTAGGGGGTGTCTGTGAACTCATTGGTTCACGGATCGTACATGCTATGCTTTACGAAATAATCTAAAATATGCGGTTTTACATTATAGCAGAAAACCCATTTGTAATATCAGTAAGTGTTTACTGGCAAATGTCAAGAGTAGTGTCGTAAAATTAAAGTTGTATGTCGCTGTAAATTACTAAATGCAGATGTACAAATACTATGTTTTCTAATAAAGGTGGAGTTATTCTCTGCGAATTTAAAACTATTAATTTTTACAGAAAAACATTTGTACTAAGTTTTTACATGACACATAATTGGAACTAGGCTAGGCAGAACTAGGCAAAGTCAATCGCCCTACAATGTTTTTCTATCTGGCTGTTGCTACTAGTACGGCGAAGATCTCGCTCGGCCGAAACGTAAGTATTTTCATGAAACGTGAAACCTTACAAAAACGCCATAAACAGAGCAATAAACACGTCTTTCGTGTCTGTATGCATTCTTATATGTATATCACTAAAGTTACCTGACAATAACCATGTAAAAGTGTGAAATTATTACCTTTTTGTCAGAACGCATGTGCTTGTCAAGGTTTGTATATAACTGGATGTTGTTGTGAGCGAGAATAGCAAGCGGGATTTCCATAGATCTATATAAGGTCACGCTAAGAATTGCCGTCTGCTGGCCATAGAGTTACATCATTAATAATGCCCCTATAAACTACTAACTTACTAACGGGTGTTTTATTTATGTCTGTGCTGCTGGCCCATTCTGGCCTCATTCTACACGAAATCGCATTTGATCATGTGACCCAAAGGCAACATCACGTGCACAGTATGGCGGCTAATTGTGAAATGTTTTCTATGTCACCGATAAAAGTACTCATAAGTAATTATTTGGAGCACATTTCTTCAGTTTCTTGACGCCCAATCGTCGGTTGTATGTCACGGAATACACATGTGAAACGGTTAGTGCGTATCGGTTTTAAAACTTAAGTTATTAGTTCCGTAGCCAAATGGCTACGGAACTGCCAAAATGGCGCGTTAGCAAATGCCCGTCAGGCCTTTCGCCCCAGAGACGAAGAGCGGGGCGAAAAATTTTACCTAAGGCAGAACGTGGAAAGAATAACTTTTTATTTTTTCGGGTACGAGTCCACCCTCTCTTCAAGGCTTATATACTCGGTGTGTGTGCACACGTGCTAAAGTGCTGTAAGAGAAAGTAATAAAATATTTGGAAGAAAGAGAAAAGATGATAGTGTGCATGTAGAACTGCAATTTTAGGAGAGGAAAAGTTCATAGCGTGAATACTACAATATCAGTTAATGTTGCAAGCTGGAGATCTTCTGTCTGAACATCTCTAAACTTGGCGCTGTAGCTGCGTTGGCGGGCAGGTTATTCCAATTGGCTATTGTACTGGGTAAAAAGCTATACTGGATGAATTAGTGATTAGGGGGAGTTGAAAGCTTCAGAATGCGTGAGGGTCTCACCAGTTGTATAAGTTGTGGGAAGAGGTCCAGGGCGACTATACCATGAATGTCTTATAAAACATGGCGGGTGTCGGTTCTCCTTTGTTGGAGGCTGCGCCAGTGCAAGTGTTTGATCATAGTGGTGACACTTGCTTCACGGTTGTAGTTGTTACAAACATACCGTGCTGCATATCTTTGGATCATCTTTGTTTTTGTACGTTGCATCTAATATTAACTGTAGCTGAATTTTGGCTAAGCTGGCCATTTAAGTGGGGTATCCTCTAAATGTTGCTCCAAAGTCAATCCAGCAATAATAATGTTTTATTTCAGTCAAAAGCCCATATATATATATATCTGATATAACATAAATCTATATTTCTCATAGACAGCTTGCACCTCGTGCACCAAACTTTCTAGTATTAATCTACGGCCCCACGAATGAAACGTAATGCCTTTATTTTTTTAAATACACTGCATACGAAGGGTTCTTAGTGGTTTTATGGTAAATTAAATGTTCGCTACGTAAAACGTTAATTTCCAACAATCGCAGAAACCATGCACGCGTAGCGAATGCTTTGTCTAGCCACATTTATAAAAGTGATCACCTATTTGGTCACGTATGAACTACCAAGTTATCCCGTCCTGGGGACGGGCATTTTTGCTAGTACAAACAATACAAGTAAAATATATAAATATACACACAAGTTGAGCATGAAAAGTAGTAAGAATAAAACATATATATAAATATACACACGTGTATTAAAAGTATACAATTGATTAATCCAATGTTTAATAATTGGATTTGAATAATAAATAAAAGTGAAGATAATTAACAAAAAGTAGATTATCAGACTTTTCTAACAGGCACAAAAGGCTAAATATTGACAAGCGAATTCATTGTTAAAACATTTTACATGAGTTGTAGCGAATATATGACTTGCATTACAATGAGGTGACAAGTGTAACATATGACTTGCATTACAACGAGGTGACAAGTGTAACATATGACTTGCATTACAACGAGGTGACAAGTGTAACATATGACTTGCATTACAACGAGGTGACAAGTGTAACATATGACTTGCATTACAACGAGGTGACAAGTGTAACATATGACTTGCATTACAACGAGGTGACAAGTGTAACATATGACTTGCATTACAACGAGGTGACAAGTGTAACATATGACTTGCACTACAACGAGGTGACAAGTGTAACATATGACTTGCATTACAACGAGGTGACAAGTGTAACATATGACTTGCATTACGAGGTGACAAGTGTAACATATGACTTGCATTACAACGAGGTGACAAGTGTAACATATGACTTGCATTACAACGAGGTGACAAGTGTAACATTCTAAAACTATTGTTATATGCAACAGTAATACCTTTCAGACTGTTTTTTTTTTAAATTACAATAAAGACGAGGTATACATTGAAGTACGAATTAAATAAAGATGTTTTGATGGGGCTGCTGCATCAGTGAAATTTTCTAGCTAAAATATTTGCTGGTATTTACATTTCTCTGTGTGAGGTCATGTATGGTTATTGACAACAGGGTGAATAATTTTCTTGTCCTGAGGTTTGTCACCAATAACCATACAATAAGATTTATTGGCATTGTAAGTTATATCAAACATATTGCCGTACTTGGCACAACAATCGGTGAGTTTTCTCAGCCCAGAAACACTAGGTGAAAAAATACAAAGATCATCGACATACATCATATGATTAATTAGGGTCCTGCATAAAGACAACCAATTTATAGTTTGTTCATATTAACACTTAAGTCGTCCATGTACACATTAAAAAGATGGGGAGAAAGGATTCCACCCTGTTTAAAACCATTTGAAACGGTAACAAATTCAGAGAAGCTACAACACTATCTGACAGTGAATTTCTGAGTTCTGTACCAGTAATAAAGAATGCACACAATAAAAGAAGGACATCCCCGGTCAATTAGTTTGGTGAATAGTTTACTATGATTGACTTTGTCAAAGACCTTAGAGGCATCCGACACAGTGACATACATAGATGAACCATTGTGTCGTAAAAGTTCTTTTAATAAAAATGTAAGCACTTTAGTTGAGTGATGCTTTTTAAATCCAAATTGGTTAACACATGTAGTTAAGGTAGCTGGGGCAGCTACCGTGTCAGTTGATTTTTTCATTTTTTTCTTCATAACATGCTAGGAAATATTGAACGGAACGTCGACACCACAAATAATCACCCCGCACTAACGTTATATTTCACCAATCCATCCTTTACAGTCCTTTTGGACATCCCCTGATTTCTTAGAAATGCTGACGATGTTTCCAAAGTAACGCCTGCGAGTGCTATGATGTTCAAACCAGCTATATTGGCTCGCCATGAAAACGGAAGATATCTGGTTGTGATTCCAGTACACATCAGTATTATATCTACCTAACTAAGTCGTCCTTAAACCAGCAGATATCAGAGCTGACATAGTTTATTGTGCCTTTGAACCTATAAGTTATAATAACGGAAACGGCCTGTGACCCCAACCTGGTGACCGCACAAAACAACGGGCCAATCAAAATGATCGTAAACACGCCCTGCCACGTGTTTGTCAGATGGCTGGCGTAACCTCTGCAAATGTACATATAACGTGTACATATAACATGCAGAGAAAAGTAAAATATATTCAGTTTGGGATCTTTTTACAGCACCAACTGGAATCAAAAGCAAACTGGTTCTAGTGATACATAAACATTTTTGTATAAATATTTAAATGCTAGTGTATAAAGGGGAAAATTATGTATGTTATGTATAAAAATTATGTATATTGTTGCCCGGTTTTGTTAATTTGGTGGTTGAATATAGGAGGAAACTCCACACCCTGCAAATCTTCAGCCACAACTTTACATTCCTTTTAAAAAAAAACATTATTTTTATGAAGCATCTACGACTTTTAAAATGTGATCAAATACCCCATGAACAAAACAAACAAACGTCTTGGTATATAAATAAACTCATTTCTTTTATAAGTAAACAATAATGTTCAGATTTGTTTGATGATAATAATAATGTTCCTCAGATGTAATAAGTGAAGTAATTCCATCAATATACATATATTTTAGAATTGTTACAAAATGTGTAAATAACAATTAACGTATTATTATTTTAATAATGACTTGTATCAAGTGCTTAAACTTACAAAAAACAGTGACATGAATGTAATCTGCATTTCTACCAAAACATAATTTAATTGTTAATTTAATTAAAGTTAATTTAATTGAAGGATTTGGGAGGTTAATTGAATTTAATTAGAACATTTCTGAGTTAATTGTAATTTAATTAATTAACTTTTCAAGTTAATTGCCCCATGCCTGCTTACATTATCATCACCCGAGGCTTTGCCTGTAGGCATTGCATGTATCACATCTCAAATTTCCTTAACATTAACAATCATTTGATCATTAAACTGTACATTGCTACAGTATTCATTGATGTTCTTGATGTTGGCTGGAGAACCAGGTATAGAGTTAAGTAGGGACTGGTAATGATGAAGCCACATTCTTTACATTTTCCGCGCCTGAAAACCACCAACATTGCTAGTATTTGGCAACCTGGCGTTATTCATATGTTTTATGTCCTTTCAGAAGTTTTTGAAGTCATTGCGTAGTTTAGAAGCAAGTTGCTCAGCTTCAAGCATTTTTGTCACAAAGTCTTGTTGCCTTTAAAATAGGTACGTCTAATTTTCATTATGTCAAAAGGACCGTGACGAGGTCATTCCAGCCAAGAACAGTGTGCTTAGAAGACATGTTGTTAGCCTTAGTAGGGATTGCCTCGGCAGCATCTTTGAGTGATTTTATAATACCATTGTAAAGTTTGCATAGCAAAGTGCGATGGGCTTCATCATTACTATTAGTACAGTATAAAACCTCATGAGGTACATCAATTGCAGATAAAAGCAAACCAGTTTGTACGATAGTTATGGAGATCCTGGTGGGTGGTGACATTCCACATACAGACCTGTGCACCCTCCTATTTTCCCGTACTTGTTACGGAATTTAATGGTAAATACAGAGATGCGCTTTCATTCATTTTGTTACAGAATCACGCATAGTAAAATTATGAATACATTTCATCGAGAAAAACCGTGGCACCACTTATTGGAAAATTTAAAACTGATCTCACAATGTCTCCGCTACACGCGAGTTGCACGCACTGCCTGCCAACGAACCGGATATCATGCAAGCACACACATTCAAGTGGTCCACGTTGTTTTTAATAGAAAATGGATAGCGCAAAGCGGAAAGCTGACCCTTTACTATCAAAACATGACAAAGCGCTGCCCAGAAAACGTGCCTATATACAGATATTTCGGACGTCGTACACAACGCAATGGCCATGTGTTGTACTGGTGTCAAACGAGTTCTCATGTTATGCTCACTGTATATTTTGCGACAAAGATTTTTCAAAGTACTCGGCAGGTATGAGCCGAACCAGAGCACACTTAAGACTGCACTTGGAAGAGTTGCCTGCAGTCATGGTGTGTGACCTACGATTAGATGTCGGTGGCTTAACAGTGTTGCAAGACTTTATGGAAATGACCGTCGTCCACAATGGCAAAGTAGTGCTGCCAGTGGTAAATGTCAGGGTTGAAAAAAATCATGATTTAAAAAAAATAAAATAAGATCGGATTTTTTTAATTTAAATCAGATTTTTTTTATTTGATTTTTTTAAAATCTGGTATACACAGTGTCATAAAATATTTTACTATCAGGCTATTTGGTGTCAATACAGCTACACAAGTGTGCACACTTTGTGCTTTTGTATTAAAAAACACACAAAACTTTGTTGATCTCGATGCTTGTAAACATTTATTTGTGTTAAATTCATATAAATCAGCGATTAAAAAACCGGAAGTAAAAAAAATCATAAATCAATGATTTTTTTGAGCGTTTTAAATGAAATGATTTAAATGAAAGAACCCTGGTGGATGTAGAAGCGGTTATGAGAATGATGTAACCACTTGCATAATGTTTTGTAGGAAAGTCCACGGAAGAAAAAGAAGAGGCGTTCCAGTATTACATTGAAGGATGACTGTGGAAGGATGGACATGCTTGCCATGGGCACAACGTCTGGCAGTCTGCTGGTGTACAGTTTACTGAAGGGCGACCTACACACACAACTTGTTAGTGGCTAAACTGTAGCTTTTAGATGAAGATAGCTTGTTGCTACTGAATTAGCAAATTTAATTGATCATTCTCCTAGCAACCAAAGGATTCCTTGAAACAATATTCAGTGTACATTGAAGGATCTCCCTTCACTCTTACTGAGGTGATCCATTGATTCATTGAAATATGTCTTTCACTGTTGCATGTTAGTGAAAAGATTCCTCAATTCCGTAAATGAAATTGTTGTTCAATTTGTAATTGGATCATAAATTCAAGCCACGACAATCTAACCAATAAAGATAAAAGACTTATGTAAAATATTTGCTGAGGTTTATGTTCTCTAGCTACACTGTAGCCTGGTATGTAGACGTCATAAGACAACAAAGGTTTATGTTCTCTAGCTACACTGTAGCCTGGTATGTAGACATCATAAGACAACAAAGGTTTATGTTCTCTAGCAACACTGTAACCTGGTATGTAGACATCATAAGACAACATAGGTTTATGTTCTCTAGCTACACTGTAGCCTGGTATGTAGACGTCATAAGACAACAAAGGTTTATGTTCTCTAGCTACACTGTAGCCTGGTATGTAGACATCATAAGACAACAAAGGTTTATGTTCTCTAGCTACACTGTAGCCTGGTATGTAGACATCATAAGACAACAAAGGTTTATGTTCTCTAGCTACACTGTAGCCTGGTATGTAGACATCATAAGACAACAAAGGTTTATGTTCTCTAGCTACACTGTAGCCTGGTATGTAGACATCATAAGACAACAAAGGTTTATGTTCTCTAGCTACACTGTAGCCTGGTATGTAGACATCATAAGACAACAAAGGTTTATGTTCTCTAGCTACACTGTAGCCTGGTATGTAGACATCATAAGACAACAAAGGTTTATGTTCTCTAGCTACACTGTAGCCTGGTATGTAGACATCATAAGACAACAGAGGTTTATGTTCTCTAGCTACACTGTAGCCTGGTATGTAAACGTCATAAGACAACAGAGGTTTATGTTCTCTAGCTACACTGTAGCCTGGTATGTAGACATCATAAGACAACAAAGGTTTATGTTCTCTAGCTACACTGTAGCCTGGTATGTAGACATCATAAGACAACAGAGGTTTATGTTCTCTAGCTACACTGTAGCCTGGTATGTATACATTATAAGACAACAAAGGTTTATGTTCTCTAGCTACACTGTAGCCTGGTATGTAGACATCATAAGACAACAAAGGTTTATGTTCTCTAGCTACACTGTAGCCTGGTATGTAGACATCATAAGACAACAAAGGTTTATGTTCTCTAGCTACACTGTAGCCTGGTATGTAGACATCATAAGACAACAGAGGTTTATGTTCTCTAGCTACACTGTAGCCTGGTATGTAGACATCATAAGACAACACAGGTTTATGTTCTCTAGCTACACTGTAGCCTGGTATGTAGACATCATAAGACAACAAAGGTTTATGTTCTCTAGCTACACTGTAGCCTGGTATGTAGACATCATAAGACAACAAAGGTTTATGTTCTCTAGCTACACTGTAGCCTGGTATGTAGACATCATAAGACAACACAGGTTTATGTTCTCTAGCTACACTGTAGCCTGGTATGTAGACATGATAAGACAACAAAGGTTTATGTTCTCTAGCTACACTGTAGCCTGGTATGTAGACATCATAAGACAACAAAGGTTTATGTTCTCTAGCTACACTGTAGCCTGGTATGTAGACATCATAAGACAACACAGGTTTATGTTCTCTAGCTACACTGTAGCCTGGTATGTAGACATCATAAGACAACAAAGGTTTATGTTCTCTAGCTACACTGTAGCCTGGTATGTAGACATCATAAGACAACAGAGGTTTATGTTCTCTAGCTACACTGTAGCCTGGTATGTAGACATCATAAGACAACAAAGGTTTATGTTCTCTAGCTACACTGTAGCCTGGTATGTAGACATCATAAGACAACAAAGGTTTATGTTCTCTAGCTACACTGTAGCCTGGTATGTAGACAGCATAAGACAACAAAGGTTTATGTTCTCTAGCTACACTGTAGCCTGGTATGTAGACATCATAAGACAACAAAGGTTTATGTTCTCTAGCTACACTGTAGCCTGGTATGTAGACATCATAAGACAACAGAGGTTTATGTTCTCTAGCTACACTGTAGCCTGGTATGTAGACATCATAAGACAACAAAGGTTTATGTTCTCTAGCTACACTGTAGCCTGGTATGTAGACGTCATAAGGCAACAGAGGTTTATGTTCTCTAGCTACACTGTAGCCTGGTATGTAGACGTCATAAGATAACAGAGGTTTATGTTCTCTAGCTACACTGTAGCCTGGTATGTAGACATCATAAGACAACAAAGGTTTATGTTCTCTAGCTACACTGTAGCCTGGTATGTAGACATCATAAGACAACAGAGGTTTATGTTCTCTAGCTACACTGTAGCCTGGTATGTAGACATCATAAGACAACAAAGGTTTATGTTCTCTAGCTACACTGTAGCCTGGTATGTAGACATCATAAGACAACATAGGTTTATGTTCTCTAGCTACACTGTAGCCTGGTATGTAGACATCATAAGACAACAAAGGTTTATGTTCTCTAGCTACACTGTAGCCTGGTATGTAGACATCATAAGACAACAAAGGTTTATGTTTACAGACGGACGGTCACACAGACCTCGTGAATGATGTCTGCTGGACGTCAAACCAGGAATACCTTTACAGCTGTTCAAATGACCGTCACATTGTCCAGTGGTGTCTCTCCACATCCACGGTCAAAGAGTAAGTCTAAGTGTCTGATGAACATCGCCTCCAATATACCCGATAGCTAAAACATCGCCTCCAATGTACCCGATAGCTAAAACATCGCCTCCAATGTACCCGATAGCTAAAACCTTGTATGCTATTTTGAATATATTTAGGCATGCATATTGTTCTTGGATCACTTATTTTGTCACAAGCTGTGTAATTTGATGTAGATATTCACGTTAATGCCAATTTTTGATGCAGTGTGCATGTACTAGATAGTATATGGGAGACAGCAGTACACTAGGATCATAGTTTTGAAGTTTAGCAATATCTCCTCATAGCTGGTTATTTTCTAACTGAAAATTCCTTAGTTAACTGAACAGAATTTACATAATATATTATTTGTTGTTTAGTTTTCTGCCTTATGCGCCAGTAGGCATGAAGAAGTTTAAGTAAGTATTGTTCAGCATAATGTAGAGAAAGTTATCAGACCTTACATTTTCAAATTTGTGCATCACCTGGTCAGTCTTCAGTGGCCACTGTGTTGGTGTTTACATCACCTGGTCAGTCCTCAGTGCTCACTGTGTTGGTGTTTACATCACCTGGTCAGTCCTCAGTGCCCACTGTGTTGGTGTTTACATCACCTGGTCAGTCCTCAGTGCTCACTGTGTTGGTGTTTACATCACCTGGTCAGTCCTCAGTGCCCACTGTGTTGGTGTTTACAGAAAATGGAAGGCAGACAAGGCCAGCATCTTCTCCATCTGTCTTTGTGGCTCCGACTCTCACATGTTGGTTGCGAGCCGTTCTATCAAACTGTGGGACCTGCACCGCAAGGAAGTCGTCAGGGTGAGTCTAATAAGTCCTCAGTGAGTTAAAGAGGTCCTCCTTGTGAGTCAGTAAGGTCATCTGGGAAAGTCAAGGAAGACGTCAGGGTGAGTCTATTAGGTCCTCAGTGAGTTAAAGAGGTCCTCCTTGTGAGTCAGTGAGGTCATCTGGGAAAGTCAATGAAGACGTCAGGGTGAGTCTATTAGGTCCTCAGTGAGTTAAAGAGGTCCTCCTTGTGAGTCAGTGAGGTCATCTGGGAAAGTCAAGGAAGACGTTAGGGAGAGTTTATTAGGTCCTCAGTGAGTTAAAGAGGTCCTCCTTGTGAGTCAGTGAGGTCATCTGGGAAAGTCAAGGAAGACGTCAGGGTGAGTTTATTAGGTCCTCAGTGAGTTAAAGAGATCCTCCTTGTGAGTCAGTGAGGTCATCTGGGAAAGTCAAGGAAGACGTTAGGGTGAGTAGAATGGTGGAACACTAGAAAGTTATATCCTTTTTGGGGTATTTTGTAACATTGTTCAACTTCAGTGAAGACAAAACATAAACCAAGGTGATTGATGTCATTGATGTTTACGTGTCTTAGTAGACAGGTGATTGATGTCATTGATGTTTACGTGTCTTAGTAGACAGGTGATTGATGTCATTGATGTTTACGTGTCTTAGTAGACAGGTGAATGATGTCATTGATGTTTACATGTCTTAGTAGACAGGTGATTGATGTCATTGATGTTTACATGTCTTAGTAGACAGGTGATTGATATCATTGATGTTTACATGTCTTAGTAGACAGGTGATTGATATCATTGATGTTTACATGTCTTAGTAGACAGGTGATTGATGTCATTGATGTTTACGTGTCTTAGTAGACAGGTGATTGATGTCATTGATGTTTACGTGTCTTAGTAGACAGGTGAATGATGTCATTGATGTTTACGTGTCTTAGTAGACAGGTGATTGATATCATTGATGTTTACGTGTCTTAGTAGACAGGTGAATGATGTCATTGATGTTTACATGACTTAGTAGACAGGTGATTGATATCATTGATGTTTACGTGTCTTAGTAGACAGGTGAATGATGTCATTGATGTTTACGTGTCTTAGTAGACAGGTGAATGATGTCATTGATGTTTACGTGTCTTAGTAGACAGGTGAATGATGTCATTGATGTTTACGTGTCTTAGTAGACAGGTGAATGATGTCATTGATGTTTACGTGTCTTAGTAGACAGGTGAATGATGTCATTGATGTTTACGTGTCTTAGTAGACAGGTGAATGATGTCATTGATGTTTACGTGTCATAGTAGACAGGTGATTGATGTCATTGATGTTTACGTGTCTTAGTAGACAGGTGATTGATGTTATTGATGTTTACGTGTCTTAGTAGACAGGTGAATGATGTCATTGATGTTTACGTGTCTTAGTAGACAGGTGAATGATGTCATTGATGTCTTAGTGTTGTTTTTATGTACATTTTTTTATAATTCATCTCAAGAACTCTGGATGTTTTATTAGGACAGGTTCAACCATTTTATCAGTCATCAAATGTTGCATTGGATGATATGTTGACTTGGTTTGTCAGACATTCACTGGCCACGCGACAGAAGTGTTCAGGATGATATCCGTGCGGCACACGTTAGAAGAAGCCGGGGACTCGACAGCTCAAGTAGAAGGAACGTACTTCCTGTCAGCCGCCATCAATGACCGCTTAATCAACGCATGGTCAGTACCTCCATCAATGCATGGTCAATATTGTCGCGTTGACTCTAGAGTATACCAGGTATTTTCATTGAGCAGGTGGTCTTCACTGTTTTCTGATTAATCAGTATCAGAATTGCACTCATTGTATAAACAGGCTCTGTGTCCAGGATTCACTGGATCAACTAAACAACATGTAACATTGTATAAACAAGCTCTGTGTCTAGGATTCACCGGACCAATTAAACAACATGTAACGTTGTATAAACAAGCTCTGTGTCTAGGATTCACTGGATCAACTAAACAACATGTAACATTGTATAAACAAGCTCTGTGTCTAGGATTCACTGGATCAACTAAACAACATGTAACATTGTGTAAACAAGCTCTGTGTCTAGGAATCACTGGATCAACTAAACAACATGTAACATTGTATAAACAAGCTCTGTGTCTAGGAATCACTGGATCAACTAAACAACATGTAACATTGTATAAACAAGCTCTGTGTCTAGGATTCACTGGACCAATTAAACAACATGTAACATTGTATAAACAAGCTCTGTGTCTAGGATTCATTGGATCAACTAAACAACATGTAACGTTGTATAAACAAGCTCTGTGTCTAGGATTCACTGGATCAACTAAACAACATGTAACGTTGTATAAACAAGCTCTGTGTCTAGGATTCACTGGATCAACTAAACAACATGTAACATTGTATAAACAAGCTCTGTGTCTAGGATTCACCGGACCAATTAAACAACATGTAACATTGTATAAACAAGCTCTGTGTCTAGGATTCACTGGACCAATTAAACAACATGTAACATTGTATAAACAAGCTCTGTGTCTAGGATTCACTGGATCAACTAAACAACATGTAACATTGTGTAAACAAGCTCTGTGTCTAGGATTCACTGGATCAACTAAACAACATGTAACATTGTATAAACAAGCTCTGTGTCTAGGATTCACTGGATCAACTAAACAACATGTAACATTGTATAAACAAGCTCTGTGTCTAGGATTCACTGGATCAACTAAACAACATGTAACGTTGTATAAACAAGCTCTGTGTCTAGGATTCACTGGACCAATTAAACAACATGTAACGTTGTATAAACAAGCTCTGTGTCTAGGATTCACTGGATCAACTAAACAACATGTAACGTTGTATAAACAAGCTCTGTGTCTAGGATTCACTGGATCAACTAAACAACATGTAACGTTGTATAAACAAGCTCTGTGTCTAGGATTCACTGGATCAACTAAACAACATGTAACATTGTATAAACAAGCTCTGTGTCTAGGATTCACTGGATCAACTAAACAACATGTAACATTTACACAGTGCGATTCAACTGTCTACCACAAGCATTTAAAGTGTCTGTGTCCAATGTTATGTCAGTAATCATTGGCAAAATTAGCCTCATTCAAGCAATTGTTGATCATTTGTCCTTTCAAATGTTGATTTAAATACTATTAAGCACTGAAACTCAAATCTACAACCTTACAGCTTCACATTGGTCATGGAACATTGTGAAACTGAAATGTTATCTGTGTTCTCCTGTATAATATTTCCATAGTTTGTTTCTCAGTTGTTAAGTTTTTTTTCACACTTTACAAAAAAAAAAAACATTTTAACAAATGCTCTGGTCATTGTATAGTAGAATGTGTACTGAACATGGATTTGCAAGAATTACAATCATGTGTTCAATAAAGAATGGCAGTGTTTCCAAATTTGCCAATATTTGCTCAAAACGGCAGACATTTTGTTTGTTACCATGGAAACGGGGGAGTCTGACTTTCAAAAGTTCAATATATTTTTTACTCAGTAAGACCCATTCTAAACTTTTGGCCAAAAAATTGCAAGATTTGCACAAATAAAAAAATTGTCCCATTTACCTGCCGTGTGTGGCCTTAAGATCCTTGGTGTTGATGTTTTTAGGCAGGTGAATACATCGAGTCGAGACAAGAGTGCCATTGCATCGTTCTCACTGCCAGATGAGCCTGTGTACCTCCAACTGTCCCCACCAACGTCTTCCCGACAGGTCAGTGTCACAACGTCCTCTGTGTCTGCTCCATGTGTCATCCCAATCTATATCCATGTGTCATCCCAATCTATATCCATGTGTCATCCCAATCTATATCCATGTGTCATCCCAATCTATATCCATGTGTCATCCCAATCTATATCCATGTATCATCCCAATCTATATCCATGTATCATCCCAATCTATATCCATGTGTCATCCCAATCTATATCCATGTGTCATCCCAATCTATATCCATGTGTCATCCCAATCTATATCCATGTGTCATCACAATCTATATCCATGTATCATCCCAATCTATATCCATGTGTCATCCCAATCTATATCCATGTGTCATCCCAATCTATATCCATGTGTCATCACAATCTATATCCATGTATCATCACAATCTATATCCATGTGTCATCACAATCTATATCCATGTGTCATCACAATCTATATCCATGTGTCATCCCAATCTATATCCATGTGTCATCCCAATCTATATCCATGTGTCATCCCAATCTATATCCATGTATCATCACAATCTATATCCATGTGTCATCCCAATCTATATCCATGTGTCATCCCAATCTATATCCATGTGTCATCCCAATCTATATCCATGTATCATCCCAATCTATATCCATGTATCATCCCAATCTATATCCATGTATCATCACAATCTATATCCATGTATCATCCCAATCTATATCCATGTATCATCCCAATCTATATCCATGTGTCATCCCAATCTATATCCATGTGTCATCCCAATCTATATCCATGTATCATCACAATCTATATCCATGTATCATCCCAATCTATATCCATGTATCATCCCAATCTATATCCATGTATCATCCCAATCTATATCCATGTGTCATCCCAATCTATATCCATGTGTCATCCCAATCTATATCCATGTGTCATCCCAATCTATATCCATGTATCATCCCAATCTATATCCATGTGTCATCCCAATCTATATCCATGTATCATCCCAATCTATATCCATGTATATCCATGTATCATCCCAATCTATATCCATGTGTCATCCCAATCTATATCCATGTGTCATCCCAATCTATATCCATGTATATCCATGTATCATCCCAATCTATATCCATGTGTCATCCCAATCTATATCCATGTGTCATCCCAATCTATATCCATGTATATCCATGTATCATCCCAATCTATATCCATGTATCATCCCAATCTATATCCATGTATCATCACAATCTATATCCATGTATCATCCCAATCTATATCCATGTATCATCCCAATCTATATCCATGTATATCCATGTATCATCCCAATCTATATCCATGTGTCATCCCAATCTATATCCATGTGTCATCCCAATCTATATCCATGTATATCCATGTATCATCCCAATCTATATCCATGTATCATCCCAATCTATATCCATGTGTCATCCCAATCTATATCCATGTATCATCCCAATCTATATCCATGTATATCCATGTATCATCCCAATCTATATCCATGTGTCATCCCAATCTATATCCATGTGTCATCCCAATCTATATCCATGTATATCCATGTATCATCCCAATCTATATCCATGTGTCATCCCAATCTATATCAATGTGTCATCCCAATCTATATCCATGTATATCCATGTATCATCCCAATCTATATCCATGTATCATCCCAATCTATATCCATGTGTCATCCCAATCTATATCCATGTATCATCCCAATCTATATCCATGTATATCCATGTATCATCCCAATCTATATCCATGTGTCATCCCAATCTATATCCATGTGTCATCCCAATCTATATCCATGTATCATCACAATCTATATCCATGTATCATCCCAATCTATATCCATGTATCATCCCAATCTATATCCATGTATCATCCCAATCTATATCCATGTATCATCCCAATCTATATCCATGTATATCCATGTATCATCCCAATCTATATCCATGTGTCATCCCAATCTATATCCATGTGTCATCCCAATCTATATCCATGTGTCATCCCAATCTATATCCATGTATCATCCCAATCTATATCCATGTATCATCCCAATCTATATCCATGTGTCATCCCAATCTATATCCATGTATCATCCCAATCTATATCCATGTATCATCCCAATCTATATCCATGTGTCATCCCAATCTATATCCATGTGTCATCCCAATCTATATCCATGTATCATCCCAATCTATATCCATGTATCATCCCAATCTATATCCATGTGTCATCCCAATCTATATCCATGTATCATCCCAATCTATATCCATGTATCATCCCAATCTATATCCATGTGTCATCCCAATCTATATCCATGTGTCATCCCAATCTATATCCATGTATATCCATGTATCATCCCAATCTATATCCATGTGTCATCACAATCTATATCCATGTATATCCATGTATCATCCCAATCTATATCCATGTGTCATCCCAATCTATATCCATGTGTCATCCCAATCTATATCCATGTGTCATCCCAATCTATATCCATGTGTCATCACAATCTATATCCATGTGTCATCCCAATCTATATCCATGTGTCATCCCAATCTATATCCATGTATCATCACAATCTATATCCATGTGTCATCCCAATCTATATCCATGTGTCATCACAATCTATATCCATGTGTCATCCCAATCTATATCCATGTGTCATCCCAATCTATATCCATGTATCATCCCAATCTATATCCATGTGTCATCCCAATCTATATCCATGTATCATCCCAATCTATATCCATGTGTCATCCCAATCTATATCCATGTATCATCCCAATCTATACCCATGTATCATCCCAATCTATATCCATGTGTCATCCCAATCTATATCCATGTGTCATCCCAATCTATATCCATGTATATCCATGTATCATCCCAATCTATATCCATGTGTCATCCCAATCTATATCCATGTATATCCATGTATCATCCCAATCTATATCCATGTGTCATCCCAATCTATATCCATGTGTCATCCCAATCTATATCCATGTATATCCATGTATCATCCCAATCTATATCCATGTATCATCCCAATCTATATCCATGTATCATCACAATCTATATCCATGTATCATCCCAATCTATATCCATGTATCATCCCAATCTATATCCATGTATATCCATGTATCATCCCAATCTATATCCATGTGTCATCCCAATCTATATCCATGTGTCATCCCAATCTATATCCATGTATATCCATGTATCATCCCAATCTATATCCATGTATCATCCCAATCTATATCCATGTGTCATCCCAATCTATATCCATGTATCATCCCAATCTATATCCATGTATATCCATGTATCATCCCAATCTATATCCATGTGTCATCCCAATCTATATCCATGTGTCATCCCAATCTATATCCATGTATATCCATGTATCATCCCAATCTATATCCATGTGTCATCCCAATCTATATCAATGTGTCATCCCAATCTATATCCATGTATATCCATGTATCATCCCAATCTATATCCATGTATCATCCCAATCTATATCCATGTGTCATCCCAATCTATATCCATGTATCATCCCAATCTATATCCATGTATATCCATGTATCATCCCAATCTATATCCATGTGTCATCCCAATCTATATCCATGTGTCATCCCAATCTATATCCATGTATCATCACAATCTATATCCATGTATCATCCCAATCTATATCCATGTATCATCCCAATCTATATCCATGTATCATCCCAATCTATATCCATGTATCATCCCAATCTATATCCATGTATATCCATGTATCATCCCAATCTATATCCATGTGTCATCCCAATCTATATCCATGTGTCATCCCAATCTATATCCATGTGTCATCCCAATCTATATCCATGTATCATCCCAATCTATATCCATGTATCATCCCAATCTATATCCATGTGTCATCCCAATCTATATCCATGTATCATCCCAATCTATATCCATGTATCATCCCAATCTATATCCATGTGTCATCCCAATCTATATCCATGTGTCATCCCAATCTATATCCATGTATCATCCCAATCTATATCCATGTATCATCCCAATCTATATCCATGTGTCATCCCAATCTATATCCATGTATCATCCCAATCTATATCCATGTATCATCCCAATCTATATCCATGTGTCATCCCAATCTATATCCATGTGTCATCCCAATCTATATCCATGTATATCCATGTATCATCCCAATCTATATCCATGTGTCATCACAATCTATATCCATGTATATCCATGTATCATCCCAATCTATATCCATGTGTCATCCCAATCTATATCCATGTGTCATCCCAATCTATATCCATGTGTCATCCCAATCTATATCCATGTGTCATCACAATCTATATCCATGTGTCATCCCAATCTATATCCATGTGTCATCCCAATCTATATCCATGTATCATCACAATCTATATCCATGTGTCATCCCAATCTATATCCATGTGTCATCACAATCTATATCCATGTGTCATCCCAATCTATATCCATGTGTCATCCCAATCTATATCCATGTATCATCCCAATCTATATCCATGTGTCATCCCAATCTATATCCATGTATCATCCCAATCTATATCCATGTGTCATCCCAATCTATATCCATGTATCATCCCAATCTATACCCATGTATCATCCCAATCTATATCCATGTGTCATCCCAATCTATATCCATGTGTCATCCCAATCTATATCCATGTATATCCATGTATCATCCCAATCTATATCCATGTGTCATCCCAATCTATATCCATGTATCATCCCAATCTATATCCATGTGTCATCCCAATCTATATCCATGTGTCATCCCAATCTATATCCATGTGTCATCACAATCTATATCCATGTATCATCCCAATCTATACCCATGTATCATCCCAATCTATATCCATGTGTCATCCCAATCTATATCCATGTATCATCCCAATCTATATCCATGTATATCCATGTATCATCCCAATCTATATCCATGTGTCATCCCAATCTATATCCATGTGTCATCCCAATCTATATCCATGTGTCATCCCAATCTATATCCATGTATCATCCCAATCTATATCCATGTGTCATCACAATCTATATCCATGTATCATCCCAATCTATATCCATGTATCATCCCAATCTATATCCATGTATCATCCCAATCTATATCCATGTGTCATCCCAATCTATATCCATGTGTCATCCCAATCTATATCCATGTATCATCCCAATCTATATCCATGTGTCATCCCAATCTATATCCATGTGTCATCCCAATCTATATCCATGTGTCATCCCAATCTATATCCATGTGTCATCACAATCTATATCCATGTGTCATCCCAATCTATATCCATGTGTCATCACAATCTATATCCATGTGTCATCACAATCTATATCCATGTGTCATCACAATCTATATCCATGTGTCATCACAATCTATATCCATGTGTCATCACAATCTATATCCATGTATCATCCCAATCTATATCCATGTGTCATCACAATCTATATCCATGTGTCATCCCAATCTATATCCATGTGTCATCACAATCTATATCCATGTGTCATCACAATCTATATCCATGTGTCATCACAATCTATATCCATGTGTCATCCCAATCTATATCCATGTATCATCCCAATCTATATCCATGTATCATCACAATCTATATCCATGTGTCATCCCAATCTATATCCATGTGTCATCACAATCTATATCCATGTGTCATCCCAATCTATATCCATGTGTCATCACAATCTATATCCATGTGTCATCACAATCTATATCCATGTGTCATCACAATCTATATCCATGTGTCATCACAATCTATATCCATGTATGGCCAACAGGTTTTATTTAGTCAGATTTGAAATTGGTAACACTACCACTAAATACCAGACTGACATTGATAACACTATCACTAAATACCAGACTGAAAAGAATGTGATTTCTGTTGGTCCCAGTCTGTGTCTGACAATCCAGTACAGATGCATCACTGTTTCAAATAAAAAACAATTGTGTATTCTGTAGAGAATAAACTCATTGAATTGGACACTTGATAATAGGAACACAAAGTCACCAATTTGTTTTTAAAATTGTAATTTGTTTTTGTAATTTGTTTGCATGTTTTGAAGGAAATTATGCCCTATTTCGCTTAATTTATTTCAGGTGTGAGCATTGGAATACAGAAAATTAATTATTAAATTGAAGAAGGAAAAAGAAGGTAGTGGTTTGCATTTGACTGTTGTGTTCTGTCGTTACAGGCGATCTTACTTCTTGTTGTGACAAAGACTGGCCAACTGGTTGTGTTTGAACACTCCCTAAATGGGTGAGACTTGATGTGATTGTCATACAGTCATTGTTGGTTAGCGTAGTTACCAGTTTCTTCCTGGATGGCTAACAGACTTAAGAGATTTAAATGGGCACTAAAAATTCTTGTTTAATGAATGTGAATGGAGCCTCCTACTTTTCACAGACAACATATATTGTTAAATCTGATTTAATACTGTATTTATATTGTAGTTACCATACATGTATTTATGTAGTACATAGTTTATGTTTGTTTAATCTAAAAAATTATAGCAAGATTTCATATTTTTTATTGAAATGTTACCCTGTTATTACCATTTATTTTATACCATTTAAACAGAAACCACAATTTGCCAGTGATTCCAACATGGAAAATACAATTGATCTTTGATGTTATGATTGTCTCTATTTAGGCTGTTCTGTTGTATTCTATTGTCTCTGTAGATTGTACGTTGTTGTCTGGTTGTTGTTATTGTATTGTCTGGTTGTTGTAGCTGCTGTCATGTTGTTTTATTGTATTGTCTCTGTAGACTCATGTTGTTGTCTGGTTGTTGTAACTGCTGTCATGTTGTTTTATTGTATTGTCTCTGTAGACTCATGTTGTTGTCTGGTTGTTGTAACTGCTGTCATGTTGTTTTATTGTATTGTCTCTGTAGACTCATGTTGTTGTCTGGTTGTTGTAACTGCTGTCATGTTGTTTTATTGTATTGTCTCTGTAGACTCATGTTGTTGTCTGGTTGTTGTAGCCGCTGCAAGAAACCCCTCAAGCCGTGTGTTGTTGTGCAGATTGCGACAGAAGGCAACAACGGAGGCGTGCCACGTCAGATCCCTGTCCTCGCGGCGAGTGGGTGTGGTGACAATGTCCTCTTAGCCCACGGACACTTCCTCAAACCCACATTTGAAAACCTGGTGAGATCTCACATGAATTGGTGCAGTGTGTTGACCAGAACATGTATTAGAAAGAAGCTTACTTTTGTGTAGACAAAGAGGGCCTATGATACTTGTCGACAAACAGAACTGCTGGTGCAGTAATGTGTTTGAAGACAGTGAATTTAGCACAAAATAACTTCAGAAAACGGGATAAAAAAACTGGACAATAAGGTCTTCATTTGAATTGGTTTTGTTGGATTAACAGAAACTCTTATTAGAAAAATTGCTCCATGTTGCGAGTTACAGAACCTTAGGTATCTTTGATTTTACTTAAAATTGCTTAAGGTAGCTTAGGCGGATAAGTTTTTTTTCATTTTTTTCCTCAGCATGCTAGGAAATATTGAACTGAACGTTGACATCACTACTAATCACCCAGCACTAACATTGTATTTCACCAATCCATCCTTTAAAAAAACAGTCCCTTTGGAAATCCCCCTGACTTCTTAGAAACGTTGACAATGTTTGCATAGTAATGACCGCATGTGCTTAGATCTTGGAACAAGCTCGTTAACCATGAATGCAGAACATAATATATTGTCTGGTCACTGTAATTCCAGTACACATCAGTACTATATTTACCTAACTAAATCATGTCCTTAAACCAGCAAATATCAGCGCTAATGTACTATATTATACCTTGGAACCTATAACAGAAACGGCCGAGTAGATGTGACCTGGTGACCCCGCGGATAATGGGACGATCAAAATGATCGTAAACACGCCCTGCCACATGTTTGTCAGGTGGCTGGTGTAACCTGATATCGTAGACAACAACATGTTAACAAATACAGATTGAAGAGCCACTGTAGTGGCAAATTAAGGGTACATGTCAATAAATGGTCATTATGTTTTGTCAACAATGAAAAACGTCACATTTCAAGAATGATATGTGTATCTATTGACATTTCTGTTACCACTAACAACCAGGAAATTATGCTTAATTAACTTTATTAGAAAAACTACAACACTTATTAAGATGCTTAAATATAGGCAAAATTACACGAATTTGAATTGTGTAAAAAATACACTGCCACTTTAGACTGTCATTCAACTTTTTGCTTTTTTATTCATAGCACCTGTAATTCGTTTATGTTAACAAAAATTTTTTTTTATACCTATATGTATGTCATTTATTTCTTTGGGGATTTCCTCAAAACGATATAATTTTGTGGCTATTTTATTCCCATTTACAAAAAAAATTTAAATCTTGTAACATAACCAAATAAATGAAAAACTCAAGATTTTATTAATCTGGAATATTACATAGTATTTCAACTACAATCTATGAAAAAAAAATTTATTTTTATTAAAAACTTCTACTGAAACTACTCAATTCAAGACAAGCATATAATAGCCACCCCAGCTACCTTAACAAGTTGATTTTGTGTTTCTACACTGATGTATTCTTGACAGACTTGCAAAGTTTGAAAATACTTGGTGATTACACTGACCTTATAGGGGTGAAATGGTGCTACAAATCACTTCATGATTTCAGGACTATGGACACAGGCAGCTAATTTTCCTTGTAGGACGAAAACTACATTTCATTCATAAAATTTTCTGATATTTCTGCTTCAGCCTTACAAATCGTTCAACTCTGACACTTGCTTAATACGCAGCGACCCCAGCAGAACTGTACTGCATGCAGAGACAAGTGTCTCCAAGGTAACTGGACAGTTAGTGACATCATAGTGGTCAAACTCATGTTGGTTGATATATTTACTGGTAGAAGTTAAAAAAGGTACATTTAATATAGCGCGGTATCCGGTCTTTGGGACTGTTCAAAGCACTTTACACTTCACCCCCCGGCAGACCTGTTCACTCCAATGCCATCTCGATTTGTCTCGGAAGCATTCAGCATAACTTTTTTTAACTTCAATTTATAAATTAACTTTCTATGAAATAACCTTTCATGACAAGACTTATATTAATGTAATTGAAAAATAAATTGGGCCACACATTGTTTAGTAATAAATATTAATTATTTTGGCTAATGTTGCCAATGAAAAGAGGAGTGTACCTTTCAGTTGAATTGCTATAAGACCATCAAGAACAGAATGAACACGTTTTTGTGTTCGTAGGTAAAGACCCCAGCCATATCAAAAGAAGCGACACTGCTGTGTCCCGACTACATGGACCCCACGGCCCCAGCCAGGACGCAGGAGGCGGTTGCCAGTCGTGACAAGAAACGCAGGAAGTCACATGAGGTGAGATATTCCTTTGAGATATTCACATCTATTATTTTCTGTATGACATAATTAATGTTCCACATTAGTACAATAGGTCATGTGGGACTCAACTTTGGACTATGACAATTAGTAATACTGTCTTTCCATACTACTTAATTGCTTAATTGTGTGGCTAAATATGAACGTGCTATTAAAAAAATTGCATTGTGTCTACCCACTGATGTTGCTGCAATCAGTTTTTAATGGCAACTTCCTATTCAGATGTCCATGGAGGACCGTCTGCAGGCAATGGGGGTCGACCAGAAGGGCGCCAAGTCGAGCGGGGCGCGGGAACCACCGAAGGCTGACACCCTGTCCGGTCTGTTGTCTCAGGGGCTGCAGAGTCATGACAAAAAAATACTTAGTGTGAGTGCGTTCTCCTCAACAGATATCTGCCTTCATGCTCTTCTTCACTACCCCCCGCCACTAACTTCATTGAATGCATTTCATTATAGGAATGTATATAGTTATGTGCATGTATGCATAGACACATACTACAGATACTCTTCCTTCACATACATGTATATATTATAGCATACCATTGGCCAAATCGAACTGGCAAGATAATGCATTCTCACAACTCCTGTGTCATGTTCCCATCGCACAGTCTCTGGGTAGAAATGACCGATGGCATTTAACATCTCATCTGAAAGATGCATATTTCCAACTCCCATGTGCCAGGCACCAGATGAGTTGGTTCTACTAATAAATATGAAATGGGTTTGTCCCAACCTGGGGTTCGAACCTAGTCCCTCCAATCACCCGTGCTAGGTTGTCTGCCGTCCATGTGGTATGGTTATGAGCTCGTATGTTGTCTGCCGTCCGTGTGCTGTGGTTATGAGCTCGTATGTTGTCTGCCGTCCGTGTGCTGTGGTTATGAGCTTATATGTTGTCTGCCGTCCGTGTGCTGTGGTTATAAGCTTATATGTTGTCTGCCGTCCGTGTGCTGTGGTTATGAGCTTATATGTTGTCTGCCGTCCGTGTGCTGTGGTTATGAGCTTATATGTTGTCTGCCGTCCGTGTGCTGTGGTTATGAGCTTATATGTTGTCTGCCGTCCGTGTGCTGTGGTTATGAGCTTATATGTTGTCTGCCGTCCGTGTGCTGTGGTTATGAGCTTATATGTTGTCTGCCGTCCGTGTGCTGTCGTTATGAGCTTATATGTTGTCTGCTGTCCGTGTGCTGTCGTTATGAGCTTATATGTTGTCTGCTGTTCATGTGCTGTGGTTATGAGCTCGTATGTTGTCTACTGTCCGTGTGCTATGGTTATGAGCTGATGTCTGCTATCCGTGTGCTGTGGTTATAAGCTTATATTTTGTCTGCTATCCGTGTGCTGTGGTTATAAGCTTATATTTTGTCTGCTATCCGTGTGCTGTGGTTATAAGCTTATATTTTGTCTGCTATCCGTGTGCTGTGGTTATAAGCTTATATTTTGTCTGCTGTCCGTAAGTTCGTATGTTGTCTGCTGTCCGTGGGCTGTGGTTATCAGTTTGTATGTTGTCTGTGGGCTGTGGTTTTAAGCTTGTATGTTGTCTGCTGTCTGTGGGCTGTGGTTATCAGCTTGTATGTTGTCTGTGGACTGTGGTTTTAAGCTTGTATGTTGTCTGCTGTCTGTGGGCTGTGGTTATCAGCTTGTATGTTGTCTGTGGACTGTGGTTTTAAGCTTGTATGTTGTCTGCTGTCTGTGGGCTGTGGTTATCAGCTTGTATGTTGTCTGTGGACTGTGGTTTTAAGCTTGTATGTTGTCTGCTGTCCGTGGGCTGTGGTTATCAGCTTGTATGTTGTCTGCTGTATGTTGTGGTTATCAGCTCGTATGTTGTGGTTATCAGCTTGTATGTTGTGGTTATCAACTCGTATGTTGTGGTTATCAGCTCGTATGTTGTGGTTATCAACTCGTATGTTGTGGTTATCAGCTCGTATGTTCATTTGTTATGTGTTCTCCCAACAGAACGTGCTGCAGCGCACGAACGAGTCTCTCATCATGAACACAGTACGGGGTCTGCAGGTCCAGGTCATAGTGCCACTAGTCCAGGAGTTGTCTCGGCGCATTTACGGACACGCTCACAGGTAATAATTATGTATTTTATTTGACAGCTTGTTTGTGCCGCTTCATAGCATTTTGAAAAATTAAGTTAATTAATTAAAGTCTAGAATTTCTAAATAAACAAATAGATTGAAATACTAATTCTTTTAAAACTAATATAGCAATATGTATATAATAATACTAAAATAATAGCTAATAAAAATATATAATAATATTAAAATAGTCCGATTAAGTTTTAAAATATTGCTAAACTAATGTGATTTAGATTACTTGATGACAGATCTTGTCCAACTGTGTTGTTCTCTTTCTCGAGAATTTTCTGAATAAAAATATTTGTTTTGGCATTGATAGATGTTATTTTATTCGCATGTTAAGTTGATGCATAATATACAATAACCTTTTAGTCTTCTTGACTGCCTTCATCGAGGTAGTTCCTGTGGCTCCCCTGGTGGTGAATGTTGTCACTAGTGTTGTTTGTTTCAGTGGACACACAACTCTGAAGTGGCTCAAGGCCGTCTTGACTCTTCACACGTCCTATCTCATGACGGTCAGTGCACTCTACCTACCCAACCTCCTCAGTCCACTCTACCTACCCAACCTCATCAGTCCACCCTACCTACCCAACCTCATCAGTCCACTCTACCTACCCAACCTCATCAGTCCACCCTACCTACCCAACCTCATCAGTCCACTCTACCTACCCAACCTCATCACTCCACTCTACCTACCCAACCTCATCAGTCCACTCTACCTACCCAACCTCATCAGTCCACTCTACCTACCCAACCTCATCACTCCACTCTATCTACCCAACCTCATCAGTCCACTCTACCTACCCAACCTCATCAGTCCACCCTACCTACCCAACCTCATCAGTCCACTCTACCTACCCAACCTCATCAGTCCACCCTACCTACCCAACCTCATCACTCCACTCTACCTACCCAACCTCATCAGTCCACCCTACATACCCAACCTCCTCAGTCCACTCTACCTACCCAACCTCATCACTCCACTCTACCTACCCAACCTCATCAGTCCACTCTACCTACTCAACCTCGTCAGTTCACTCTACCTACCCAACCTCCTCAGTCCACTCTACCTACCCAACCTCCTCAGTCCACTCTACCTACCCAAAGCTTGTAAGCAAGGACGGGGTAGGGATAGGTAATAGTCCATTTTTATCAACACAAGTCTGCCGACCATTGCAAATGAGGTATCAATGGAAAGGTATTTGAATAGACTTCCCAATGGTGGTATACTCATATGATTATGGTTAAAAAAGGTGATATCAGTAGAGAAACACACACGCATGCACGCACACAAGCGTGTGCATGTGTTCATTCATATGGTATTTTATCCATGCTATGTACTCATGAGAGTGAAGGGAACTTATAAATAAATAAACATACCTTTCCACCAATATCAAACTTAACCCTAGGTGTGACCAATGATAAATTTCCATGGTGTACACGAAGCAGTTATTCATAATGGTGCTGTTAAAAATAAAAAACAAATTTTGCTAATAATTATTGCACAAACGTGATTGAGGTATCGTTTTGTTGCTAAAAAGACTCGTTATAATAAAATGATAAAAACTACAGCGCATAATCATATATCTTTTATTACTATTTGAATTTCATCAAAAAAAGAAAGCAAACATTTTTATTTTCACCCTGCTACCAGATAATTACTGAGTGGCTGTATGTCCCTATGTCCAATTGGAAAAATTTAGCCATACATATTAGCTACAAAATAAAACAAAAATGAATCAAATATGTTGAGAACTTTTATTTTTAAGATTTTTTCCAACACCTGACTGCCAATTCAGACAGGCCCATCGGTCCCGCATCATTTACTGTAGCAGTGCGGGCTGTCAAAGCCGGCGGAAATCGCGATGGCAACTTGCTGATATTTACCTCAAAAAAGCCCCAACATCGTTCTGAGCTAGTATAATAACATGATTCACTAATGCTGTCATTCAATTTGCTGAAATATTGTAATAATCCAGCCTAAAGTGAACTGACCCAGAACGAAGTGAGAAAACAAAATGGCTGATTAGTAAGTAAAAAGCTAGACCACATGATGTGTCACGGGCAGTTCCCTCGGCCACATGATGTGTCACGGGCAGTTCCCTCGGCCACATGATGTGTCACGGGCAGTTCCCTCGGCAACATGATGTGTCACTGACAGTTCCCTCGGCCACATGATGTGTCACGGGCAGTTCCCTCGGCAACATGATGTGTCACTGGCAGTTCCCTCGGCCACATGATGTGTCACGGGCAGTTCCCTCGGCAACATGATGTGTCACTGGCAGTTCCCTCGGCAGCATGATGTGTCACTGGCAGTTCCCTCGGCCACATGATGTGTCACGGGCAGTTCCCTCGGCCACATGATGTGTCACGGGCAGTTCCCTCGGCCACATGATGTGTCACTGGCAGTTCCCTCGGCCACATGATGTGTCACTGGCAGTTCCCTCGGCAACATGATGTGTCACGGGCAGTTCCCTCGGCCACATGATGTGTCACGGGCAGTTCCATGTAGTTGAGTTTAAACAATGGCAAAGCCTAAGTGTATTTATCCTGCTTCCAACCAGCCATATGAACAAATAGTCTACACTGGTCAATTGTGTTGTGTCAGTATTAATAAACATAAATCGAAGGAGACAGTGTATCAGACAAAGAAGTCTTACTTCCTGGTATAGATACGAGTAGACATTGCCTGTGGAATAAATGTTTCCTGATGTTGCAGTATCCAGAGCTGGTGGCACTGCTCGGACGACTCTACCAGATGATGGACTCCCGTGTTGCAGTCTTTGGTCGTCTCTCACGGCTGCAGGGCAAACTGGACCTCATGCTCTCACAGGTAGACTCATTTACATACAGGGCAAACTGGACCTCATGCTCTCACAGGTAGACTCATTTACATACAGGGCAAACTGGACCTCATGCTCTCACAGGTAGACTCTTACATACAGGGCAAACTGGACCTCATGCTCTCTCAGGTAGACTCTTACATACAGGGCAAACTGGACCTCATGCTCTCACAGGTAGACTCATTTACATACAGGGCAAACTGGACCTCATGCTCTCACAGGTAGACTCATTTACATACAGGGCAAACTGGACCTCATGCTCTCACAGGTAGACTCATTTACATACAGGGCAAACTGGACCTCATGCTCTCTCAGGTAGACTCTTACATACAGGGCAAACTGGACCTCATGCTCTCTCAGGTAGACTCTTACATACAGGGCAAACTGGACCTCATGCTCTCACAGGTAGACTCTTACATACAGGGCAAACTGGACCTCATGCTCTCTCAGGTAGACTCTTACATACAGGGCAAACTGGACCTCATGCTCTCACAGGTAGACTCATTTACATACAGGGCAAACTGGACCTCATGCTCTCACAGGTAGACTCATTTACATACAGGGCAAACTGGACCTCATGCTCTCTCAGGTAGACTCTTACATACAGGGCAAACTGGACCTCATGCTCTCACAGGTAGACTCATTTACATACAGGGCAAACTGGACCTCATGCTCTCTCAGGTAGACTCTTACATACAGGGCAAACTGGACCTCATGCTCTCACAGGTAGACTCATTTACATACAGGGCAAACTGGACCTCATGCTCTCACAGGTAGACTCTTACATACAGGGCAAACTGGACCTTATGCTCTCACAGGTAGACTCTTACATACAGGGCAA